>CM058044.1:22274307-22874307 GCA_030169165.1 Centaurea solstitialis | reverse complement strand
TCGACGACGAGATATCGATCGATCACGAGATCGTGTTTTTGGGTTTTTCGTTTTATTGGGCCTGACTTGAACCAAGGCCCAAAAACCTAGAAATTTTGGACCCAGTTTGAGGCCCAAAAAGGGTTTAATGGTTTTAGGCTTTTATCCAAATTAATTTTATTTAGATAATTTTATCTTATAAAATTGTTTTAAGATTTTATTAAACATGTGTTTATCAAACCAGTTATTTGACTCAGTTTTGGTCAAATGGGCCAGGTGTCATGTTTGACCAGTTGGTCAAACCACGACACAGTTTTTAGGCCAGTGTCTATAATTCCGAACAGTTGGTTCGGAATGTCCGGTTTGATATGTTTTGGATAAAAACAAATATTTTAGAAAATTGGTTTTATATAATAGATTTATAGCAAAACCGATTTCAGATTAAAATATTAGTTTCGATTTGTAAAACAGTTTGTTTTATAAATCAGTTAAACCATGTTTTACGATAAACCGAACGAGATATTATTTAACGGATCTAGGATTGTTTTATGCTTGCTTATTTGCTTTATATATATGCATAAATTATATTTTACACCTGTTTGTGTATATTATTTGTGTCTGTTATAAAATTTGCCAGCTTAGCCCATTGTTTTATTCTTGAAAGGGCCTGCATAATTTTACAACTCCATTATAATATGAATGACCTTAAGTATAATATTTTCTTTTTCAAAAATTCCACCGAGAGGTGACAAGGCCAGTGGGAGCTACGCGAGAAAATTTATAATAGGTCATTTAGGAATTAGTTGGCAAATCTATAATTAGATGTTTTTGTTAGGAATTATGTGCAGAGTTGACAAACCAAGTGATTATACATCCAATGTTACTAGACACTTGAGGGTCACACCTGTGAGGACCTATAAGTCGAACAAAGTTAGATGAAACCCAGAAATGGAGAGTTGGGATTTATAATAGTGTATTATAAATCAATTGGGTAATTACAGTCAGAATTACCAAAGTTGGAGGGTTATTAATTAATTAGGATATTATATATTTATTAGATAAATAAATATATAATAGTTAATTAATAAAGTTTTTATATATATTAAATAAATATATATAATTATAATTATCGTATGCAAATTCTTTTCCAGCTATTTAAAAAGGAAAAGAGATTAGAGATAATTATAAAAGGAAACTGAATCTCATACAAACTGTATTTTTCCTCCATATAAATAAGGCTTATGGGTTAAGGAAAAAGTTTAAGTTTTCCAGCTAAGAAAATCAGTTTCAGTTTCCCTCCTCTTCTCTCTCTCTCCAGCCGGCGCCGACCCCCCCCCCCCCCCAGTCGGATTCAGTTTTTCGGTTGTTCGGGTTTTCATACAGTTCAACTAGAAGAACGTTCGTTGGTCGATCAACGGTGGACTATTCTCGAGCAATCCAGGTAAATTGATCTAATCCAAGCTATTAGGTTTAAAACTAGAAACGATTAAAGATCATTAGGCTATAAAGGGTTTTTAGCTTTTATCGCTTCCGCATGATTAGAACAGAAACAGCGTGTTTCTGATCGCGTAGGTTTTATCAGTTTGATTAACCTATGAGATTTATCAAACCAGTAAGGTTCGTTAGATCTGAGTTAATCCTCGAGTCAGTTTGATCCGAGGATACCCACAAAAACCCAACAGTGGTATCAGAGCCATGGTTGATAAATCGTTTAGCTTTTTATCTGTTTATCAATTTATCAGTTCTTGTGATCCGTTATAATTATTGTTTCTTGCATAAAAATCTAAAATTTATCATATGGTTTATAATTTGTTTATCAAAAATTGCACCGTATGAAAAACCCGAGAACCACCACCAGATTGGTGGTGGCTACGGTTACCACATCACCGCCGCACCACCAGCGTGGTGGTCGCGGCTGGCCACCACAATGTATGGTAGCAGCTCCGGCTGCCGCTCCAGAACCACCAGGCCACACCACAGCATAGTGGTTGTGGCAGATGGTGATGTCCATGGTCGAAAAACCGCACCAAGCGGTGATGATGGGTGGTCGTATGATCAACCAAACCGCGGCGAACCCGTGGGCCGAACCGCGGTTAACGCCAGGGTCGTACCACCAGCGTGGTGGTGACCGGCGGTTTTAGGCCGTGGATAGAGGCGGCAAACCAAGCCGAGACCGAACCGCCAATTGGTGGTGGTCAAGCGGCGATGATGGCCGAGGATGGAGCGCCACTCAGCTGTGGCTGAGATCGCGCCGCAAATAAGCAAACCCGCAACCACCAAAAACCACGAACGCGGTGGTGGATGGCGGTGTTCGCGATGGTGGTAGATGACGATCGACCGCGGGACGCACCGCGTCTAGACGTTGGCGGTGGCGTTTCTTTAATCGCCGACTGATGATACGACGTAACCACCAGGCGGTGGTTGGACGAACAAATCACCATGGCTGCACCACCAGTTGGTGGTGGCGGCACTTTGCGATGACCACGGCGGCGGTGGGGGAGCGATCCTCCTTGCTGCTGTTGCTGGAAACCGTGGCCGGAAACCACCGTAATGATGGTGACGGCGATTATGGTTGCCGACCGAGGCAAGGTGATGGCGGTGGCGTTCACGCATCGTCATCACCAGTGGCGGTAATATCGACAGCTAACCGCTGTTGATCACCCGGTAATGATGAGGGTCACCGATTGCGGCTGTCAACATCCACCAGATGCGGCCCTAGCGGCGCGAGCCATGCCTTCGGGACACAAACACGGCTGTCTAACCATCCAGGGTTTTCTCGTTTGGGCCAAGTCATGTAATCAGGCCCAAAGCCCAGTTCTTTGGACCAAGTTATGGCCCAAAAGAGCTCGTTTGGTTTTAAAATTTTTATCCGAAGTTATTTTCTGTTTAATTTTTATCAATTAGACCAAGTTATCCAAATCTGATTAACAGTAATTTTTAGGCCCAATATTTTACTGTTTCAACTCAAAAGCAAGTTTTTTTAATAATTGGATCGATAAAACCTGTTTAATATAATTTTTGGATAAAAGGATTGTTTTTTAGTCAAAATGGTTTTAGGATTTATTGTTTATAAATCTCCTTTTAGGTAAAAGCCATTCTTTAGTCTAAAAGTTTTTGATTCATAAAACAGTTTTTTTTTCCGAATCAGCTTAAAACCAAGTTTTGCGATAATTGAGACAAGATAATTTTAACGGATCCAGGTTTATTTTCTCGTAATTATAATATTGCTTTTATTATATTGCATATTTATATAATATAATTGCATGATTGCTTGAGTTATATACATACATCCCAGTTTTGAATTTGTATCTATATCTATTATAGTATTTGCCAACCTAGACCCTTGACATATTCACGGGGAGGCCTGCGTGCCATTTACAACCCCTTATGTAATAATGACCTTAGGATAGATATTTTATTCTTTCGGATAACGAGGTCAGTGGGAGCTACTAAAATTCTTCATCCTACCGGAGTACTAACAAAACATGGCGAGGCCAGTGGGAGCTACGCGAGTTTTGAAGCTTTTAGTAAAATAGGTCATTATTGGTCCCTAGGAAACGTTGGCAAAAACTATAATTAGTCGTTATGTGATTAATTGTTTAATTGCATAATTGCATGATTATTTGTGATATCTTGCATGTTAGAAGTTTTAAATAAAGTTGTTATTTTAAAACTAGGGAGTATCACAAAAGGGTATATAGGTTTTATTATCAGACTTTTCAAAACAATAGTTTTTGTTTTAAAACCTATAGATGATTGTTTTATATAAAAGGCAAAGTTGACAAAACAGTTAGTTTTAATCAACTAGATGTGCTATTAAAACAGTTAGTTTTAATTAGCAAGTGATTCTAGAACAGTTGGTTTTAAAATTACATGCATGTTTGAAACAGTTAGTTTAAAACATAAGTAGCCTCTATAACAATCAGTTTTTCAAAAAACCTGGAAGTAAAGTTTTTCAAAACCCCGAAAATCATAGATCAGTAGTGCAACCCATCTAGGGGCACCTTCGGCGTAAAGTACATAGGCGTTGTAAGTGATCACACATTCAACGTCTGTGTTCAAACTGAAGCTGAAGGGGTTACATAACTCTGCGAATTATCTCCGGGTGGTACCGGCCAGAGCATAGTGATCAGGTCCCCAAAATGGTGAGATCTGTTTTGGTACTATAATGTTCACCGGGTGGTACCGGGCCAAAAAGCACTTAGAGGGACTAAAACATGCACAGGTAGTTGCCATGGTCCCGAAAAGATCTAGAAGTCATGTCAGCTAGACATGATTGGTAAAAGTCCTTACCTACCGAAATAAATACGGGTCTGGTGGAGCAAGAACATTACGCACATCAGGACGTATGAAATAAGGATCCTAGTCCAATAAATTGATCATTTAAGGGTTTATTGATATTTTATTGGAAATTAATCTATTTACAGTTGCTAAGACCAAAAGTTTTATTTTGTGTAGATGGCAAGCACTGTTACCAGCACTAATAATCTTTCCCTCCGATCTATCCTAGAAAAGGATAAACTGACCGGCTCTAATTTTCTCGACTGGGAGCGCAATTTGATGATTGTGCTCAGACATGAGAGAAAATGGTATGTGCTTGAAGAGCCACTTGGGGAGGCACCTCCGGCAAACGCTCCGGCTGCTGCCAGAAATGCCCACAAGAAGCACTCGGATGATCTCCTTGATGTCGCCTGTCTGATGCTAGCAACTATGAGCCCAGATCTACAAGCAGGGCTCATAAATACAAATGCTTATGACATGATCCGCCAGCTGAGGGACATGTTCCAGACCCAGGCTCATACAGAACGCTACGATGCCACCAAAGCATTTAATGAATGCAAGATGGTAAAAGGGACATCAGTAAGTGACCATGTCATGAAAATGAAACGGCACTTAGATCATCTGGAGAGGCTTGGTCATCCTGTTCCGTTGCAGCTAGCAACAGACACCATACTCAATTCACTGTCAGAAGACTACAGGCCCTTCGTAGTCAATTATAATATGAATAACATGGAGAAAACAATAGCAGAGTTGCACTCCATGCTAAAGACAGCTGAACTGAATATGGGGAACAAGAACAAGACCAAGGATGTCTTGATGGTGAAAGACGGAGGGGTTAAAAAGAAGAATGGGCAAGTTAGCACCAGTAAAGGAAAAGGACCAGTCCAGGCCATCCAGAGTGCACCCAAGAAAGGCAAAGGCAAGGGCAAGGGCAAGAAGGTTAAGCCAAACAAAGCTAGGACCGAGAACCGCTGCTTCATATGCAATGAGATCGGTCACTGTAGGCAAAACTGCCCTAAGCGTCATGAAGCAGGTATGTAAACCTCAGAAAATTTATGATTGCTTTGACTTGTCACTTCTTACTTGTTGGTTTACAAGTATACTGATACCTAGAGCAAATGATTATTGCAGGAGGTCAGAAATGAAGTGAAGTGCCCAGGAGTTGCTGAGGATCTTAAGTACAAGATGATTTAAGTCAAGACATTTTTTGAATTTATAGTTTTAAAACAGTTGTTTTTGGGGTTTGTGTTTTAAACAGTTCTTGGATAATTATACTTTATAATTTAATGGTTTTATTTTCAAAAGTTATTGTCTTGACATTGGGATATCTGTTTGTGCTTAGTATTCTTAAATCCGTAAGATCCTAGTTGATTGCCTGTTATAATTACTTTAATACAATTGAAGTAATTTGTATAAAAACCTAACAAAACACAAAGAATTCCATAGGAATGTGTTTTGAGAATAAAACATTTATGAATAATTGTGATCAAATTTTAAAAGGGAGAGTTCAGGATATTAACTCAGATAGCGTTAATAACAGTATTTATAAAACTAGAAAGATTCCAAGTTCTGGAATTAGGATTTGATCAAATCCAGTTAAGTTTTATAAAGAAATTCTCAGAATTAACTAATCAAGTTTGATCAAGTTTTATTCAAATGTTCTAAAAAGAGAATTCAGGATATTAACTCAGATAACGTTAATAACAGTATTTATGAAACTAGAAAGATTCCAAGATCCGGAATTAGGATTTGACCAAATCCAGTTAAGTTTCATAAAGGGAAATTCTCGAAGTTCATTACTTAAAATTAGGATTGACTAATCAAAGTTTTGACTAAGTCAATAGTAAATTTTGAGTAATAGTTAGTTTTTATATAAGCAAGTGGGAGCCCAATCTATTCTCTATCTAGTCTGAGATAAAGAATAAAAGATGCAATTATTGATGTATCTCGGAATTCATAATCCAGGTAGGATAAGAATTCATAAGATATAATTTACCCTTTTAGTCAAAAGGATAAAAGTTTCAAGACCCTTGAAACAAAGGTTGTGACTGACTTTAAAATCAATAATTAAAGTGTTGGATTAAAATATAGAATTCCAGTAGATTTGCCAGTATTGCAAATGGAATCTGATTTCAGGTAGAAATCATTTATCTACACAACAACTAAGGAAAGTTGCAGTCTTACATATTCAGGAACTGGAAGTTAGTCCAGGTCTCCAAGTTCATGGAATATGATAAAAGTCTAGTTATTGTTTTTATAAATAACTAGCAGATACAAGTGGATCATACAAACAGACTTGTATTATTTGGTTATCACTTTGATTAAAATGGTAAACTTTAATCAAAGGGTTTAAACTGAAGATAGGTGATACTTCATTTTAGACCAATATTTAACAAACGTTAAATAGATATTATGAAAGTTATTAAAGAAAAGATATTTGATTTTGTTATCATTACAGCGTGTAATGTGGACTATACAAAATTGATTTCTTTATCACTTTCACATTTTGCATGTTTTAATATATCCAGGAATGAAATCAGTCTCCGATTTTTCATTCAAAATCTGTCCGTGACAACTTATCATTGTGGGAGCATGATAAGGTGTTAAAGTCATTGTGAACTTTTAGGTAGTTATGATCAGTTGCTGAATAACAGCTACAAGTGTTGTAGACTAAAAGTTGCACAGATATTTGATAGAGTAGCAAATATCGGACGTGATCCGCGGTTGAGATTACTTCTTGGAATGAAGTCATAAGTGAATCTCACAGTGGTTGTCCCTATCACCTGAGGTATCTGATTTGATATCATGAGGACTACTGAATTCTTAGTGCACTCAACCGCTACACCGTAACAGGGTGGCTATAAAGGGTGTAACTAGATTCAGCGGAAGCCGTGGTGTTAAAGGCAGATATGCAAGATGGGATTTGCACCTCTTCTCAGAAGATAGATATTTCTGGGCCCATCTTGACTGACTAAGTATACTGATGAAGTGCATGGCCATGCCCAAACGAACTGATTAGTTCTTTGTCGTTTACCTATCAGTAAAAGTCAGACAATCAAGAAAACAGAATCTTGAGTATTTAGAGTTGACACTTTCCAAGCTCATACTCACAGATGAAATATCGCGATGCAAAGGGAAAAGCCAAGATATACCCAATCAATGAACAGTAGTTTCATAGATACCAAGTTCCTTACGGGATGTTTATATCACCAGTCTGGGTATAAGAGTTCTTGTAACCTGGTCAGCCTAAGTGCCTGTCTAGGGGCCTCCTTAGGTCCGTATAATCAAAGACGGTATTGCCAACTTGCACAAGTGGGAGTCTGTTAGGAATTATGTGCAGAGTTGACAAACCAAGTGATTATACATCCAATGTTACTAGACACTTGAGGGTCACACCTGTGAGGACCTATAAGTCGAACAAAGTTAGATGAAACCCAGAAATGGAGAGTTGGGATTTATAATAGTGTATTATAAATCAATTGGGTAATTACAGTCAGAATTACCAAAGTTGGAGGGTTATTAATTAATTAATTAGGATATTATATATTTATTAGATAAATAAATATATAATAGTTAATTAATAAAGTTTTTATATATATTAAATAAATATATATAATTATAATTATCGTATGCAAATTCTTTTCCAGCTATTTAAAAAGGAAAAGAGATTAGAGATAATTATAAAAGGAAACTGAATCTCATACAAACTGTATTTTTCCTCCATATAAATAAGGCTTATGGGTTAAGGAAAAAGTTTAAGTTTTCCAGCTAAGAAAATCAGTTTCAGTTTCCCTCCTCTTCTCTCTCTCTCCAGCCGGCGCCGACCCCCCCCCCCAGTCGGATTCAGTTTTTCGGTTGTTCGGGTTTTCATACAGTTCAACTAGAAGAACGTTCGTTGGTCGATCACCGGTGGACTATTCTCGAGCAATCCAGGTAAATTGATCTAATCCAAGCTATTAGGTTTAAAACTAGAAACGATTAAAGATCATTAGGCTATAAAGGGTTTTTAGCTTTTATCGATTCCGCATGATTAGAACAGAAACAGCGTGTTTCTGATCGCGTAGGTTTTATCAGTTTGATTAACCTATGAGATTTATCAAACCAGTAAGGTTCGTTAGATCTGAGTTAATCCTCGAGTCAGTTTGATCCGAGGATACCCACAAAAACCCAACAGTTTTAACTGTGTAGTTGTTAATCTTTAACTGCGTAGATGTATTTTAACTGCCTGCTCATGATTGATTGATAATTATTGCATGTTTATTTTATCAAACGTTTTAAAATTTAGAGAGAGTTTTAAAACTTTTCAATCATGAAATCTGTTAGGTTTTTATAATTAAATTTACCAGTTTTTCCAAACCTTTTAAACGGTAGATTTTATTTTTAAAACCTTATGTTTATAAGATTGTTTTTCTTATAAAGGAATGTTGACAAAACAGTTGGTTTTGGTCAGCAAGAAGGCTTTCAAAAACAGTTAGTTTTTGATTAGCAGTCATGCTACTAAAACAGTTAGTTTTAATTAGCAAGTGCTTTTAAAACAGTTAGTTTTAAATAGCGTCTATGTTTAAATAACAGTTAGTTTTTAAACATTGGTTGCCTTTTTAAACAGTCAGTTTTAAAATTGCAAAAGTTTTCTAAAATACTGGAAAATAAAAGGTTTTTCAAAACTTAGTTAAAAACCCAAGAAAATCATAGATCAGTAGTGCAACCCACTTGGGGCACCTAACGGCGTAAGGTACGCGGGCATTGGAAGTGAGCAAGCCTTGGGCGTCCGCGTTCAAACCCCAAGCTGAAAGGGGTGTGATAAGTACACCAAGTCCCAAATGGTGTGATCTATTTTGGTTTTGTAACAATTCACCGTGTCGTATCGGGCCAAAATGCACTGAGGGACTAAAACATGTACGGTTTTATCCGATGTCCCGAAAAGATCTAGGAGTCATGTCAGTTAGATGTGATTGGTATAAGTCCTTACCTACCGAAATAGTACGGGCCTGGTGTGACGTGAGCAAGCCGTACATCAGGACGTATGAAATAAGGATCCTAGCCCAATACTTATCATTTAAGGGTTTATTGATAATTGTTGGGAGTCTATTCACAGTTACTAAAGCCAAATGTTTTAAATGTGTAGATGGCAAACACTGTAACCAACACTAATAACCTGTCTCTTCGCTCCATTCTTGAAAAGGACAAGCTCACTGGAGCTAACTTCCTCGACTGGGAGCGCAATCTGATGATTGTGCTTAGGCACGAGAGGAAGTGGTATGTCCTAGAAGAGCCTCTTGGTGAGGCCCCTCCAGCATGTGCAACTGCCACTGTTAGAAATGCTTATAGAAAGCATTCTGATGACTTGCTGGATGTTGGTTGTCTCATGCTTGCGACTATGAGCCCAGATTTGCAAACGGGGCCCATAAACACGAATGCCTATGACATGATCCGCCAGTTGAGGGACATGTTTCAGACGCAAGCACGCACAGAGCGTTATGATGCCACCAGGGCATTCAACGCGTGCAAGATGGCCAAGGGGACCTCAGTTAGTGATCACGTCATGAAAATGAAGAGGCACATTGATCACTTAGAGAGGCTAGGTCACCCAGTTCCGTTGCAGTTAGCAACGGATACGATACTCAACTCACTGTTTGAGGATTACAAGCAGTTTGTAATCAATTATAATATGAACAACATGGAAAAGACAATTGCTGAGTTGCATTCCATGTTGAAAACCGCTGAGTTAAGTATGGGGACCGGGACCAAGACCAAGGATGTGCTCATGGTCAGAAATGGTGGGGCAAAAAGGAAGCGTGGGCATGGAAACACCAGTAAAGGCAAAAGCCAGCCTCCGGCTAGCCAGAGTGTGACCAAGGTCGAGAACAATGACGAAGGCAAAGGCAAGGGCAAGAAAGTAAAGCCTAACAAAGCCAGGACCGAGAATAGGTGCTTCAGATGCCATGAGGTCGGCCATTGGAGGCAGAACTGCCCAAAGCGTCACAAAGCAGGCCCCAGCGCCTCAGGTATTTGTGATTGCTTTAGTTTATCACTCTCACTTGTTAGTTTACAAGTATGTTGACACCTAGTGCAAATGTTTTAATTGCAGGTGGTCAGGAGTGAGGAGCCCAGGATTGCGAGGATCTACGTGCCAGTTTATCATTAGATATTTATCAAGACATTTTTCTATTTTATGTTTTTAAAAACAATGTTTATGGATGTTTATTATTTTGGATATCTATAGTTTATTGAATTGTTTTAAAACTATTGTCTTGATTGAATGTCTTGTGTATAATGATATTGTTGAATCTGTTTAAAGTCAAGATTGACTTGATTCAAATAGTAGATCCTAGATGTCATATATGTCACTAACAGAATTACTTCAATGTTTTAATTAATTGATTTGAAGTAATAGTTATATGAAAACTGTCAAAAACGCAAGAAGTACTATTATTTTAGGAATGTGTTTTTGAAATAAAACATACATGAGTAAAATGGATTATAAAATATTTTATAGTCAGCTTAATCATTTTTACTCATATGTTTTAGAAAGAATTTAGGATGTTATCTCAGACGACGTTGATAACATCAGTATTTATAAAACTAGAAAATTCCAAGTCTTGGAATTAGGATTCGATGAGATCCAGTTAAGTTTTATAAATGTTAAAATCCTAACAAAAGAAGTCTAAAGACATAAGATTTATTACTTAAAACAGAGTTGACTAAGTAATCAAGTTTTGACTAAGTCAATAGTGGATTTTAAGTAATAGTCAGTTTTCATATAGGTTAGTGGGAGCCCAGTTTATTCTATATCCAGATCTATGATAAAGAATAAAAGATATATATATATATATATATATATATGTATGTATATATGTATATATGTTAATTATTGATTTAATATATCTCGAAATTATAATCCAGGAGGGATATAAATTCATAAGATATAAGATCTGCCTTTTAGTTAAAAGGGGACATAAAATAGTTTCATAATTTTGAGACAGTATAAAGTCATAATTGACTTTAAGAAAATCAATAATTAAAGTAGTGTTGGAATGATTAATAATAAAGATATCAAGTATCTTTTGGACTCTAAAGTGTTGTAATACACTAGATTAAATTTCCTGGATTTACCAGTTTGGTAAATGGAAATTTTTGTTTGATTTCAGGTAGAAATCATTCGTCTACACAGCAACTAGGGAAAGTTGTAGTTTGACTTTACATATTCAGGGTATCTAGGAGTTGTTCCAGTATCTCCGGGATCACGGAATATGGAAAAGAGAAGTCTAATCTTGTTTTAGAGTGTTTGCAAAACAAGATTAGCGGAATCAAGTATAAAGTATCAGTTGATACTAAACTTGTATTGTTTTGGTTATTTTCTTTGATTAGTATGGTAAACACTAATCAAAGGGTTTAAACTGAAGAAGGGTGATACTTCGTTTAAATCAGTATTTAGTATTCGTTGAATAGACACTATAAAAGTAACTTAGGAATGCTATTAATTTCGTTATTGTTACAGAGTGGAATATGGAGGACTATACGAAATTAGTTTCTTTGTTTACTTTTACACTTAGCATGTTTTTTGATCCGGGAATAAAAACTAGCTTCAGTTTTTATTTGAAATTGTCCGTGACAACTTATCAAGGTGGGAACCTGATAGGGCTATAAAGTCATCGTGAAGTTTTTGGGTAGTTATGATCAGTCGTTGAATAACAGCTACAAGTGATGTAGACCAAAAGCTGCACGGATACTTGATAGAGCAGCGAGTATCGGATGTGATCCGCCGGTTGAGATTACTCCATGGATTTAGTCATGAGTAAAACTCCCAGAGGTTGTCCTTAGCACCTGAGGTATTTGGTTTGGCATTACGAGGACCGTTGGATACTTAGTACGTTCTAACATCACGCCGTAACAGAGTGGTCATACGGGGCGTAACTAGATTCAGCGGAAGCCATGGTGACAAATGCAGATATGCAAGATGGGATTTGCACCTCTTCTTCGAAGAGAGATATTTCGTGGGCCCCTTGACTGACTAAAAAGACTGATGAAGTGCATGGTCATGCCAAACGAACTGATTTGTTCTTTGTCGTTTACCAATCAGTAGAGGTCGGATAGTCGAGAAACATAATCTTTGAGTATTCAGAGTTGACTGTATCCATGCTCATACTCAAAATTGAAATATCGTGATGCAAAAGGAAAAACCTAGTTATACCCGATTTGTGGACAATTTGTTCATAAATGTTGTTTCCTTTTAGGAACGTTTTATCACCTACCTGGGTATAAGGGTGCTTATAACCTGGTTAGCCTAAGTGCCTGTCTAGGGGCCTCCTTAGGTCCGTGTCATCAATCTGGTGTTGCCAACTTGCACAAGTGGGAGTCTGTTAGCATTATGTGCATAAGTTGACAAACCGTTTGATCGCACATCCAACGTTATAAGTCACTTGAGGGTCACACCTGTGAGGACCTATAATTCGGATAGTAAATTAACCCTAGTTTGGAGAGTTTGGTTTTATAATAGTAAATTATAAAACAGTTGGGTGTTTTCTGTAAAAACCCCAAAGTAAAAGGTTTCGGATAATTAATTAAGGTTATATATTTATTAGTTAAATAAATATATAATAAGTAATTAATTAGTTTATAATTATCTAGAATTAATTATTATATAGTTAATATAATAATTAGTAAATATTCTTTCTTGGAGAGAAAGAAAGAATAAAGATAATTATGGCATTTATTCTTTCTTAGAGAAAAAGAAAGAATAAAAGATAACCATAAAGGCTATCTGATATATGGTAAGTTTTCCATATAAATAAGATATGCTAGGATATCAGATTCATTCATTCAATCAATTAATTCTGAAAGAAACCTCTCATTCTCTCTCCTCTCTCTCTCTCTCTTCGTCGATCCACACAAACCCGAAACCAGTTTCGGTTTCTTGTTTTGTTTGATCGTGTTCTTCGCGTACCGTTTGTTCGTGGAGCGTTCCGGGGTTAGATCCAGCTAGAGGGAATTCCGTTTGGTCGATTACGGGTGGATTAATCTCAAGCAATTCAGGTAATAACCCTAAACCTACATATTAACTGTAATAAGATAAACAAATAAGATCTGTGATGTTTTCGGGATTTTAATCGTTATTGCTTCCGCTTAATCAAACCAGTTAGGTTTGATTGTTAAACCTGTTTGGAACAGTTTGTTTCATGTGGTTTAGTCGTGTATCTTAATCCAGTTAGGTTTGAGATCACAGTTGTTCTCGTGTCAGTTTGATACGAGGATCTCACAAAATCCCAACAATATTATTTCACAACCATGTAACTTTTTACACTACGATGGATGAACGAAGCGGTGACATGTACCACCGTATACACTAAATTAGGTATGCCCACGGTAGAAAGTGCCGAAACAATAATATAAGAACATCTCCAACATATTCTTTAAAATTTCTTTATAATAATTAATCAAAAGTTACAATCTCTAAAATAAATTGTATTGATCTCCAATAGATTCTTTATTTTAGAGATTTCATTAACAAATATAATAATTAAATATTCAATAATTTTATGTTTCCAAGAAATTTATGTAAAATGATTTTTTTATAAGGAGTTTTTCCCTTGATTTTCTATTTTAGAGAATGATATAGGAAGCAATTTAGAGAAGAAAAAAAATGAATTTTCTCTATTTTAAAGAAGTTATTGGAGATGTTATAAGTTATTGTGTTGTCATTTAGAGAAAATCAAGAAACTTACAATATATTTAAGATTAGGAAAAACAAGGTGATTTTCAGTTGCAAAGTTTGGTATCCTTTATATGAATTAATTGAGCATATTAGGTTATTAACCCCCAATTGTAGGGCTGGCAATGGGTAGGGTATGAGTAGGGTGAGGGTTATTCCGTTATCCAATCCATTTAAAATAGCGGGTAACGAAACGGGTAATTATCCATCTCAAAAAACTCTTATCCATACCCTACCCTACACATTAAAAATAACGGGTAACGAAACAGGTAATGGGTAAACGGTAAAACAAAAAAAAAATTTGATCAATAAATAATATCGTTAAACCCCAAACATATAAGTAAAATATAAGCTCATAAGCAATTTTTATATATGTAATTTGTTCTAGTAACATTTAAATATTACCAAACATATTCATATCAAAATATTTTAAAAGGTAATATAGAAATTATAAGAAAACATTTTCGTATATTTAATTTTTTGACTTTTAAAACATTTTGCTTGATAAAAATCAAATAAAGTACAAATTAACATACTACAACATTATAAAGTATACTAATAATATAATTAGTATGATTATTTGAATATTAACTTTATATAATTATACATGTATATATATCTTAACGGGTAACTGGTAATGGATAACGAAAAAAAATCATTTATCCATATCCTACCCACTAAAGTTTCGGGTAAACGGGTAATGGGTAAGTGGATAAATGGATAAAAAAAAATTTCATCCATACCCTTATCCAACAGGTCGAAACATAACGGGTAACGGGTGTACCCTTATACATTGTCAGCCCTACCCAATTGGATTTATGGCCTTCTATAGAACAAAACCTTGAATAAATTTAAGTAAAACGAGAATGAAAATAGCCAAAGACATAGATTTAAAACTTGTGGTCTTTGTTGGAGTTAGCAATAACAATAGATATCTTATGTGGTCCTTTATATAAAGATATGTGCCTATTTTTTTTTTTTTTTGAAAGTTATTTATATATGCCTAGTTAGAAATGAGTTTGAAGCCATTTGGTCAAGTTCTCCTCAGTCCTCCTCCCCATGTGATGTGTCTAAAAGATGGTCAATTTACAACAGCCATTGTGGATGGCAAGTGGTGGGTACTGACAAGGTGTCCTTAGAATTGTTGGGGCTTAATTATTAAGGTGGCCAAACGGGCCTGGTCTGGCCCGATCCAATCAGTGTTTGGGCTAAAATTTGGCCCGATCCAATCATTTGACCTCTCTACGATGAATGTATATCCGTAACGATCCTTAACCAGTTATAAACTTAATCGATATTTTTCAAAAAAAAATAACAAGTCGTTAACTAGTCATTTTTTGACCCTTCTTTTCAAACCTATCCGGGTTTTTTTTTTTTTTAACATTTTAACCCCTCAAATGATAAATAAGTTGTGTGGAGTGTGGAGTATGGGATTCGATATCAATTTACAAAATACAAAGTATGTGACTCTTCAATACAATCCATGGATGAGTCAAATACGGCTCTTTAATCGATGTATTTTTAATTAGCGTAATTAATTAGAGTATATTAAATGTATTAAGTGTAGTTGAGTAACCTAAATTTATTTTTTAAAGTTTATGTAATTAATCCTAATTAAAAAGTTATATGAGATAAATAAACAAACATTAATCGATTTGTAACGAGTCCTTAATTGAGCCGTAATCGGTCAAAATTAGTTGGTTAAAATTAACCGGTTAATATAAACCTCAATTAACTACCTCCAGTTAATCTTGTAACTGTAACCAGTTACCCCTTAACCAAGAACGGATATATGTTCATCGTAGAGAGGTCAATTGACTCCCATAAACTATTAAAACATTTTATTATAGATTTTATTGTTTTTCCATATTATAGATTTTATTGTTTATAGATATATATATATAGAGGAAAGTTCAAATGTGAACTACTTTTTGGTTGTGAACGTGAGGACAGTCGAGAGTGCGACACGTGACGGCTTTGAGTGTGGTCCCCCCCTTTAATTCAATGACCTCCCATGAATCGCGCCTAGTCATCCGCCGTGGACCTGATGTGGCACCTAGTCATCCGCCACGTGTCGCGCTCTCGGTTGTCCTCACGTTCACAACCAAAAACTGGTTCACATTTGAACCCACCCCTATATATATATATATATATATATATATATATTATATATATATATATATAGAGGGAAGTTATTTTGCAAACCATAAAAAACGTGCAAACCGTGCAAACTCATGGTTGCACACGTAAAATCAGTGAAATTGATTCATGGAGTTGTTTAATATGATGAAAATGTTTCATAAACATCAAATTTTGAGGAAATTGTTTCATATGTTGGTGTTTTTTATTCATATGAAACTTTTTTATCGTTTCTATGAAACTTTTTCATTTCTACGTAAATAAACACTTTCATATGAAACAATTTCATCACAAAATTTAGTATATGAAACATTTTCATCATATTAAACGACTCTATAAAAGATTTTTCATTGATTTACGTGTGCAACCATGAGTTTGCACGGTTTGCACGTTTTTTATGGTTTGCAAAATAACTTCCCACTATATATATATATATATATATAGAGGAAAGTTCAAATGTGAACCACTTTTTGGTTGTGAACGTGAGGACAACCGAGAGCGCGACACGTGGCGGCTTTGAGTGTGGTCCCCCTCTTTAATTCAATGTCCTCCCATGAATCGCGCCTAGTCATCCGTCGTGGACTTGACGTGGCGCCTAGTCATCCGCCACGTGTCGCGCTCTCGGTTGTCCTCACGTTCACAACCAAAAAGTGGTTCACATTTGAACCCACCCCTATATATATATATATATATATATATATATATATAGAGGGACAATCAAATGAGCACCCTATAGATGTTGCACACCTTTAGAACCCATCTAAACCATTAAAATAAGATCAAGAATTATCCATATTTAATTAATAGCAACATCAATTAAGTAATTTTACAAATTTCAAATACTTAATAATTTTTTTTACTTAAAATTTCATTTGAGCACCCTATATACATAATATGCATATGCAGATGGATGTATATGCAGATGCATACTATTTTAATCTTGTTGCCAAAATGACGCTTATACCCATGCACGTCTTTCATCTCATTAATACAACTGCCATAAATTTTCTTAATTTGCGCATAGGTCCCTTTAAATATATACCATAGAATTAAATTTTTAATGGTTTAGATGGGTTCTAAAGGTGTGCAACATCTATAGGGTGCTCATTTGATGCTACCCCTATATATATATATATATATATATAGAGAGAGAGAGAGAGAGGGGGGGGGGAGGTTCAAATGAGAAGTGATAAAAAAACTATGAAGTAGAAAAGTGATCATAGTCTTCTATTTATTTGATCAATGGTTATTAATTAATTGGTTCAGCAGATTATTAAGGGAGTACCGTAAGTTTTGTAGAATACGGAAGGTTATTTTGGTAATTATTCGAATAATTCATATATGAATCATTCCAATTATTCATATATGAATCATTGTAGTGTGAAGATTCATATATGAACACATTCAGATATGAATCTTCACACTACAATGATTCATATATGAATTATATAATAATTACCAAAATACCCTTCCGTATTCCATAAAATAGAAGGTTATGACCACTTCTCTACTTCTCATTTATATGTCGCGCTCTCGGCTGTCCTCACGTTCACAACCAAAAAGTGGTTCACATTTGAACCCACCCCTATATATATACACGTACTAGTTTGACCCCGAAAAGCTTAGACCTTGCAAAAATATTTAGACCATTTTCAGTTATTGGGAAATTGTTTCTTCTTATTCGTAGAGTTGGGGTTATTTTTTTAAGAATCATTTAAATTTTTTTTGTTTTTTGTTTATTTTTAAAACATCATGTCTATTTGTTAAGTAACAACCAACGATTTAAGTTGAGTAGCAAGTTATTCATACTCTGAATAGCAAGTTATTCAATCTTAGCTTAAAAAACTAATACAAAGTTTGAGCTCCAATAACTTATTCAACTTAAGTAGAGACCGATCTAGTATAGTTTTGCAATATTTGAGCTTGAGGTTGGTGTCCGTTTAACAAATTTGAGTTATATACATTACAAGGAAATTTAAGCTCTCTAAGCTCGTTATGATTCGAACTCAATGATTAACTCATTTATTCGCTTGAGTTCGATAATTTTTATATTTTAGTTTCATGATTTATGAAAATCGACATCTTTTTGCTAAAAGAAGTCTGTTCAAATGGCTTGACTTTATTCAAACTATTAATCGAGTTTTGAAATGAGTTGAATCAAACATTAGTAATAGTATTATAGAACTCAACTCATTAAGTAAACAAGTTTGACTTTGTATTCAAGATCGACTCATGCTTGATCTCGGGTTTTTGGTCAAAAGCTCAAATCTTTAACATATATATATATATGTACTTGGGAACGTTAGAGCGAGTCAGGTAACCCTGGGGGCCCGCAATCGCCTCCCTTTCCAACACCATAATTCTTCTAAATTCACCTGAGGAAAAGTCCCTTGCAAGGCCGAACTTGAGACTTACAAGGGCAAAACCCCCCAAGGTTTCCCTTGGTGGCCAACTGAGTTAGCCCAGTTGGTTACTTAAATTATGTTACTTAAACTTCAATCCTCATTATCAAAATTTCTAAATCCGCCACCAGACTTAACCGATTAAAAATAATAATTTTCTTAACGTGTTTATTGGGTTTCTATTTCGAGCACCATAGAATTAGAAGCCAATCAGGCAAGTCTAGGGCAAATTTTCAAAGTTGCCAACCCGCATCAATTTTAGGCCATGAGTTATACAATTCAAATTATCCAAACTTTCCTACTGCTACATTAGAGCCACATTATTTTTTCACTCATACTCTCTACTTTACCCAATATATGTGTTATACCCACCCCAATATTACCTACATTTTTAATTTTATTTAATTAAATAATTAATTAAGAGAGAAATTAAAGAAAACAAGAGAAAGAGATAGAGAGAAACAAGAGAGAAAAAGAGGATGGGGGTGGGGGTGGGGGTGGGGGTGGGGGTAAGGGTGGGGTTTGTCGATCGAGTGGTGGAACCCGAGCCACAGAAAGTAGCCGTGGTGGTGTTCCCAATTGAAACCCGAGGGTACACGGTCACCCGAGCCCCTCGGGTCGACCATAATTCAAAATTTGTAGCCCCAACCTGAAAGTTTTGAGACTTCTATGTTCTATCTCGACTTCTTAAAAAAATTGACTTTAGTTTATTATAAAGCAACCCTTAAGTTTATAAAGTTATATTTTTACTCCCAAAGTTTTTTTTAACTATTTTTAGCGATGATTTAATTTATTCACTTTTCGGGAACTATCCAACCGTCTCCGAATGAAATAACATTTTTAGCTCTAAAAATGAAAAAAAAAAAAAAAAAGTTTACATTTAAATCCATGATTTTCACTTAAACTCGCTCTAAGCCCTAATTAATCCTACTAGACATATTTGGAAAATGATTCGTTGAATTCTTAAGCTTTTAATATTGCTTTTAGAAATTCATAGAATATTGTCCATGCATAAATACAAGAACAGATATATTACCTTCTAGTTGTTAAATGCAATGAGATTCTTTTTAGTTCTTTTTTAGTATAACAATGATTTATTTCTTAATTTATTTTATAGTAGTTTTGGTTGATAATAGGTACAATAGTTTTTAAATGATGCCAATTTTAAGTTAAATCCTACATTTGGTTCAAACTATTTACTGATATGAAATCTAAGGATTTATTGAAATCCTACAAACAATAGATATTTAAATCTCACATGATGATTATTTTAAGGAATTTCATAGCATATAGATGTAAAGATAAACGGGAAATTGTGTATTGTATTGTATTGAATAAACCTAATTACACAAGGGATATATATAAGAGATACATTTACACTCTAAACCTTCTAGTTTAGCTATATGTGTACAAATATCACACTTTATGTCTAATATTCCCCCCGCAAGCTAAGGCCGGGGAGCGACCTGTAGCTTGGAGCGTAATAGGAGAAACCGTTGTAACGGTAGGGGCTTGGTGAACACATCTGCAATTTGATCATCTGTAGATATAAACTGGACGGAGAGCTTTCGCTGGGCAACCATCTCTCGAACAAAGTGAAAGTCAACTTCTACATGTTTGGTACGGGCATGAAAGACGGGATTAGCTGACAAATACGTAGCACCAAGATTGTCACACCATAAGTTGGGAACCGACTTTACAGGAACTCGAAGTTCCCGCAACAATGTTTGGAGCCATGTGAGTTCAGCAATAGTATCGGCTAGAGCCTTGTACTCAGACTCTGTTGACGATCGAGAGACAGTCTTTGTTTCCGAGTGGACCATGATACTAGGTTCGAACCAAGATAGATAGCATATCCCCCAGTGGATCGACGATCGTCAGGGAAACCAGCCCAGTCAGCATCGAAGAAGCCAGTCAGAGAGTTATAAGCAGAATCAGTGTAGGCATGAAGAATCGTCTCGGAATCATGCATGATGCGCAAACCATAGTCGGCAGTGCCTTGCAAGTAACGAAGAATTCGTTTTACTGCAGACCAATGATTTTCAGTGGGGGAGTGCATAAATTGGCAGACTTTGTTGACCGCAAATGTGATGTCCAGACGAGACAATGTGACATACTAAAGTGCTCCCACGATTTTGCGATACTTAACCGGATCCGCAAGCATAACACTATCGCCAAGGGCAAGATTAGCAGTAGTGGTCATAGGTGAGGAAACCGGTTTAGCATTAGACAGGCCCGCGCGTTGCAAGAGGTCAAGGATGTATTTCCTTTGTGATAGAATCATATCATAACCTTGATTTGTTACCTCAATGCCGAGAAAGTAAGACAAAGAACCCATATCCTGGGTAGCAAAGGATTGACTAAGACGTTGTACCACTTTGTCAATAGCCTCTGGGTTATTTCTTGTCAAAAGAATGTCATCAACATAGACTAGCATGTACAGGATGGTGCCCCTATGGGAGTAAATAAACAAAGAAGGGTTCGTTTTTGAGCCCTGAAAGCCAAGAGTGTGAAGAACTGTAGAGAGTCGATGAAACCACGCTCTAGGGGCTTGCTTTAAGCCATATAACGATTTGTGAAGTAGGCAAACATGATCGGGGTTGGCTGATCAACAAACCCTGGTGGTTGTTTCAAATAAACTGTCTCTTGGAGGTCACCATGTAGGAAGGCATTTTGCACATCAAGTTGCCTTAGGGACCATTTTTGCGTTACGGCCAGAGATAGAACAACGCGGATGGTGGTTGATTTAACCACGGGACTGAATGTCTCCTGATAATCAATGCCTGGTTGCTGTCGGAACCCTTTGACAACTAGTCGTGCCTTGTAGCGTTTGATTGCCCCCGTTTGGTCCCGTTTTAATGTGAATACCCACTTGCTATCCACAACATTGGAGTTTGGAACACGTGGTACTAGTGTCCATGTACCATTCCGCATCAACGCCGAAAACTCGTCAGCCATCGTACTACGCCATTGAGGATACCTGTTAGCAATAGTAAAGGTGGTCGGTTCGGTGTCAAGTGAAGGAAGTTGGGTATGGTATGATGAGGCATTGTAAGGCTTGGTTGGCTTAGGGTTGGGGCGCAGATTTGGTGGTCGAGTACGGGTGGGTTATGCGGTGGTAGTATGGGTTGGGGTAGGGGTGGGCGGAGGTGGTGGTTCGATGGTTTGGGAGCGACGGTGATAGGTTTAAAGCGTGGGTGGTTGGGTTGTAGGATGGTCAGTTGGTATGGTTGAGGGACTGGTAGGTGGTGTGTTTTGTGGGACAGATTGTACGGTAGGTACGGTTGAGGGTTCAGGTGTAGTAGGTGTTGTGGAGGGTAAATCAGTGGGTGGTAGGTCAGGATTAGGATAAGTGGAGACGTACGGATTTGGAGCGGGTGGAGTAGGAGTGGGTGTAGGAGATATATGGAAAGGGAATAAACGTTCATTAAAGCGAACATGACGGGCGATGTAAAAACGATCAAGTTGTGGGTCATAACACCGGTAGCCATGATGAGTAGTGCTATAACCGAGGAACACACATGGTGTAGAACGGAAGTCCATTTTGTGCTTGTTGTATGGATGGAGATGAGGGTAGCACTGGCATCCAAAAACCCGAAGAAAGGAGAAATCGGGCTTAATAACTTTATGTCTAATATGTAACAATATTTTTGATATTTTAAAAATATTTGTTTTATAATAATTAATTATTATAAAAGGTAACTTGAAAATCGTTCATATTGTTACATATTAGTTATTTACGATTGTTTTTATAGTTATTTATGATTGTTTTTATAAATTCTATTTCATTTTAAATCATATAAATCAAACCTAGCTAAGATTCCAAATCCCATTACGTTTAATTTCAATCCTTCAAAATCATTCCATATATTAAACCAATAATAACAAAGACAACCCCAATGGGGCAGCCTATCGGTTAAGGCTTGGTGTTGGGGAAAAACCCACCCAAGTTCGAATCCGGGGGTGAGCAACCAGGGGCCACTGAGTGTTAATCCCAGGGGAGCATGCTTTAGCTCTCGGTAAAAATTGTCAAGGATGTAGTCTGGCCAAAGTCCAGGTGAACCTTCCCAAAAAAAAAAAAAAAAAAAAAAAAAAATAATAACAAAGACTAAATTGCTGATATTGTGTGAATAGAATATATGTTGCTTGTTTGTGCTAAGCACACAATCTATATATAATAAAAGAGTAACTGATCTGCCACGTGTCGTGCTCTGGTAAGCTAAATTGCCACGTGTCGCGTTCTGGTGATATCAAAACAATAAATAAAATAATGTAAAAGACATAATTAAATCACATATTTTAATTCAAACTATAGATAAATATGAAAACAATAAATAAAATAATGTAAAAGATAAATACCACTTTCAAAAATACATAATTAAATGAAACGGTTTAAAAAATCATCTACATATATTTGTGTAATATTTAATATAATCAATACACGTATTATTATTTTTCATTGGTGATATAAAGAATTAAAAATATTCTCTCTATTTTCAAAGTACAATTTTCTAAGAGTTTTCCAAAGTTGAAAAATCTTACTTTTCCTATTTTCTTAATTGTTAAGAAAATTCCATATAACTTGTTGGAACAAAAAAATATACTCAAACTCTTTAAAAATTTTCATTTTTTAACCCAAACTATAGATAAATATGAAAACAATAAATAAAATAATGTAAAAGATAAATACCACTTTCAAAAATCCTATACATAATTAAATCAAACAGTTTTAATCCAAAAATACACACCTCAATCTCAATCTCAATCTCAATCTCTCAATCTCAATCTATAAATACCCCTTTCAATCTCTCAATCTCAATCAATTGTTGCAACTCTCTTAATTAAGCCACTACCAATTAAACATACACGCACAAATGTAATTAATCAAGCGATCTTTAATTTTTATTTTTTCCTACATATGATGATATGATTATGATGATTTTATTCATGTTTATAGTCCAAGTTGGAGTTGTTGATTTCTCGTATGTCACTTTGTATTTATGGTCATTGATTACACTTTTTGTGTTATTTTATATTACAAACGCTCTTCAATTTTTTATTTTTTCTACACATGATGATATGATTATGATGATTCTATTAATGTTTATAGTCCAATTTACTTATATGTTTACAATATTAAATATGTTAATTTTTGTAAAAATTAATTTATTATACATACATATATACATATTGATGGATATTCCAAGGATTAATTAAAATGCAAATAATAGATTATATAATATAAGTCTATTGTCAATACTTTCAAAATAAACAAATTAATAGATATAATACCCTTAAATATAAATTAAATTATAGTAAATAATTTAAGTTAAACAAATCATATTTATAATATAAGGTTTCCTGGTATGAATTATTTTTTTAAAAATTATCCCGTGTATTACACGGGATCAAATCTAGTTAATTTTATAAAGAAACATGTATCGTTATGATTTTCTTATGTAAATTCATATAGTTGTTAAATTTATATTTTCTTTTATTAGAAAATATAATTGCCAATACGTTCCTTAATTGAATTTCTTTGTTGCCTTTAAAAAATTGTTTATAACTATTTATCTGAAAAGCTATTTTATATACAAAAGATAACATGTGTTAAAAATAACTTGTTTCCATCATAATTAAATAAGAACCTACTACACCTATATATACCAAAACGAAGAATGTAATACCTTGTCGACACCACCTAAAATACCATTTTATTTACGTTGTTAACTCACTTTCTCACATTTATTAAAATGACACCATTGGATTGACTTGTGTTGTGTCCATTATTTTGCAAGTCGTAACACTATTTTTGTCAATCATAGAGGAATGCAACATTACAATGCAATCAACTTAAAAGTACAGAACCAAGAATCCGTAAAAAGCTTATCACCAGTTACTTTTGTTTAAATGGTCGAAACAAATAGATTACATTTCAGACATAAAATTATTAACTCGAAATACCCTTTGATAGGGGTGGATTGAGAGGGGGCATGTCCTCCCTTTGACTTCGACTTAGACAAAGTATTAAAAAATCCTCTCTTTAACGAGTCATGTTCACATTCTTACTCTTAACGTCTAATGTTTATCCCTGCTCGTCGGAGATTTTGGATCTACCATTGCTTGATGTAGCTTAAAAGGGACCAAATAGAAGACGAGGATGCCCAATTTCTTGATTTACAAGACAAATTGGAAAATGAACTTCAACATCGTCATCTCCTCTCCAAAAACTCCCAAATCCAAACTCACCCTTTGTAGACAACTCTTCCAACACCTCTTCAACCTCCTCCATGCATCCACCAAACCCATCTACTAGAAAACTCTCTGGTCGATCTCGAACCCCCATCGTCCCTCTCACCTTTTTATGCCCTACAACTTCCTCTGCACATCGAGCCACTTTCATTCTCACCATCTTCCCACCTTTCCCGAATTTCCTCTTCACATACAGTTTCGTTTTCTTGAGCAGTTTGGCCGGAAGTTTGAGCAAGACAAACACGAGGAGTTGTAGGATCAGGCATTGGCAACAACACGATAAAACGATACAGTCGGCACCAATCATGTTCCAATCTTGCCGCTCCATGGGTCGAAATCGGAGGAGAAAGAGGAGGAAGAAAAAGAAGAAAGATGGCTCATTTTCTTGTGATGAAAATGGGTTCCTTCTTTTCTTTGGAGATGGCCTTAAAATCTTGGAAACAAAAGAGTAGAGTGTAAGCAAGCAAACATGTGTGGTGTCAATAGAATAGTGCCATTGCTTTCATATATTGAATTGCTTCCAGTGTTGGGTTACCTTCAACACAATTTTTGGTTGATTCTATGACGGATCTTGTCTCATCGTTGGATTAAATAATTGGATTACATTATTTCTTTAGCGTAATACAACAAACCAATATGATATATGGTAAACGTATAGTTTGGTGTTTGTTATGCTAGTGAATATAGTTTGCAAAAACATTATATCGTTAACAAATTTGCTTGATTTATCGTAAAATACAACCATTTGATGTAAAGATAGAAAGAGACACCCCATCACTTGAAAGAAACATCATTGACATTGTTAAAAAAATATTAATTAGATAATAGGATACAATAATCGTATTTAATATAATTAAACAATCAAATAAAACCCGAAATCGATAAGATTCCATTTAAAATGAAAATACGCATTACTCGGATGGACTTTTGTGTTAGATACATAGGGCATAAGATGATGACAAAACAAAACTTTGTTGTCTCATGTTTGGCACGACATTAGACTGGTATATAGGATAAGGCTAAGATGGAAAAAATGCATTTTTCTGCTTCATGAAAATAGATGGAGCACAACCCAAGAAGATAGATAAGATTGGTAAATTACTAAACTATCCAAGTCAAATTAAAAACCCTAAAACCTTCTAAAAATGATTTCGCCCACCTGCCTCGCTCTTGCCAGTCTAGTATTGTTCGCCTACCAAACGCAAAAAACAAGAGCATTCACAGACCTAAAGACCATTATACGATAAAAAAATGAGAACTGCACTTGTAATAAATAAACCAAAAGAATGGATCACAGTGTGTTACTTACAGGAACCAAAAAATGTGCAGCCAAGAAGAATGTGCATAATATACAGCATCTGGCCATGGAACCTACTTACAAAATCTGATCACAGCTTTGAATATTTGCCTTTTAAACCAGCCATAATCTGAATGGAAATGAACTCGGGTCGCGGGTCAAACCCTCGGGGCGGTCCAATAACACTCTGTATTTACCTTTCGTTACTATTATGACCGTAGCTACCTTGAGTAAAAAAATCTGTGCTGTAATCTTGACTGCCAAAAGCCATTCTCCGAAATAGCCTAATCTCTGCAGATTGTTGTGCAGAGTTGAATATTTCACTTTCTCCAACTCTCATCCCATTGCTTAGATCATCCGTCTCCATACTCTCGAAAGCTCTCACAATCTGAGACCAGTTTAAACCGAATTATATTTAATCAAAAAGAAAACCCTTTTACTTTGAGGTCTAATCGACTACTTTTTAACTTTACAATCCCGTATGAGGAAAGATTGATACTTTGGGTCAAATGGACTACGTTTCAATATCTAGATTGCTAAGAATTGTTTAGGATGCGTTTGGTTGATTTTCCTAGAAAACGTTTTCAGAAAATGGAGTTGAGTTTCATTTTCAATTTTTTGTGAAAATTTTAGAAAATGCGTTTAGTTGGAATGGTGGAGTTTTCATTTTCCATTTTAGAAAATTAGAAAAAGTAACCCCAATGGGGCAGCCTACCGGTTAAGGCTTGGTGTTGGGGGAAAACCCACCCAAGTTCGAATCCGGGGGTGAGCAACCAGGGGCCACTGAGTATTAATCTCAGGGGAGCATGCTTTAGCTCTCGGTAAAAATTGCCAAGGATGTAGTCTGGCCAAAGTCCAGGTGAACCTTTCCCAAAAAAATTAGAAAAAGCAGTTTAGAAAATTTTGGGAAACTACTAAAATTAGTTTTCTAATTTAAATAGAAGTTTAAAAACAGAAAATTTTCATTTACTTGGAAAACTTTTGAAAACTGAATAAACCAAACGCCTTTTCTAAATTTTCATTTTCCATGGAAAAATTTCCACAACCAAACGCACCCTTAAAATTTCAGTAAATAGATTGATAATGAAGTCAAACTTTCTAACATGTGGTCAACAATGTTGTGGTGGATTGGTTATCGCTCAGGGGGTTCATAGCGCCCTAACCAAGTTCGAGCCTTCCCGCATGTCTGGGGACATTTTAGTGGGGTCATGTTTAGCCCCCAAAATTTCCGTGGATTAGTCGGGCTTTGGCCCGGACACCCTTCCAAAAAAAAAATTTCTAACATATGCTTGATGTAAGAAAAATATTGAATTTTCCCTCTCATGATTAAGGATGCATTTGGTATTCCGAAAGGAAAAAACAAAACAAGATCTGAAAGAAGCACAAAACAGGACAGAACAAAACAAGATGGGAAAGAAGTACAGAACAGTCATCCAACGTTTGGTAAAACTGGATAGGAGAAAACAAATAAAATGACCAATTTACCCCTATTATGACCAATTTACCCCTATTGAGCTGATTGTATATTTTATATATTTTGATTAAATAAGTAATGGATTAACTTACAATATAATAATTACTTTTTATATCAAAATATAAAAATAAGAATGTATTTGTGAAGACAATTAAAATGACAAAAAATAAAAGTTTAAGTAGTTTCTATTTTGTATTGTATACTTTGTCATATTAATTTTCTATCATTAACATTTAATAAATTACATAAAGCAATCAAAATATAGAAATTGCTTAAAAATAATATTTTAGGACAGTAAGTGAAAGTTTAAAATGAATAAATTACAATATATAAATTTTAAAAAATCAATAAAATGTAAATAGAAAGATGCATTTGATGTTTTAGAAGAGAATTAAGTTTTATTTTGAGGTTATAATGGTAAAACATAAGTCTGTTCAATCTTGTTTCATGACTTTGTTCCGCTCTGTTCCTGTCTGTTACACATAAAAGTCCTGCCAAACATGGAACAGTGGTTCTGTGTTTCTTGTCCAGTGTACCAAACACAGGTAGAATAAAGTATGCACTTGCATTTGAGAATGGACACTAATTTTGCGACGGAGGGCGTATTTGGCAACAAAACTATTTTGAGATACAGAATTGAGGTGATGTACCTGTCCCATGCGTGGTCGTTTATTAGAAGAGTGTCGTACGCATGCAGCTGCAGCTTCAATCATTCGAAACATCTCCTTTGCGACAAAGTTGGTACCGAGCCTTTCGTCAACCAACCCTTCAAAATTCTGTGTTTCAATTGCATGACTAAGAAGAGGCCGGGCCTGAAATATCAGATTACAAATGTTGTTATAAAAATCTGTATATAGAAAGTTTTCTTCTCTGGAAATCAATCTCAATAAGTCATTCTAAGCTTTTCAAAGAACAAAACTTCATACAATACCATTATCGTTCAGAGTATCCATACATGTACATTCAGAGAAGGTCACATCTATCTTTAGCGTTCATAAACTTCACATAATCTTTCCCAAAAAAAAAAACACGAATGCTATAAACACGATATATCCCAAACGAAGGTAAAACAAATAGAACACACAACTGAAAGCAACGGGCCAGGGGGAAAAGGGTTCTTTCCAAAGAAACAATATCTTAGGGTATGTTTGGCAAAAATAAGCTAGCTTATAAGCTAGTCTATGTTTGGATGGACCATAAGCTAGCTTATAAACTGGCTTATAAGCTAGCTTATTGAAACGCTACTCGGAGTAGCGTTTTGGAAGCTTTTTGTAGCCTTTTCCAATTATACCCTTATTAATATTAATTATTATACCCCAACCTTTTGGTCATTTTACATACCCATAAGCTACTTTTTGCCAAACATAATTTGTTCATAAACTAGCTTATCAGCTAACAGCTAACTTATCAGCCACCAGCTAGCTTATTAGCTAGTTTGCCAAACATAGACTTAATCTCTTAGCATTTTGCTACAGAGGAAGTTTTCCTATGAGGAATGTGTAAATACACACACCCTCTTGAGCACCAAGGATGACTCTACATGAGGAGTTGGGATTAATAGGTGAAAGCAAACCAGGAGTTATTGAATTCAAACAAACAAATAATTATTTTGCTAAAATGGTGTTCCTTGCATAGGCACAAATACAATAGAGTTAGTATGTATTCTAAAAGGAGAACATGATGGTTCCTAGTTACTTCCAAGTTCTCTGTTGACATATACACCCATTCCTTGTTTTCCTAACCATGGTTTCACAAAATTCATACAAATACTATTATTACTCTGCTCGAACTAGAAGTTTCATTTAGATATTGTATTCTAAAACCTCCTGTAGGTATGAGAAATCTTTGGTTTTTTGTAAGTGTTCAATGTTGAAATAATATTGTCTTGGACTTCCAGTTCAGTCCAATTGTAACATGTTAGGGCATGTATTTAGGAGTGTAGGTATGAATGGCAATTGACCTAGTGGGTCCGATAATATATGATATGCATGTACTCCCGAAGGTATAATGTCTTTAATCCAGGATCCCTACCCTACCATATGTGTTTCATGCTATTTAAATGGATGTATGCCAATGTATAAATATCATTTGTAGCAAGTACTATTAATGCGATATTTATTTTCAGTAAAGGAACAGTATGTGATACATGTCTTATTATTTATATTAAACGTATGCAGTTTCATATGTGAAGATATGCATGCTATGTGTTTTATTATATATAACAAGACACCTGCAATTATTGGCAGCCGGGTATGGGCTGCAAGGATCTGGTTGCTAAGCATTGGGTAGCTCCCCAAACCATGGAGCGGCGAGATTCATCTTTTTATTTAAATTTTAAGCATGTTTACAGTACTTGATTTATATGCATAAAAATTATATAAGGTGCAATGTGATACGACCCGAATCAGTATTTTTATTATTAAAAGTAGATGATTCTTTATGATATTTAATTTATTCGGTAAGTATTATTTTAGATAAAGATTAGGAATCTTTTATATTAGGATATTTTAAGTATAAATAATCCATTAGGGTTGTAATTTTATTTTGATTAATCGGATTGGTGATTTTGATATCGTTGGAGAGTGGTTTACCTCTTGAAAGTAAATCATGGGAGCGCTGATCGACCTCTCAAACGTCGATTATTCTACCTTCTTATTTTATTTTCGTCTTTTTAAAAGTTTACCAATTTGGTTCCTATCACAATGATTGCAATCGGCATACAAAAGGAATTACTTGTTTGTGAACACACATAATTGACAGACATGCACTTGTGGGATGGAATCAATATTTTTTATATGCTCTATAAAGTTGAAATGCCAATCTAAAAACAAAAAGACTCCAATGCCAGATTATATTGGTAATAATAAATCTATTCATCAAAGTTTTTTAAGCTCAGGTTTATAACAATAACAGATTTCTTGACAAGATTCGCAAATGCATTCCGTGTTCGCTAGAAAAAAAGTTCAGAGGAATGGGGTGTCCTATGAATGCCCAAAACAAGTTAGAAAAACCAAACCATGTTTTTTTCAGAAAAAGAAAATTTATGGCAGTCACTTACCCATTCAACAAGACTCTCGTCCCCCAAAGGTTGAGATGAATCCACAGGTTTACGTCCAGTGATTAGTTCCAAAAGAACCACCCCAAAGGAAAACACATCAGATTTCTCCGTCAACTTACCACTCGAAGCATATTCAGGTGCCATGTATCTGAAATCGAAACAACTGAAAGCTCAATAAAAAGCGGACAGAAATGCAATAATTACAATAGTAAAGTTTGAATACTCAACAGAAACATGTTTCTGTTTGACAAATTTGGAATCCAAAATTACTCCTTTACGCATTATTAATCATTATTAATCATTCAATGTATTAATAGAAATGATGTTGGTCAACAAGATTTCTCTTCATCATTTTAATTAAAATATGTCCGTAATCAAATGATAGATGGAGTGTTGTTGTATACCCAAAAGTTCCCATGACACGCGTTGTTATATGAGTGTTCAGATCTGCAGCTAATTTTGCAAGCCCAAAATCAGCAACCTGTGAAGTAAGGAATTAAACAACTATTTAAACTGGAAAAGTGATTCTTGAACACAAGAGTAAAGAATAAACGATATTCGCAATATAAAAGGGCTTACCCGTGCTTCAAAGTTTTTATCTAGTAAGATATTTGATGATTTGATATCCCGATGAATAACTCGTGGATGACCTGTATAACAATAAAAATGAACAAAGGGATGAAGAATTGTGCGAACCTTAGAAATCAATGTAGCTTTAACAAATGTCCGGTTTTTAACCATTATTTTCACATTATAATGTTCTATATTTTCTAGTTCAAGGATAAAGCTACTGTGTGCCATGACAATATAATCATGCAGCCACAAACATATTTGAAGCAAACCTTATCCAAAAAAAAAAACATAATTGAAGCAAAGCCCTAGATAATCAGGGGCGCATACCCTCATAGTACTCTATTTTCGAGAGAAAATAAGGGTGCGTTTGGTTACGGAAACTGTTTTCATTTTCCTAGAAAACGTTTTCAGAAAATGGAATTGAGTTTTCATTTTCAGTTTTCTATGAAAATTCTAGAAAATGTGTTTAGTTGAAATGGTGGAGTTTTCATTTTTCATTTTAGAAAATTAGAAAACGTGCTTAGAAAATTTAGGAAAACTACTAAAATCAGTTTTCTAATTTATATAGAAGTTAGAAAACAGAAATTTCATTTTCTTGAAATCTTTTCAAAAACTGAATGAACGAAATGCGTTTTCTAAACTGGAAAATTTTCCACAACCAAACGCATCCTAAATTTCAGAAATCCTGCAATTTTAAACCACAAACATGCACCTAACAAGATAGCTTATGCTCAACTGCAAGTCTAGGATTCAGGTATGGAAAAAGGATTTTTTTTATGCATTTTATCTTCTAAAGTAGTAATCTTCTAACTTCAAATGTGCTGAAAAATTGGATTGTCACATGATTATGACAAAAGTTGTCTTAAATGGACATAGCTTATACAGGGGCAACAGAAAATTCCAACTGAACCATCAACCTCAACCATTTCATCCTTCGTATGCATTCATGTCAAAAGGCATTGATTCTGCCCATAAATTCAAGATAACGAGAAGCTCAGCACTTACAGTCTTCATGGAGATAAGCAATTCCCCGGGCTGCACCAGAGGCAACTTTTACACGAGTCGGCCAATCTAAAACCAGCTCTGACCCTGAAAAGGGTAATCATCACATAATTTACATAAGTGCAAACATCATAGACAACTAGAAACAATCAGCAAACAATGCTAAGGAAAGATATGTGATTGATAAGGAAAAGGGAATGGAAAAAAGTTAGTTACCATGAAGGTGGAAGTAAAGTGTGTTGTTAGGGACATATTCATAGACAAGCAGCCTTTTGTTCTCAGAGACGCAGTAACCTACAAGTGAAACCAAATGACGGTGGTGTATTCGACCGATAATCTCCACCTCGGCACTGAACTCGCGTTCCCCTTGTCCACCTCCAATTTTTAGCTCCTTCACCGCTACTTCTGTCCCATCAGCTAAGCATCCCTTGTAAACAGAACCAAATCCACCTGAACCTAAAAGATTCTGTTCTGAGAACCCATTGGTAGCCTTTGCAAGCTCTTCATATGTAAACTGTGGTCTTGAATTCCCTAATCCACTAGGAGACCGTGGACTGTATACGAAGTCGTTGGCAGATAGGTTCCCATTCTGAACTGCTGATGTTTGTATCTTTAATAGACCTGAATCTGTCACAAATCATAAACCTTCTCAAACTTATGTAAATGCATCATCTCTTGAGCATGTATTCAGCACTTGTATCCCAATCCATTCCCATTGACAAACTGTTAAGTTGCGCTTATCGATGTTTGTTGTAGAATTACAAGTGACTATAATGAATATATTGTTACCTGACGCTGGTGAGCCCATTGAGGACGGCATAACGTAGAGTTCATTGCGTCGGGCAAACTTCCTCTTTCGCTTGATCACACACCATAAAAGTCCTACGATTATCGTAAACAGCACGACACCTACTACTGCAGCAATAGCAGCTACACCTCCGGTGCCAATGCCTCCGTTGCTGGATGGTGCGGTGGGACTTGAATCGTTGTTATTCCTGTTGTCTGTGGGTGTTAAGACGTTTGAAGGCGATGGAGGTGGTAATGTAACCGGAGGAGGGGAGACAACTATTAATGGAGGTGACGATGAATTCGTAGAGGGGGGTCGGGGAGGAGGAGGAGATGTTATTCTTGGTGGTGGTGGTGATGATGATGAATTTGTACTAGGTTCCCGGGAGGGGGTTCTTGGAGGAGGAGGCCTCGAGATTGACGGTGGGGGTGGCCTTCTTGGTGGCACCAATGGTGATGGTGGAGGCGAACCTTGTGGCCGTTGAGGTGGATTAGATGGTGGGTCCCTTGGTGGAGGTGAAGTTGATGGTGGACTTAAAGATGGCAATGGAGGTGAAGCGGGTGGTGGATCGGATGGTGGTGCGGGTGGGGATCTAGGCGGGGATGTAGGTGGTGGGGTCGTAGCCGGCGGGATAGGTGATGGTGGCGGTGGAGAGCTAGTTGGTGGTGTAGCGGATGGTGGCGGTGGAGACCTAGTTGGTGGTGGAGGTGGAGAGCTAGTTGGTGGTGTAGCGGATGGTGGCGGTGGAGAGCTAGTTGGTGGTGGAGAATTTGGTGGTGCAGTGGATGAAACAGGTGGAGGTGAGGATATGGGTGGTGTTGATGGAGGTGGGACAGTAGGTGGTGAAGGATTAGAAGAAGGGTCAGTGGATGGAGGTGGCGATACCGGTGGCGGTGGCGATGATGGAGGAGGTGATACCGGTGGTGATGGCGATGATGGAGGTGGGGCGGTTGTTAAAGGCGGTGTAGGAGGAGGTGATTGAGAGGTGGGTGTTGATGGAGGATCGCTAACAGGTGGAGAATTGGGCGATGGTGAAAGGCTTGCCATTCATAATACACCAATCAAAACTACAAATAACTCAACTAACAAACAGCAACAGATATATATATATATATATATATATATATATATAGAATCTAAGCTGTAAAAATCACACAAATTTCTCATCCATATCCCAAAATGTTCAACTCCCTAGCTGGGTCTCAAGTTTAAGTCTTGAAAGATACAACAAAAACTGACAATCATATGAACACATTCTCAGAGACAAATCGTCGAACACCTTGAGTGCAAACCATCAGGAGAAAAATCCCTTTAAAACCCCAGATGAATCCAGAAGATCACAAAATTAATAACACAAATTTACCTTTGACAACTTCAAGAGTCTCCTCCTCTTTCAATGATCGATGACTTGAAAAACGCGGTTTCAATAAGCGGATCTCAAAATCCAAAAGACAAGTGACAAATTCAGTATGGTCCAAGTGTTTAATAGTGTTGAGTAAAAGGTAGATAAAGAGTATTAATTAAGATATTCTTCTTCATTTTGTCTTTGTAATAAAAATAAGAGAACCCATGAATAATCCGAAATGAAGGCGTTTAACTTCAAAATCACCAGATGGTCGACATGAACACGCACCGGAGAATAATCAAAGCAAACCGTTTTTTCTTCAACAACTATAATGTCAAACCAAACTTTGAATAGTATTTTCTAGCAAAGAGTTCATAATTATTATCGAATTTTTTTAAATAAAATTTTATTTTGAATAAATAAAGGGTTGTTTAGTTCATTATATGTTTACTAAACAATTACCTAAACAGACGAAAGTTCAAATAAAAATTCAAATCTAATTGGGAACGTGAGAAGAGTTAAGAGTATGTCACTTATCATATTCCTATATTACTAAACAATCTTAGTTAAATGATTTTGTTTTATTTTGGATACATAAAGGTTTGTTTATATGTATTTATTACTAAACACTTTTAGGTTATGTTTTAAACTAGCTTATCAATTAGTTGGTAGCTAAGGCCATCTACTGTCGACCCACTGCAACCCAATGGTTTCAGCTGCCACATCAGCGTCACATCAGCTTTCCACAAAACTACCCAAAACTACCCATTTCATCCACTGTCGACCCACTGCAACCCACTCCATCAAAATTCATTTTAATTAAAACAATTCTAATATTATATAAAAATTAAAAAATTACATTAAAAAATTTTAATAAAATTAATTCTAATATTATAAATAAAAATAAAAAAAATTACATTATAAAATTTTAATAAAAATTAAAAAGTTACATTATAAAAATTAAAATATTAATTTTGGGATGCCCAAAAGTGTTCCGTTAAATCGGCTCGAAGTTGGAGGTGCGTTTCACTATTTTTGACTTCGTTGACGTTTTGCGCTCGTTCTTCTTCGGATATATCTACTTCGATATCATCAGTTGTAACCCAACTTTCATCAAAAGGATAATTTGCAAAGCCTTCGTCTTCACGAATCATGTTGTGTAAAATTATGCACGTGTACATTGTATACCTTAATTTTTTCTTTGTCCACACCCGTGCCGGATACTTAACAATGTGTCATTTTGATTTAAGTATCGCGAATGCACGTTCGATATCCTTCCTAGCCGATTTTTGACGCTCCATAAACGCTATCCGTTCGGGTTCCGTTGGATATCTATACGCTTTGACAAAAGTCGTCCACTTTGGATAAATCCCGTCCGCGAGATAGTATCCATGTTTGTATTGTCTGCCATTCACTGAAAACGAGCTATCGGGTGCTTTGCCTTCGAACAAATCGTTGAATACCGGTGATTGGTTTACAACGACTATGTCGTTTGTGGCACCCGGGGTTCCGTAATATGCGTGCCAAATCCAACCATCGTACGATGCTACCGCCTCTAGAACAGTTGTCGGTCCTTCATGATCACCTCTATGGTATTGACCCCTCCATGCTACGGGACAATTTTTCCAATCCCAATGCATACAATCTATGCTACCAAGCATGCCGGGAAGGCCGTGTTGTTGCTCATGCAATGCGAACAACAACTGAACATCATTTGCGGTAGGCTTCCGTAAATATCTTCTCATATAAAGATGTATAATACCTTGACAAAAATTAGAAAAACATTCCCTTGATGTCGTTTCGGACATTTGCAAGTACTCGTCCGTGGCATCAGCAGCAATACCGTACGCCAATTGACGGATAGCAGACGTACATTTTTGAAGCGGAGAAAACCCCTTAACTCCTCTTGCATCATGAGTCCACCAAAAAAATTCGTACTCCCTCTCAAGATCCGCAACTATTTTAAGGAATAGTCGTCGTTTCATACGAAACCACCGTTCGAAATTGTTATCGTCATACACCGGATTATCCGACAAGTAGTTTGACCGCTTCGCTCACGGCGGCTATGGCCGCCAAGTGGTTGAGCTCCAACATATCGTTAGCGTCGTCATCATAATCCGGGTGGTAAATTGATGAAGATGATGCCGATGATGATCGTGATGATGATGATGAAGACATTTTTTGGAGAGAAAATTGGAAGAGATGAAGGTTGTGTTTGAAAAATTGAAAGTTGTGTTTGAAAATTGGGGTTGGAAGATGATATATATATATGGTAAATTAAATTGAAAAAAAAAAAGAAAAAGAGCCGTTGGAGTGGGGGGGTGGGGGGTGGGGTGGGTAAACGGTAATATTTTGAACGGTTTGGTGAAACCGATTTCTTTCTACCCGATGGGCAACACGGCGGTGTGCCATCATCAAGCCGACGGCTTGATAGTAGCCGAAGGCTACCCGATGGGGTAACCCGTCCCCACAGTGCATGGCCTAATAAGCTAGTTTATGAAAAAAATTATGCTTGGCAAGAACTAGCTTATGGATATGTAAAATGACTAAAATATATATATATATATATATATATATATTGGTTTATAATAATTAGGACTATCTTCACCAAAATATATTAAACTTTACCCTTATTCCTATTGCGTGTATCCAACTTCAAAAATGTGCTATTGTATGTACTATAATTTTAAAAATATGATATTGTATGTATTATACTTTTAAAAAACATGTTATTGCATGTACTATTTCAATAGTAAATAAGTACAATAGCACATTTTGAAAATACAATAGCACGTTTTAAAGTTGGATACACACATTAGGAATAAGGGTAAGTTGAATACATTTTAGCAAAGGTAGTCCATAATAACTAATATTAATAAGGGTACAATTGGTAAAAGCTACAAAAAGCTACATCCAAGTAGCTTATAAAAAAGCTAGCTTATAAGCTACTTTGTGGTTACCAAACAATGTCGTAGGCTGTGTTTGGCAAAAATAAGCTAGCTTATAAGCTGGTATAGTTTGCTAGCTTATAAACTAACTTATTGAAACACTAGTTGGAGTAGCGTTTCAAAAGTTTTTGCAGTTTTTTCCAATTATACTCTTATTAATATTAATTATTATACTCTAAGATACTTTTTTTGTTCATTTTACATAGTCATAATCTAGTTTTTATCAAACATAATTTGTTCATAAGCTAGCTTATTAGTCAACAGCTACCTATTGTTAGCTAGTTTGCCAAACACAGCCTTACCCAGATACGTATTTATAAATATCATTTGTTTTGTAATCCTTACCTATTGAATATGGAAACTACCAAAAATATATAACAATGATCAAGCATCTTCTCGGGTAAGTAAGGAAAAAGACTTTTACCCAATAAACGTTTAACGGATTTAATACGCTTAACAACAATTAATTTTGATGGTCGAAAATATTATATAAGCTAAATGAACGTAATGTCCTTGTCAATAAGTGCTTATGTAGTAAAAGTTTAGTAAAAAAACCTTTAAGTCTTTAACATGTTTTTTAATAAATAATTTATAGTTAAAAACACATAAATTAGTGTTACTATTTTTCAATCAACTTTTTTGAAATTGTTTGAATTCTTTAAAACAAAATAATGACAAAAACCCAAACGTTTTATTGTTTTCAATTTAAATAACTTATTGGAAATGTTCTAATGTCATTAACCCGTGGATATGTGTGGGTGTACAAAACTAATAATAATGGATAAAAACAAACTATTACCAATCATATATGATGGAAGAACATTTCAAATTTAGTGTGAATACAAACCAAGTAGGTATTAATTATTGTAATAAAAGTATGATAGAGAATAGTCACGTGCATTTTGACAATATTCCTTTTCTTATAAACTACAAAAGGTATATTATATATCTAGGGATGATACCAACTTGTCTTGCGTGACCGGTTGACTATTCTGATAAAAACCTAGTTTGCTTAATATGGTTCAAAAAGAGTGCATATCAATGTAGATATTGAAAGGTAAAGAGCGAATCAGAGGTCTGATTAGATTTCAAAGTGGTTAAATTAAAAAAAAAATTTGATTTGATCAATTTGTTATGCCTTTCGTTTGAATTGTTTAGAGAAAAAAAAAAGACAAATAAAAGGACCGGTATTTATATGGTCAGATTAAGGGGGCGTTTGATTCGTCGGACTCCGATGGAATTAAGCTGAATTGGAATGGTCAATTTAGTCGAATTTTATTGTGTTTCTTGATTCCTTAAGCATTGAAATTAAAATCGAGGGAGGCTAATTGCACCCTTTGACTTACTAACCACACCTCTATAAAGTGAATTGCTCTTTCACACACATCGACATAAAACCTTTTTTTTACATTCCCAATACATGCATTTTACATTTTCGATGCATCACACCCTTATTAAAAGGGTGCTAATAGCAACTCCCTCTTAAAATCCCAACATTTTTTCAAAAACAATTTGATCATTCCTTCTTAAAATGGATGTAATTGAAATCCTTTTCATCCAAAAGAAATTCAATGACAAATATACCATTATCAAATTTTTTAAAACCTAGTTGCACCTTATTTTTCTTATACGAAATTAAAACCGAACCATTCGGTTTTCGGTTGTTTTTTTTCGATTTGTTTTTCCCCCCGGTTTGGCTCGGTTTTAAAATTGAATGGTATAAAATGTTTTAGTTTTTAGTTTTTAGTTTTCTGTTTTTGTCGGTTTTTTCCAATTTTGGTTTCTCAGTGTTTCTTTGGTTCCTCGATTTTTTTCGGTTTCAGTTTTGGGGATTAAATTTAATCTTTTTATTATATACACTTGACTTTTTTTTCGATAAAACAAATAAAAGAATAGGGTATTTTGTCAATTTTCATTATTCCATTCCAATTCATTTGTAAATCAAACAAACAGATTCCAATTCAGTTGACAGATTAATCCATTTTCTGTCAACCAAACACTTGATTAAACCTAATAACATTCTATTCCAGTCATTCTAGATTCTAATTCATTTGACATATTGCATTTCTTTACACGAATCAAACGTGCCTTAAAAGAAATTTGATCGGTAAAAGGATTGGTCACTTATCACTAGAAAAATCACAAAACAAAGTTCGTACTTAAAAGGTAATGGAATTAGAAAACAAAATTATATAACCATTAGCACTATTCCTTATTATAGAAAAATCATTTAAATATGAAGCCACCAAAACATCTAAATATGTAGCCATGGGAACTTGGAAAGCAGTGGAGTAAAAAACCATTAGCCGTGGAAAACAAATTATAATTTTGGAACTGAAATTGACTTCAATCTGAAATCCACTAAAATGTATAAAGTAAATAAATATTATAAATTTAGGAGGGCTAAAATATAATTTTTGAAAATGTCGGTATATTGACGAATAATGTTTTGTCTTCCTAAATATATAATCTACTGCATATAATATATAATAAAATAATTACATCAAAATATATTCAACATTAGACTCATTTTGAACATATCGACAACACGATTATAATAGCGTAATTTGTTAAAACTATTAACATACTTCAACCAACATACAATATACGACTAAAACGTAATATGAAATATAGAAAACTAAAACATATAAAGTGAGTAAATATTATAAGTTCAAGGGGGCTAAAATGTAATGTTTTTAAATACATAATCATACTATATATAGTATATAATAAAATAATCACATCAAAATATATTCAATTGGCTCATTTCAAACGTATCAACGATATGATAATAATGGCGTAAGTTGTTAAAATTAAAACGTATTTTATAACATATCTAAGCCAATATACGATATATGACTAAAACGTAAAATGAAATATAGAGAACTAAAATGTATAATATAAATAATTATGGTAAGTTTAGGGGTTAAGTTTGAAAATTTTGGTGAGAGCACTGTTAATTCCTTCATGCTATTATAAGTTTAGGGGGGCTAAAATGTAATTTTTGAAAATGTCAGTATATTGACGAATAGTGTTTTGTCTTCCTAAATATATAATCTTACTACATATAATATATAATAAAAATAATTACATCAAAAAATATTCAATATTAGATTCATTTTGAACGTATCGACAATACGATTATAATGGCGTAATTTATTAAAACTAAAACGTATTTTTTAACATACTTCAGCCAACATACGATATACGACTAAAACATAAAATGAAATATAGAAAACTAAAAGGTATAAAGTGAGTAAATATTATAAGTTTAACGGGCTAAAATGTAATGTTTTTAAATACATAATCTTAATATATAGTATATAATAAAATAATCACATCAAAATATATTCAATATTGGACTCGTTTCGAACGTATCGACGATATGATAATAATGGCGCAAGTTGTTAAAATTAAAACATATTTTTATAATATATTTAAGCCAATATACGATATATGACTAAAACGTAAAATGAAATATAGAGAACTAAAAGGTATAATATAAATAATTATTGTAAGTTTAGGGGTTAAGTTTTAAAATGTTGGTGAAAGCACTATTCATTCCTTCTTGCTAGATGTTATATATATATATATATATATAGAGGAAAGTTCAAATGTGAACCACTTTTTGGTTGTGAACGTGAGGACAACCGAGAGCGCGACACGTGGCGGCTTTGAGTGTGGTCCCCCTCTTTAATTCAATGCCCTCCCATGAATCGCGCCTAGTCATCCGCCGTGGCCTTGACGTGGCGCCTAGTCATCCACCACGTGTCGCGCTCTCGGTTGTCCTCACGTTCACAACCAAAATGTGGTTCACATTTGAACCCACCCCTATATATATGATTTGTAAAAAAATAAATTATAAAAAGAATCAAATTATCTTTTATTTTTCTAAAAAAATTTGAACGGTATCAGTTATTATAAAATACATGTTTTTAATATATTCTAAAACATTATTATACACAAATCCTATGCAATCATATAAAATATCATCTTTATAAAAATCCGTCTATTGTGAGATTTCACAAAAATCTCAAGATTTCAAGTCCATACTTTCTTTCAAACCAAACACGTACACTATTGTAATGGAGATCAATTTCAAATGGAGTAAAGAATTTATTTAATGATTTTAGGCAGTGGTTGGTTTGCATAATGTTTTTAGATGAAATGGATTTTGTTATAGCAATTTGACTTTGAAGTAATTAGAATGAAATGATATCAGGTTCAATAACAACAACTTCCATTCCTCTACCAAGCAAGAGAAAGTTGCGGGCATGTTTGGTTTGTACTATTGTAATGGAATCTCCTATTTTTTTTTGTCTCGTCCCATCCCACCCAATCTCTGTTTGGGTAAAAATCTACATGGCGCGATAGTCGACATAAATTGTAAGACATTGTCTGAAATAAACATCTTGTATTAAGATAAGGTCCTACAAAGATATGTATGATACGGTCGAATCCGTCGTACGAGATAAATGATCGTCATCTAGGACGTACAACTGTCATAAGATAGCACATGACCACTAACACCTAACGTTTAACCGTTGTCTTAATGATCGATTTAATGCAAGCTAAAAGAGTATTAAGTGCAATTAATATACAACGAACGTAACCGACGACCAAGATTCAGGAAGCAATTATGATACAGGCCAGAATGAAGAAAAAGCCAAACAGATGCCTGCTCGCGCCACGAGGGCCCTATCTCGCGCCGCGAGCTACCTCTTGACGACGTAGATCAACACGCTGAAGGACTTCGCGCCGTGAAGCCTTATTTCGCGCCGCGAAGATGCTGCAGCACCACTATCCGATTTTCCTGCTTTTCCTAGTTATTTAGTTTCCTTTTTCTAGTTTTCTTCATCACCAAGTTAGGATTAATTTAGGTAACTTTAGTTTCCTTTTTCTTAATTGTTTCCTAGTTGATTTATGTTTCCTAGCCTATTTAAGAACCCATTAGCTTGTTGATTTTTCATTCATTCAATCATAATTCAATTAAAGTTTGCTTTGTTTATCGTGTTTAGGATTTCTTTGATTACGTTTCATGCTTGTGAACGTTGCCTAATTTTTGGGTTGACGCTAGTCGATCCGTTCCACGTTTCTTACTGCGTCAGTTGGTATCAGAGCCAGACTGCCTGTCTCTTTTCCTTTAGATGGCAACACCGTCGCCACTTGGCACCCACGTAGACGAGATCTTAGCGGATTTCACCGCAAATCTCACTATGACCCTCAACAATGCCAACGACCGCCTTGCCGATCGCCTTACCAATCAACTCACCACCCAACTCGGCACTCTCATCAACGGGCGTCTGGAACGAGTCATACGCCCCGACTGTAGACCACCACCCCATCATCAACGAACCCCTAGCGTTCACTCAACTTCCAAATCAGAATCTGAGGAGCAGGAGGAGCGGCTGATTCGCAACGACCCAGACTACCGAATGAAGGCCGACATCCCTTACTTCCATGGGAACGTTGGTGTCGAAGAATTCTTCGATTGGCAAATCGAGGTTGATCGTTTCTTCGAAATCATGGAGATTCCGGACCACAAGCAAGTCAAGATGGTTGCTTTTCGCTTGAAAAACACCGCCGCCATTTGGTGGGATTGCTTAACCACCCAACGACAACGACAACGAAAGGGCTCGGTTCGTTCGTGGAGACGAACGAAGCAATTAATGTGCAATCGCTTTCTACCGAAAGATTATGAACAAATCCTCTACCGGATGTATTTGGAATGTGCCCAAGGATCCCGATCCATATCCGAATACACGTCGGAGTTTATCCGTTATTCCGATCGCAACGAAATAGGCGAAACGGAGGGTCAAAGAGTTGCGCGCTATATCAACGGTTTGAAACCTTCCATTCAAGAAATAGTCGGACTCCAAACCATGTGGACCATCTCCGAAGCCTCCAACTTGGCCATGAAAGCTGAGCTAATTGAAAAGTCCGGCCATAAGTCAAACTCGTACCGATATTCCCAAGAACTTGGCGAAAGCTTAACCAGCGCAAAAGAGTTCGATGTCCCTCACAACACCAACCTTCCTCCCAAAACTCCAACTAGCAACCCACATGGTGGCTCGCAAAAGAATCCTAATCCGTACGCTAAGCCAATGGGACCCAAGTGTTACCGGTGCAGCCTTCCGGGTCATACATCCAACGAGTGCCCTAACCGAAAAACCGTAGGGTTAGTGGAAGGCAAAGGAAGTGAAGATGATGATTATGACGGTGTCGAGTTTGCGGAAGAGGACCTCTCGAAAAAGATCAACATCGTTGTTCAACGAGTTTTAGTAGCACCCGAAAGAAGACGGTCAACGCAACAATCTCTTCAGATCTCATTGTTCGATCAACAACAAAGTGTGTGATCTCATCGTGGATAACGGTAGTTTCGAGAATCTTGTGTCACAAAAGCTGGTTGACTATTTGAAGCTACCAACGGAGCCCCTAGACACACATTATTCACTCGGTTGGGTTAAACAAGGTCCGCAAGTTCGAGTATCCCGCACATGCAAAGTACCAATCTCCATCGGAAAACATTACAAAGAAGATGTACTTTGTGATGTACTATTCATGAACACTTGTCACATCCTTCTCGGTCGTCCTTGGCAGTACGATAATGATGTTATGTATAAGGGAAGAGACAACGTGATGATATTCCATTGGGGTGAGCACAAGATCGCAATGACGCCTGTATCGCACTTCAAAAAGAATACCAAGAAGAAAAAGATAATTGTTTGATCGTTGGTATGAACTCGGGGTCGAGTTCTTTTGCAGTGGAGGAGACTGATACAGGCCAGAATGAAGAAAAAGCCAAACAGATGCCTGCTCGCGCCACGAGGGCCCTATCTCGCACCGCGAGCTACCTCTTGATGACGTAGATCGACACGCTGAAGGACTTCGCGCCGCGAAGATGCTGCAGCACCACTATCCGATTTTCCTGCTTTTCCTAGTTATTTAGTTTCCTTTTTCTAGTTTTCTTTATCACCAAGTTAGGATTAGTTTAGGTAACTTTAGTTTCCTTTTTCTTAATTGTTTCCTAGTTGATTTATGTTTCCCAGCCTATTTAAGAACCCATTAGCTTGTTGATTTTTTCATTCATTCAATCATAATTCAATTAAAGTTTGCTTTGTTTATTGTCTTTACGATTTCTTTGTTTACGTTTCACGCTTGTGAACGTTGCCTAATTTTTGGGTTGACGCCAGTCGATCCGTTCCACGTTTCTTACTGCGTCAAATTAAGAAGATTCAACTATTATGATCGTAACAACCGTTACAAACAATCATTATTAATGATTCATAAAATCTCAAGACGGTTACAAGAGTCAACCTATAAAATGACATCAAAGCTCATTCACAAGAACAACAGACTCGGCTATCAAGAATTATACTACTCTGTTCTTACTAGAATTGCTTACGATTCATTGTAATCTTTCATATGGCTTGTATTCACTTCCTCACTGTAACTTACGACCGATTACTGTAACATCTAGGACATCACGTCACCCCTGCTTGGTGATACATAGTGCATCGTCGGCTATCCTAAGTCAACCGCAGGTTTCTTCCTCCATTAGAGGTTTTTCCTGTATCATCAAACCTGTTGTTCATCTTTTTATTCTTCTTGAACGTCCTTATCGAACCAAGTTACTTTCTTTAGTTGGACAAGCCTCATAGTCAACCTTAAGTCATTTTAAGTGTGATTTTTGGCATTAACACAAACATATCCTAATTGAACTAGAACATGTTAGATAAATTAAAATATGTTTGCTTGGATTATAGAACATAACTTTGGAATTGGAATGAAATATTGGTAAACCTTCATAATACCGTTTTTTGAACTTTGAGAACCCAAATGGTTTATTTAATTGATATGTTTCGAAAAAGAGTACTTAATTTTGTATTGAGAGAATAGATTTTGAGTAAAATGAGAAAATAAGTGATGCGGTAAATATTATATATAAAAAGTGACACAAGTTTTAACCTCTAAAGCCTAACCACAATTACCACATTCACAGGCAAGCGTACCCGATCGTGAGTAATATAGTGTAGGAAAGTCCAGGTATCGTATTTACCACTGGGAACGGTCAAGTTATGTAGACTAATAATCCTAACTAGTTTAATTAATCTAGAGCTATGGGGGTTTTTTAGGAAAATGGTTTAATTAACTAAAAGACAAATAAACTAATTAACTAACTAGAAAACAAAAAGAAAACGATTTAAACTTTATGAAAGAAAATAGTAGTACTTATCATGGTAATATCGACTCCCCAAGTGGATGATTCAAACTTTGCCAAAGGTATGGTTGTATTGGTTATTGTAGGAATTTAAGTCAAGGACACCCTAACATGCGATTATTATGGTTGTCAACTAGGTTGGTCTTCCTAGTCCTAATACATAGACTGATTGTCAGGCAATCTAGTATCAGTCACCCAATTCTATCACTATTGCACGGAATTCTACTATCTGGCTGCTCTCACAACTCTCCGTATTACCGAAGTGAAGGTCAAGAAAGGTTGATTAACCTAACGGTGTCTATCTATCTAGGTCAAACAGATACACCCAACCAACGAATTTAAATATCCATACAATACGAATCAAACCGGAACCATAAAATCACACTCAATAAACCAATAACAAACCATTAATCAATTAAAACATAAAACATCATCCACAAGGTTCATCTACCATAACAAGTACCACTAAGTAAAACTACTCACTAATCATAACGAAAACAGTAAACACAGTAACAAAGACAGACATTATACCGACCGTACAGCAATAAATGATCGAGAACCGGAGAACAAAACTCCGAATGGATCGTATCACTCGTATCGACACAATTGTTGTTCTAGATTCAAGTTCTAATCAACATGCAAACAGGTAGAGAATGATTTGAAAGCCATATGTCATTGATTCTTGGATGAAAAGTTTACACACATTCAATACACCAAGAACACACATACTTAAGAACACAAACTCTCTCAATTCACTCTCTTTCACAATGATACGTACATGCATGTTCTACTTACAATGAACTCACTATGGGTATTTATACCCCAACACTAACAACCCTTACACTATAGAACATTTACACTTTCTACCCTAACTATTCAAAACAATTACAAGTAAAGTAATAAAGCACTAAAAACAAATAAAGCTTTGACTTTCTTTTAACAACTTTGACTTTGCCTTTGACTTCAACTTTAGCACAATCTTGTGATCTCGGATACAATCCGATTTTGCACCCAACAATCTCCCCCTTTGGATTCGAGATCACAAAAAGAATTAGGCAAACGTCTTCAAGAAAGCATCAACACTTTAATCTTCAACGATAAGCTTCCTTGAACGATAAGCTTCCGTAATAATCTTCAAGAATCATCCAAATCTTCATGAAGCTTTAACAATCTTTGAACACGAAGCTTTAACGAATCAAGATATCTTCAAATAATCACCAAACTTCAAACATCTCTTGCAAACATCTTTTGTCATATCTCGTAATCTTCTCTTTGATTTGACATTTCGGAACCATCTCCCCAAAGTATCTTCAAAAAGCATTTCTCAACTTTACATTTCTAAACCATCTCCCCCTTTTTGATGAAATATGAAATAATCAGCAATACTCTAGAAATGTATGATCAGATAAATCATCTCGTAGTATACAAACATATGAAAGAACCACCATCGATATCAAAAACCATCTCACATAACCATCTCCACCTTGTTACTCCAGAATTCCCCTTTTTTTCCTCCAAAGAAATACCGTCAATTCCAAAAAGTAATCCGAATCTTTGCAAATTCAGATTTGAAGTGGGAAAATCCTGAAACAACACATGAATCAGTTGGAATGCCTGTGAGAAGCACAAAGCAACTCAGTACAACGAATGCACTATATAAGGAGCTTTAGTGATGATCACTCCCCAGGGCTTCCGTTCAATCATCGCAAACACTAAAAGTATTCCTATGAACGTTCCGACAAAGAAACAAATTCCTTGTGTGTATTTGTGATGAAAGAAAATAGCATCAAGTGCTTTCATAAGGCTCAAAATGTGAAAACATTTCACGACTCGATGTGTAGAAATGAAGTTCGAAGGCAGGGCAGCTTCCTTCTGTTTCAATATCGATTTTCCAAATGAAAACCTGATAGATTATGTGCTGCGTCCCCGTGATGAAATGAAACATCTCCTTGTTAAGAAGGAAATGAGTAGCTAGTGGGGTAAAAACGAGAGTCGGCATTGGGCTTTGCCTTGTTTCAATATCGGTCACCAAAGAGCGTGAACCAATAGATTATGTGGGTGCCAGGCTTAGAAAAGGTTGGTGCAGAGTTTTATGTTTCTTTTAACTCTGTTCTCACACCCTCCAATTCTTTTAAGCATCCTCACTTCTAACCAATCTCTCATATAACATTTTTCCGCTGAATCACTATGAGAATAACTCGACCACCTGAGTTATCTCCCCCACTCTTTGATGGAGACCCCTCACTCATTTCTCAAGGATAACTTCTTGGGTAGGATTGCCGGTTCTGGAAATCCATAGAAGTTCTGTTAAGCTCACACATCCCATGAAATAAGTTTCCTAAACATGAAAGTACAATGATTCATCGGGCGAATCAATGAGCCAAAACGAAGCATATAGAAGCATGCTTCAAATAAATATATATACGAACAATATAAGAGCACAAGAAATTTCATCAAACAAGTATATAGAATGAATAAACAAGAATGAGATAGACTTGTTTGAGAAAAACTGATTCATCGTATGATGTGAGATATGTTCATGAAAAACTGTGGTTCACAACAAAATGGATATTATCTATACGAACGAGATATAGATATAACAGTGAAGAACGTATCCAATCAAAGAAACAATCAAGTACAATGAGGAAATATCATGCGAGCGTATTACCACCGAATAATATGAGCATATAGAGACGTGGTAATAACGAAGACAAAAGAAGCTAAACTGGTGTGTATGAATACTTGAAAAATATATGAAAAAATAATACGTAAGTATTAACTTTGGAAACACACGGTTAGAAAATATCCGTCAATTCATCATGATATGAAAACATGGAAAATCACACTTCTAATTCGAAAAAAAATCATTTGAGAATCGAGAAGTGAGTTTGAACATTTAAAAACAATGTTTCATACCTGAAAGTTGTTCATCTTTCAGATATATAAGCATTAAAGCTTATTTGAACTCTCCCCCTAAAAATGATATCTCGTTTAAGAACTCCCCCTCAAAGGGATAATCTGCAAAACAAAGTAGAAATTGGTATTCATTGAAAATAAATCCTTAGATGTTAGTCAGATAGTATCCAATCCAGAATAATTAAGCAACTCCCCCTTAAATTAAGATGCGTAACAGATTTAAGTAGGACTAAGCATGCCAAGCTTGCTAACCAAAAAGTTAAAACGCTTTTCATCTAAAGGTTTAGTGAAAAGGTCAGCAAGTTGGTAATCTGTTTGAACAAAAAACATCTCGATGTTACCTTTCTCCACATTGTCTTTGATAAAATGATACCGGATGTCGATGTGTTTGGTCTTGGAATGCTGAACCGGATTTGACGTTATCGCAATAGCGCTTTCCGAATCACAGTAGATAGGGACTCTCTTCAACTTGTAACCATAGTCTAGTAGTTGTGTCTTCATCCAAAGCACTTGCGAACAACAACTTGCCGCGGCCACATATTCTGCTTCGGCCGTAGAAGTGGAGACGCAGTTTTGCTTTTTCGAAGTCCAACTAACAAGTTTATCACCTAAAAACTGACATGATCCAGAAGTGCTTTTCCTATCCAGTTTACAACCACCATAATCTGCATCTGTGAAAGATATAGCTCAAAACTAGAATCTTTCGGATACCAAAGGCCCAACTCGGGTGTGCCTTTGAGATATCGTAAGATCCTTTTGACTGCCGCAAGGTGTGACTCTTTAGGATTAGCTTGAAACCTAGCACAAAAACATGTTGAGAACATAATGTCCGGTCTAGTCGCAGTGAGGTACAAAAGAGAACCAATCATGCTTCTGTAAATCTTTTGATCAACGGATTTACCGGCTAAATCAGGACCCAAAAGATTTCCAGTTGGCATTGGAGTTTTAATTGGAGAACAATCAGTCATGTTAAACTTTTTCAACATATCTTTAATATATTTTGACTGATTTATAAAGATGCCATCAGGGTTTTGTTTGACTTGAATTCCTAAAAAGAAATTCAATTCACCCATCATGCTCATTTCAAATTCGGTCTCCATGATTTTAGAAAACTGTGTACACAACTCTGGATTAGTAGAACCGAAAATAATGTCGTCAACATAAATTTGAACTAAAAGCAAGTCATCACCTTCTTTCTTCAGAAAAAGAGTAGTATCGATCGTACCTCGTTTGAATCCTTTTGATAAGAGATGATTAGTCAGAGTTTCATACCATGCCCTTGGAGCTTGTTTTAGACCATACAATGCTTTGTCCAAGATGCATACATGATCGGGAAAATCTGGATCGACGAACCCTTCAGGTTGCTCTATATAGACCTCCTCATGCAAAACTCCATTCAAGAACGCAGATTTGACATCCATTTGAAACACCTTGATGTTCTTGTGAGCTGCATAGGCCAGAAAGATTCGAATTGCCTCGATCCTCGCTACTGGTGCAAAAGTCTCATCATAGTCAATACCTTCTTGTTGAGAGTAACCTTTAGCAACCAATCGCGCCTTATTTCTGACAATCAGTCCGGATTCATCTTTCTTATTTCTGAAGATCCACTTGGTTTTAATGATTGATTTATCTTGCGGTCTCGGAACCAAGCGATACACTTTGTTTCTTTTGAATTGTAGAAGCTCTTCTTGCATTGCTAATAGCCAATCAGAATCTTCTAATGCTTGAGAGACATTCTTTGGTTCAATTACACTCAAGAAACTTTTGTATAGGCAGTAATTTACAGATGCAGATCGCGTTTTAACACCATCATTGACATCGCCAATCACATTGTATAGTGGATGTGCTCTTGTCCATTTCAACTGAGCAGGAAGAATTGCAAGATCATCTAGATTGTTCTGACTATCATTTTCATCAATGATTGCAGGAATCTCTGATTGATCATCGGGGTTAACTCTGAGTGCTCAACACTTGGAACTGAAATGGCCTCATCAGAGTTAGAGTTAGAACAAATATTCTCCGATGGTCCGGAATCATTCACGCTTGAAGGTTCTGGGACATCGTGAATATCAACTCTTGGATTTCTGGAAAGAATTAGATCTTCATTATCTGCACAAATATCCAGAAAAGCATCCATAAACAGTAAATCGAGTTCTGAACTATTTGGATCAGTAATAGAATTAGAAGTCGTAGTAGAAGCTTGACTATGAATTCCGAGTTTTGAACTGCTATGTTCAGAAGTCATCGACACGGTTTCATCAAAGGTCACATAAACAGTCTCCATAACCATCTTGGTTCGTTTGTTGTAGAGCCGGAAAGTCTTTGATGTTAGCGAATAACCAAGAAAGAATCCCTCGTCGGCTTTCTTGTCAAACTTACCAAGATTGTCACGGTTATTGAGAATGTAACACCTACAACCAAAAACATGAAAAAATTTCATGTTAGGAACTCTATGGTTGATAATGTGATAAGGAGTTTTCTTGAAGCGCTTAGTGATGATGGTTCGATTTTGTGTAAAACAAGCCTTTGAAACCGCTTCGGCCCAAAAGGTAAGAGGTGATCCGGAGTAAGCTAGCATCGTTCGTGCCGCTTCCACTAAGGTTCGGTTTCGTCTTTCTACAACTCCATTTTGTTGTGGAGTATAAGCACCTGAAAATTATGAGAAATACCAACAGATGTTAGATAAGCATCTAAAGTAGCATTTTTAAATTCAGTGCCATTATCACTCCTAATCTTTCGAACTGGAAGTTGCAAAAGAACTTGGATCCTCTTGATGAACTTTATGATCAACTCAGGAGCTTCAGATTTCATTCTCAGAAATTCTAGCCACGTGTACCGTGAGTATTCATCAACCATAACCAGAATGTACTTCTTTCCACTAATTGATTGAATTCTCATCGGTCCACATAAGTCCATGTGGATCATTTCGAGTGGTGATTGACACGAAGATTCTGTCTTTGACTTGTGAGAACTTCTCTTCATCTTTCCCATTTGACAAGCCGGACATAAAGAATCTCTATCAAATGTCAACTTTGGAAGACCTTTCACCAATCCACCATTAGCTAGTTTGCTAATATCTGAAAAATTCTGATGAGAAAATCTTCTATTGCATAGCCAACTTTCGCCTTTTGTTGCCTTTGAAAACAAACAAACTGGTATCGAAGAATCTATCACCGGAAAGTCAACCACATAGAGATTGTAAAACCGTCTCCCTTCAAAAATCTCAACACCATCACTATTAATGATAAGACAGTTAATAATGGAAAATAGAACAATGTTAACCATCACAAAACTGACTTGCACTAAAAAGATTATGACTTAACCCCTCAACATAAAGTACCTTCTTGATAGATACCTTACCATTCGTAAGAATGCCGTAACCTTTGATGACACCAGTCGTCTTATTCCCAAAACTAACTGTTCCTCCTGGTCGTTCCACATAATTGTGCAACAACTCCTTGTAGCCAGTCATATGTCTTGAACAACCGGAATCGACATACCACATATGCCTGGCCTGTAGAAACATGTTAGTTCATCTTGGGAACCCATATCCAAATGGGTCCTTTCTTGTTGGTGTCATACATCTTTAACAAATCAGAAGATGAACCTAAAATCTTACAGTTTATACCAGACTTTGAAATTTGTGCATTCAATAAATCTTTAGGAATCCATTGGCACACAAATTTCACATCAACTGATTTATCTTTTGCTTTTGAAAGATTTTTCTTTTTAGCACTAAACACTTTAGCACGATGATCAAACGAGTAAGCATGAAATTTATCATGAGAAACACCACTAGATCTCTTCTTGTTAACATGACTAGAGTTCAAAGAAAAAGAGTTATCACCACAATGAGTACAATGCAAACGTTGCATAGCAAAAAACATTAAGGCACACTCAAAAGAGTTTTGACACTTATTGAATCTAACATTCAGATTACATTTATTTGCATCATCAACGGATGACTTTTTAACAAAACGCTTTTTCGTCTTTGAATCTTTCTTCTTCCACCCTAGGCCATGTCGTTTAAAACTTTTAAATCTGTAGAATCAGAAGAACTAGAGTTAATAGGTGTCTTAGGAACTGAACATACATCAGATGAATCTTTTGAAGATGTTTCAAATGTAGCACATGAAGTACTTCCTACCTCAAAAGTACTTGCATCAAAATTAATTGAACAAGTTTCAGACTTTGACAAAGTGCATGAGGATTTCTCAACTTTAGAAATTCCTCTATCACTTGAAACATTTACAACATTTGATTTATCTTGTGTACCAGACTTTGGTTTTTCAAAAACAGCACCAAATTCCACATCTGGTAGTTTGAGTTTTGATTTAAGGATATCTCCTTCAACCATACTATCTAAACTTTTGTACACAAGATAACCATCTTTGTCAATAACAACATATGTAATTAAATCAGTCACTTCAGGCTTAAGACTTTGATCAAAACTAGGTGGAGTATCTTGAGACTCAAACATGGGGTTTGAAATAAAATTTATCTTTTGCTCTTCAAAACCCTCTTCGATATCATCATCATTATCAGAATCAAAACATGGTTTGGTCTCATCAGAATCAGAATCAGACTCATGATCAGAAACGCTTTTATTTTCTGAAAGATTATTAACTTGTATAAACTCAGAAAGATTTTCACAATCCGTTTCTTTATCAAGTTCACTTGTCTTATCTTCAGATTTAGGAGTAGAATCAGTAATCTTTGACTCATTTTCAATATCGTTACTAAGCTTTTCAGATTCATTGGAAAAAGACTTTACATCTTGAGAATACAAAGAAACACACTGAGTATGAGAAAACTCGGGTTTTCTTGTTTTATAACTTTGATTTAAATCATCATATTGAAAATTACATGTGAACTCAAAGTTATTCTTTCTCTTTGGCTTTGAATTTGAAAAACTATTACTTGAGTCATCAACAACGTTTTCTTTACCTTTATCGGAAGAATCAGATACTGAACTACAAGATTTTACAAAGGTCTCATTTATTTTTGGAAAACTTAAGTTATCAAACTGATAAAGACCTTTAGGGGCTTTCTTTAAAACATCAATTTCAGGTAAACCTAACCCCATTTTCGGATTGTAAAATCTAGTATCCTTTAGATTATTTGTCAAAAGCTTAAGCGTCTGTTGAGTCTGACCTCTTTTGATATTAAGATCCTCCAATTGTTTTATCTTGGCATAAGCCTCAGATCTATCTTGAAAACACACTTCATATTTGATCATATATTCAGCTTTTTCAGACTCCAAATTTACTAAAGCACTCTTCATCTCAAAAATTTGAGATTCTAGTTTGGCTTTCTCTTTCCTAATCTCAGCCTTTTCAAGCTCACGATCATCCGCTAAAGATTTATATAACTCACATTCATTACTGAATTCAATGACTCGAGCTCTTTCGAACTTAATCTTTTCCTTCAAGTCATCAAATTCAGTTTTTAAAATTAAAAACTGTTCTTCTAAAGAGCATTCATCATTATCAGACATATCCGAGTCAGAAGGAGTTTGACTTACCTCATTTGATGCCTCGGTCTCTTTGTGAAGATTGATGGTTTCTTCCACACTTGCCATGAGATTGTAATGAACTTGTGTGAAATGAGCAGAATCCTCATCATCAGAAGTATCATCATACCAACATTCTTCTTCCGCCATCAAGACTTTACCTTCACTCTTGCGTTTCGCAAGTTGAGCCTTCTTAGAGTAGTAGTCAAAATTCCTGACTTTCGGTGCTCTACAATCTTTGACAAAATGGCCTGGTTTGCCACAGTTGAAACATACATTTCCTTTCTCATCCGGGTTACCTTTCTCATAAGTCTTCCTCTCCGGTCTTCTCTCATATTCCTTTGGCTTGTACTTGTCTCTTTTGTAGTTCTCGAACTTGGGTTTAGAATAGAACTTCTTCTTCCCATACCTCTTGTGGATGGAACTAGACAAAAGAGCAAGTTTATCCGCAACTCTCTTCAAATCAACATCAGATTCAGAACTATCATCCTCAACAGTTTCCGAATCAGAATCACACAACTCGGTGACTAAAGCCTTGGAATGACTTTTCTTCTTTGAACCACTTGAGAGAACACTCTTACTCTTTTCAGTCAAAAGAGCCAAAGAATCAGAGATACTCTTTTGCTTCGTCACAATATCTTTGACTTTCACTTCATGCTGACTAAGAATAGAATATAGATCATGTAAGTCTTCTTCCGCCAAGTTCTTGTTCATCTGTAGATTAACCGAATAGTGATCCTATTCCGGATTGAGATTTTTCAAGAACTTGAAGTTTATCTCGGAAGTAGACTTATTCATTCCATTTCTTCGTAGATCATTCAGAATGATGTTGAACCGACTGTAAGAATCAGCAAGTGTTTCTCCCTCTAACGCCTTAAAACCTTCATAAGCACCAATTGCTTGGTTTAGCTTGGCTTGGATTGATCTCTCCGTCCCTTGAAACTGCTTCTCTAACTCATCCCACAATTCTTTTGCTGTCTTTCGACTATCAACACGATTGAATAAATCGTTCGGAATTGCCATCGTTAGAAAAGTAAGAGCTTTGTCATCAATTTCCGCTCTGATCTTCTCGAGCTCATTGTAATGCCGAAAGAGTTTATACACTCTTCTTGGTTCAATTGCGGGAGTAGCAGTCTTAGGAGTACCGGGAATGTCAATGAAAGGCTTAATTGGACCTTTCTGAATGCTTGTCATGAGAGTCTTGTCGATGTTGTTAAGGAATTGAATCATCCTTACACGCCATTGCGGATATTCTCCAATTTGAAGAACCGGAGGTTTGGACTTTGAACCCATGCTTAATAAATCTCTTGACATCTTTACAGAACTTGAATATGTTCGAAAATTCAATGAAACTGGTAGATTTCTTCCGAACTTCTGAAGGTATGCAAATCTGAGGATCTGTAACTAATCTGAACACTTCTTTGATCAACGAAAAGGTTAGTGACAAAAAGTCAAAAAGTCAACCAGTGAATAGTGAAATCCCGAGAAAAAATAATTTTCAAAAATATGAAAGTTGATTTTGACCGCGAAATTGAAATCTTAGTCCAAAAATACAACCTCTCGGAAATCACCAAAATCTCGGAAAAACCGGCATTTTTCGGGAAAAAATGACCTTAAAAACGACTTTAGTTTTCCACCGTAAAATAAGATAAGAAGTCTAAAAAAGTTTACGTGAAAAAACGCACGAAAAACGCTTCCAGACTTTTTTTTTTTGCTTAAACTAATCCGATTCGGAAAACAATATATTCCGATTCGGATTTTTCAATTTTCCGAATCGGAAAAGGTAGTTTTCCGAATCGGAAAAACAAAATTGACAAAGTTCCGAGAAAAATTTCGAGTTGGTATTTGGTCAATTTCCGAATCGGAAAATGATGTTTTCCGAATCGGAATTTGACTAATACCAAGTCGGAAAACGAGTAAGATCAGATCTAAACAACAATTCGAGTCCAAAAAATTTTCCGATTCGGAAAATTTCAAAAATCCGATTCGGAAAACTTGTATTTTCCGATTCGGAATTTATGAATATTCCGATTCGGAAAATATGAACAGTAATTCGGAAAACCGAGAAAAAACCGAGCAGAAGGTAAAAAACTCAAAAATTACTGCTCAAAACACCAAATTTTGACTCAAAATCACTCACAAACACAGTAAAAACATCATTTTAACCATATTCAATCAATTTTACATGCAAAACAATGATCAAATGAAGAAAATCAAACCTCAAAACTCCATTTTCGAAACAAACATAAAAAGCTCAAGAAATCATACCAATTTCAACGAATTTCCAGCTCTGATACCACTTGTTGTTCCAGATTCAAGTTCTAATCAACATGCAAACAGGTAGAGAATGATTTGAAAGCCATATGTCATTGATTCTTGGATGAAAAGTTTACACACATTCAATACACCAAGAACACACATACTTAAGAACACAAACTCTCTCAATTCACTCTCTTTCACAATGATATGTACATGCATGTTCTACTTACAATGAACTCACTATGGGTATTTATACCCCAACACTAACAACCCTTACACTATAGAACATTTACACTTTCTACCCTAACTATTCAAAACAATTACAAGTAAAGAAATAAAGCACTAAAAACAAATAAAGCTTTGACTTTCTTTTAACAACTTTGACTTTGCCTTTGACTTCAACTTTAGCACAATCTTGTGATCTCGGATACAATCCGATTTTGCACCCAACAACAATTCTCTCTCTCACTACCTAAGACTAAGATGAAAGATTAAAGATATGATTTTTCCAGACAAAGATGATTTTTGGACTGAATGAGGAGGCTGGTATTTAAAAGGCAGTTCGGAGGCTCGTTTCGCGATCGCGAGGAGGCATCTTCGCGGCGCGAAACACTTATTAACCCTATTTTTCCTTTTTTGGCAAGTTCTGGAATCTTCCGTCGAGGGTCTTTGCCTACTTCGCGGCGCGAGAATCTTTAGAATCAACGCGAAGTCAGTGAAAAGCATGAACATTCTAGAAATTGCTCACTTCGCGGCGCCAAGCTTAAATCTTCGCGGACGCGAAATGCTCACTGAGTTGACTTTGTCCAATTTCCATGCTTTTTCGCCTTTTTCGTACTTTCCGTTCCAAGGCCTCCAAAACCTACAAAAGTGTGAATCAGCCCAAAATGTGAGTAATCAGATCAGAAATAGGTAAGAAATGGGGTAAAATCAGGCAATTAAGTACAACCAAAACAAGTATAATTTTGGTGTTATCAAAATCCCCACACTTAAGCTTTGATTGTCCTCAATCAAAAGACTGAAAGATAAGAAAAATAACGCCAAAATTATCTCCACCCAAGATCATCCAAGAGAACAAAGAATACTGATGCGGTAATTATTGTATATAAAAAGCGAAACAAGTTTTAACCTCTAAAGCCTAGCCACTGTTTACCACATTCACAGGTAAGCGTACCTGATCGTGAGTTATATAGTGTAGGAAAGTCCAGGTATCGTATCTACCACTGGGAACGGTTAAGCTAGGAGTCTACCAAAGAATTAATTAATTAATCTAGAAAAAGGGTGTTTGCTTTTGAAAAAGTATTTTTAAAGATAAAAGACAAATAATAAATAAACCTGTTGATCCAGCTCTCCTAAGACCTGATGAAATGATAATGATCCTGAATCTTTACTTAGTGAATAGGTTTTTACTTCTGTTATAGCTTGAGGAATTATCACTGAGTCTGTTCAGTGTTATTCCATGTTACTTATGCTGTAACTTATTTTTATAGTAATCAGGATCAGGATCAGGAGACGAACGAGTCTGTTCTGCAGTCTACTGATCCTATCCACTGAAGTGAAGACCTCCTGAAGACATTAAGATCATACTTAAAGAACCATCAGCGACGTCGAAGAATTAGCTGATGACAGGAACAACATGCTCGTGATCTGAAGACGGAACTCAGTGATAGCAGGCTGCTCAATATCGTATGACATCCTGAAGACTCATCAGGATACAAGTGACCCTGAACAACATCAGTTTCAGGACTCTAGTCACTGATCAGTATCCTGATCCTGAAAGGATTAGTGTAATGTCTTAGACTAATGCACAAAAGGATTATCCGCCTTTACTGACACAAAAGTACATAAGGACAGTCTCTTTACTGTTCCCTCCGTACTTATCAGACCTCAAGGCAACTGTTTACACACTTCCTCTTTTGCACACCATGCAAAGAGTATTTGTTTATAGTAAATAGTACAAAGGACCACTTACATTGTGACACGTACACAAAAGTGAGTCTACATGCATTTAATGCATTGGGTATAAATAGGACTTGAAGAGATGTTCTCCATACTTCTTCTTCATCCTAAATCTACCCTAATCCTTTTCTATCTTTATTTCTTCTATCTTCTTTCTTACATCTTCTCACTCTAGTGCATAGTGAAGGAACTTAGATTGTTTAGTTTAGACTTATTGTCTTTTCTATTTCCGCAACAATCTGTAAATTCATATTGTTTATAAAACAAGAATTTAAAAGTGAAAACTTGTGTGATTATATTCAACCCCCCCCCTTCTATAATCCCAAACACTATCCTTGCTTGAAGGTCACCTCTTTGGGACCAACAAGTGGTATCAGAGCAGATACAAGCTCTCATTTTCTTCTCTTAGAAAAATCTTGTGATCCTCTCTTCTAATCCATGGCTCTTCAAGCTAAGGATAACTACTTTGATACCGGCTCTGCTAGAAAGCCTCCTAGGTTTAACAAAGATAACTTCTCTCTTTGGAAAACCAGGATGGAACTCTTTCTCTCTGGTTCTGATCCCCAGATTCCATACTTTCTAGAAAATGGACCACATGTGCCTACACAAACCGTCCACCCCATTCCTGCTGCAGCTGGCCAACCAGCTGTACCTGAAAGGCAACTAGTAAAGCCTGTGACTGACTGGAATGATGAAGACAGACGCCTGGTCAACATTGACACTAAGGCTAGGTCTCTCATCGCCATGTCACTCCCTGACGATGTATTCCATTCTGTCTGCCACCTTCATCTGCTAAAGAAATATGGGACACTCTCTGTGTTCAATATGAAGGTACTGCTGTTCTCATGGAATCAAAAAGATTTTCTTGGTTCGTCAATATGAAAGCTTTATTCATCAGAAGGATGAAACTCTCTCCCAGCTACATCAGAGATTCAACTGTCTTCTGATTGATCTGAAGACTATCGGTACTACCTACTCTAACTCTGAGGTGGTTACCAAGTTCATGGAAGCTCTTCCTGAACATTGGGAAATCTACACCTCCTGCTTAACTATGTCAAAGGACATAAAGACACTCACACTAAGTGAGTTGTACGGTATTCTTCTTAACCGTGAACAACAGAAGAAACTGAAAAAGAATCTCATAAGAGATTCTAAAGATACCAAAAGTAACTCTGTTGCATTGGTCTCTGACTCAGTTCCTACTGTAGCCACTCCTTTTTCAGTAACTATTACTGAATTAGAATCTTCTGACTCTGACATGTCAGAAGATCCTGAATTCAATGAATCTCTTGCTTTATTAACTAGATCTTTCAAGAAGTTTGCCAAAAAGGGAAACTTCCATAAAAAGAAACATCTTGCTATTACTGACAAGCCTAAATCAGACCTTGTTGATAAGGCTACTGCTATCTGCTACAACTGTCAGGGCAAAGGACACTTTGCTAATGATTGCAGGTACAGGAAAAGTCAGTTTGCTCCCTCCTCTGCCAAATCTTCTTCTAAGAACCCCAAATACCAGCGCCTGAAAGAAAAGTATAAAAAGATGAAAACTCAGTGCAAGGGTAAAGGTCTTATCGCAGAACACTGCGATTGGGATGATGTCTCCTCTGATGACTCATCTGATGAGGAAGATACTCAAGTGGCACTGATGGCCATTATTGAGGAACCTACCTTAGCTCTCATGGCTAAGATAGAAGAGGTCCCTGAAGAAATTCCTACTCAGGCTCCTGAAGCTTCTTCTTCTACTACTCCTGAAGCTTCCACCTCTGCGACTGATTCTTCCAGTCAGGATAAGGGCATATGGTACCTGGACAGTGGATGCTCTCGACATATGACTGGTTCTAAATCTGTCCTCTCTAACTACCGTGAAGAAAGAGGTCCTGCTGTGACCTTTGGTGGAAACGGTAAAGGCCAAACCCGAGGGTATGGCACACTTACCAACGGAGTAACTACGTTCAAAAGAGTTGCTTATGTTGAAGGCCTGATGCATAATCTTCTGAGCATCAGTCAACTGTGTGATAAGAATCACAAAGTCTCCTTCTCAAAGAAGAAGTGCAAAGTCAAAAACAGAAGAAAGGAAGTTATTCTCACCGGTGAGAGACATGCTGATATCTACATCATCAACATGAATACTTCCACTGACAACTTCTGCTTTGTATCTCGTGCTTCCTCTGATACAAATTGGCTATGGCACAAGCGTCTCTCTCATCTCAACTTTAAGACTCTGCATCAACAATCTTGTCATTGGTCTTCCTGACTTTCGCTACACAAAGGTATCTCTTTGTTCAGTATGTGAGAAAGGAAAACAGACCAGGGCTAGTTTCAAGTCCAAGCAGATTTCCTCCATCAATTCTCCTCTACAACTTCTCCACATGGATCTCTTTGGACCTGTCAACGTCCAATCCATTGCTGGAAAGAAATATACTCTGGTAATCGTTGATGAATTTTCCAGATATACTTGGGTTTCTTTCTTCGATCCAAGAGTGATGCTCCTGAAGAAATCATTCTGTTCGTCAGAAAGATGGAGAGACTCAACAACCTTACTGTTCGATCAATCAGGAGTGACCACGGAACTGAATTCAAAAACAGTACCCTGGAAACCTTCTTCAATCGAAAAGGTATCTCTCAGAACTTCTCTTCTGTAAGAACTCCTCAGCAAAATGGTGTTGCTGAAAGACGAAACAGAACCCTGATTGAAGCTGCAAGATCTATGTTGAGTGAAGCCAACCTTGCCACTCAATTCTGGGCAGAAGCTGTTAACACAGCTTGCTATACTCAGAACCGATCCCTGATAGTAAAGCGCTTCAGAAGAACTCCTTACGAACTCTTTCGTAACAGGAAACCATCTATCAAACATCTCCATATCTTTGGTTGTGTCTGCTACATCCTGAACAACAAAGATAACCTTGGAAAGTTCGATTCCAAGTCTGATGATGGAATCTTCCTTGGATACTCCTCTATCTCTAAAACCTACCGTGTGTTCAACAAACGAAGACAAGCCATAGAGGAAACGATTCATGTCAAGTTTGATGAATCGGGTCCTACTTTCCCTCACCCTCATGAAAACTCTGAAATAAATCAGTGGGCTGACTCTTTCTTTCAAGTCCCTGAACCTCCCATTGCTGGTCCATCTCCTCAAGACCTTCCTGATGGTTTTGAAGAAGATCCTCCTATACCACCCACTGAAATAACTACTCCACCTCTGATAAATGCCACTCCAATCACCCAAATCACACCATCTGAACCTGATCAACCCACTAACAGTGAAGATTTTTCTCAAACCACTGTTAGTGAGCCTACTCCCACTAATCTTCTCCCTGATCCATCAGTGAATGAAGCTTCAACTTCAGGACAGGTGTATCAGCCACCTGCTCTTCGATGGACCAAGGATCATCCCATTGATCAAGTTCTTGGTAATCCCTCCTCTGGCATTAAAACTCGACGCCAATCTGGTAACGTCTGTCTTTATGTTAATTTTATCTCTGAAAATGAACCTAAAGAAATAGATGATGCTTTGCGTGATCCTGCCTGGGTCTCAGCCATGCAGGAAGAGCTAGCAGAGTTCATCAGAAACAATGTCTGGCTTCTCGTCCCTAGGCCTCGAAAACGTACTATCATTGGTTCCAAGTGGATTTTTCGAAATAAACTTGATGAGATTGGTACTATTATTCGAAACAAGGCTCGCCTTGTGGCTCAGGGATACAGGCAGGAAGAGGGCATTGATTACGATGAAACCTTTGCTCCTGTGGCTAGGCTCGAAGCAATTCGACTTTTCCTAGCCTTTGCAGCACATATGAACTTCAAGGTTTATCAGATGGACATTAAAAATGCCTTTCTGAATGGTAAACTTAATGAAGAAGTCTATGTGGCTCAGCCTCCTGGCTTTGTAGATCCTAAGTTCCCTGATCACGTCTACAAGTTAAACAAGGCTCTCTATGGGTTAAAACAGGCTCCTCGTGCCTGGTATGATACCCTCTCAACCTTTCTTCTCTCTAAAGGTTTTGTTCGTGGAAAGATCGATAGCACCTTATTTCTAAAGAAATATCCTAAGCATATCCTTCTTGTCCAGATATATGTCGATGACATTATCTTTGGATCCACAAATCCCAAACTCTGCGAAAAGTTTGAGTTGCTCATGAAATCTGAATATAAAATGTCTATGATGGGTGAACTAACATTCTTTTTAGGACTTCAGATCAAGCAATCTGAAAAGGGAATCTTTATCAATCAAGGTAAATATGTACATGAGATGCTGAAGAAATTTGATCTCACATCCTGTACACCAATGAAGACTCCAATGGCTCATCCTCTGTCACTTGACAAGGATTCCAAAGGGAAACCTGTTGATGTGACTCTCTACAGAGGAATGATCGGCTCTCTGCTGTATCTCACAGCTAGTCGCCCTGATATCATGTATTCTACATGTTTATGTGCCCGTTATCAGGCTGAACCCAAAGAATCCCATCTGACCGCTGTAAAGCGGATCTTCAGATATCTGAAGGGAACTCCTAATCTGGGTCTTTGGTACTCCAAGGACTCAGGGTTCGATCTAACAGCTTATTCTGATAGTGACTTTGCAGGATGTAAGATTGACAGGAAAAGCACCACTGGTGGGTGTCACCTACTTGGTGGCAAGTTGGTGAGTTGGACTAGCAAGAAACAGAACTCTGTGTCCACATCAACTGCTGAGGCTGAATATGTTGCTGCAGGAATCTGTTGTGCTCAAGTCCTGTGGCTGAGAAATCAACTTCAGGACTATGACATACAACTTTCTAAAATTCCTATCTACTGTGACAATACTTCAGCCATAGCCATCGCCAACAATCCTGTCTTACACTCCAAGACAAAGCACATTGAAGTGAGATATCACTTCATCAGGGACATGTGATGAATGGTGATATTGAACTCCATTTTGTCCCTACTGAATATCAGCTTGCTGACCTCTTTACCAAACCACTGGATGTGACGCGTTTTAATATGCTCATCAGTGAACTTGGGATGTTAAATCCTGATGATTGAAGTTTATCAGGACAAACAGTTGTTAAATCCTATAGAATAACTATTCTCAGGACTCTTTCTTTAACAACTCCTGAACTAACTCTCATCAGAGGATGACTCTATTCAGTACTTACAAAATCTTTGTTCAATATCCGAATACTGATGATTCTCAGGTAAGTACCTCTGCTCCTGAAACCTTATCGCATTAAATGTGATAAGAGGATTTTCCCAAAACAGTACTTATCTGATAAGTGCTCCAATTCCAAGAAAACAAATCTTTCATCAAAATGGAATTATCCCCTGAAAAGGTGGTTTTTATCTTTTCAAATAAAACAAACTTTTCATCTGCACTGACACGTAATGGGACGTTTCCTGTTCCCCACGACGTGTGTCAGGCGCGTGAACGCGCGTAGAACTTCCTTTTTTCATCATTACGTTTGAATTTAGCCGCCCGTTTCTCTCTCATCCATTTTCTCTCTCCTACCACGAGGTATAAAAACCTCACTCGTAATCCATTACACTCTTTACGCTCACATAATTCTCTCTAAGAACTCAAGCAAGAAAAAGCAAGAACTGTTTTCTCTCAAGAACACCAAGAACACTCATCACTTTTCTTTAACAAGATCATCGTAAGTGTTTCTTTACTCTTGTTCTTTCTACATTTTAAGTTGGCATTCTTCATCTAAACAACTTATTTTGCTAAACGTTTTTCCAAAAACCCTAAGATCACTTCGTTTGATCTTAGTTTTCCCAAAATCTTCTAAGATTTTTGTTAAAACAGTTTATATGGTGTTCTTATTTCTTTTAAGAACAATCATAAACTCTTATTTTGATATCTATTCATCAAAATAAAAGTTTCTTTTTAATACCAAAACACATTCCTTTTGTGTATTTTGGTATCTAATCCATTCCAAGTGTAAAGGATTTCACCACTTTTATGAACATATTCTGTGTTCATTGAAAAGTGAAGAAAAATGCATATTTTGGATCCTTAATCATCCACATATGTTGTTTTTTATGTTTACAGAATGGCTGCTACTACATCTACATCCTTGGACGCCCAGCTCTCCTCTGAGGCAACAACGCTGATGACTGCTACTGGAAACCTTCCAATAGTCATTCCTCAACACGACTTACAGTTCAAACCCAACAACTTAATTGGGCAATTTGATCTCCCTGCGAACAAGGCGTTTCTGAAGCCTGCCAGGGACTTCCTCCTCTCCTGTCCCCTGAAGACGGCGTTCACTCTGAACCCGGCGCCTAACAAACCTCTCCTGCTGCAACTGTGGTCCACTGCTACCACTGCCCAGGAGAAGAACTCGAAGGGCAAGATGCACGAGGTGATCAAGTTCCAAATCAAGAACGACATCATCTCGTTCGGCATTGGGACCCTGAGGAACGTCCTTAACTTTCCCAAGAAGCAGAAGTTTCCTCCTGCTCCTTCCTCTGACGATGTCATCGAGTTCCTGGATGCCATCGGCTACAATTGGCCTGTGAAGGAAGGCGTCCCACTGGTGAAGACTGCTGCCACTGTCCACAAGACGGGGATAAATGCGACGTTTTATTATATGTGGAACACGTTTGGTCTCTGTCTGACAGGGAAGACGGGGAGCACAGAGCAATTCCCCACCGTCATACAGAACATGGTCTACTCTGCGATCAAAAATCGCAAGTTTGACTATGTCCGCTGTATCTGGGACGACATGATCAAGAAGATCAAAAACAGACCCAGGGTGGTCAACGTCCCCTACACCCGGTTCTTCACTGCAGTTATGGCACTGCACATGGGTACCAATTACCCAACAGAGGGAAACTTCAACAACTACGCCTTAGGCGTGAAGTTTCTGGAACAGCTGTCTCCCAAAGCTGACGATGTCCCTCTGTCTGCAGTCCTGGTTGTCCCTGAAGCACAACCAGATGTAGAGGAACAACCCATCTCTGCTCCTGCTCAAGGTATGTATTCTCTCTTCTGTTCCAAACCATCTTCTTCTTCTTCTCTGCATGCTATGTCAGTAGCTAACCCAATACTGACTTCCCTAGCTGCAACAACTTCTTCGGCGCCTCTGAAGCGCCCTCCTCCCTCTGGCTCCTCTCCTCCACCTCAGCCCAAACGCGCCAAGCATAAGGCGCAAAAGAAAAAGAAGGCACCCTCTGGTAAGAAATACTACATTACCCTGCCTCAACTTTTTAATAAACCATCTCCTTTATCTAAAACTTCTTCACCTGCAGACACTCCCATCTCTGCTCCTGTCCAACAAGAACCTGAGGTTGTTCATCTCGAACACTCAGAGAACGTGGAGGGTAATCGCTCTGATACCCTCCTAGCCTCAGGTAATACTATTAAGCATACTATTGCCATTTTTTCTTTTATGAAAGCTAATGAGTCTTCTAGTACTCACTTAGCTACTCTGTTTACAGGTTCTTTAGGAGCAGCAGTTGAAGGGCCGTCCCAAATCCATCAGGATGACCCCTTCAACGATTTCGTCTTCACGGATGCCGACCGTCAGCTGAACTCAGCTGAGCTACGTCGACAATCCGCTGAACGACAACTGCAGGAGGTCCGCACGGCACTCCAGCAACAGGAAGAAGCTCACAAGGCCCAGCTTCAGGCCATGGAGCTTGAGCTTGCAGCAGCCAAGGCCGCTGCCTCTGCCGCCGAAGCCGCCGCAGCCTCTGCTACTGCTGCTGCTGCCGCCGCCGCCCCTGCTCCTATTGGTGTCACCATCACCATACCTTGTCTGGATGCCATCCATGACAAGGTCTCTCAGGTGGCTACCTCCTCTTCCTCCCTTCAGGCGTCTGTAGACGACCTGAAGGCCACGGCGTTACCCGCTCTCTCCACAGCGGTCAACAACAACTCCACCTCCACCACCAACTTCCAACAACTTGTGGTGCAGAGGTTGGATGCACAGGAGACTGGCCTTAGAGCCCTCCAGGAGAAAGTGGCTGAACTTGCCACTGCAGTGAACACTCTGACCACTGCTCCTCCTCCGCTGCCATCGTTCACCACGGCCGATAGGGAACTTCTCCAGTCCCTGCTCTCATCTTCCTTCATCAACAGGAAGCTAAACGCCAACATGGCCTCTCCTCCTCCAAAGGAGTGTTTCAACAGCCGCCCTACAACAGGCACCTGTTGAGGGGGAGAGACAGCCGAGAGACCATTCCGTTTATTCCCCTTCCACCAACTGGAGAACTAACGAACAGGGGGGAACAAACGAGGATGATGATGATGAAGATGATGAAGATGATGATGAAGAAGACGAAGACACCTTCTTCGTCGAGAAGGCACCAGCTTCAACGCCCACTCCAGGGCGTGCACACTCTCAGGGGGAGAACCCCGGTGCACCTGGTACGTTACTACTACCATCCTCTCCCTCATCTTCTGATAACCAACCCATCTCTACTCTCCTTAAACCCAAACCTACACCTGAAACCATCGCCCTTGACACCTCCTCTGAAGACTCTCCAATAAACAACCTACAAATGGTTGTCTACCAACCACCCAAACAACATACCTCTGAACCTGAAACCCAAGACGACTCTGGGTGTTATGATGTGAACTTTGGTTCTGTCACTGGTGAGATTGTTCGCCTAATGGAGAACAGTCCATCAGAACAGACAAGAGCTGAACTAAGCAGAATGACATTCAGAGTAACTCCTCTAAACACTGAATCCATTCCTTCTAGACCAACCCGCTTTAACCCTGAAGCATCCTCTTCTAGAACCCCTGAAACCCGAGCCCCTCCTGAAACCATATGCCTCTCATCAGATGATGAATTCATCTCTGATGACTTCTCTACCCCTGCTTCTTCTCCCAGATCTCCTCCCTCTAACTCTCCTAGATCTGAAGGTGAGAATTACCCTGACAACTCTGCTACTGTCAACAGGGATGGGCGTTTAGACGCCGTGATAGAGCGACTCGAGAGTACAAGAGTAAAAATTCCTCTTCGTACCTCTTGGGACTCCGAGTTCGCCTATCTATCACAGGAGGAATACATCAATGCTGTACAGGCTCAGGAGGAGCATAATAAGAAGCAGAAGGAAGCCTTCCTCTCTGCTCAAGCCGCTCGAAGGCTTGCATCGGATTTTGTTGAGGAAGATGCTGAAATAAGTGCTGATCATGTTCTAGCACAGAAGGCCGCGCTGAAGGTCTTCAACAGAAACGCTGAAGCTCAGTATGAAGAAGTGAACTCAGAGCTTGACTGGTGCCGAGACTGCCTACACCTCAGAAAACATGGTGCTGCTATCTCTGGAATCCATCTCAGCCGAACACGCGGCAAAAGAGCAAAAACATGGATCACCGTCAAACGCTCAGGAGTCAAGGATGTGCAACACACTCTTGACAAGTTGGAAAGATACAACTTGTCAGAGTGGAATGAAATCAGAAGCCTACTTCCCAAAGCCAATAGAAACTATCGGGCTGAAGTAGAAGAAGTCATTAATGGACTTATTACACGCATCAGAAGAACAACCGAAATTCCTGATGACCTTCTCCAACCTTCTTCAGCACTGCCTCAGCCACCTGTTCGAAGATCAGCCGGTGCTTCAACAAGGAGACCAACTCCTTGCATGCCCAGAATGGTTGTCAAGCCACTGGACCTCTCGATGCTTGATCTTTCACTCCCTCCAGGAGTCTCTCTCTCTGAAGGACAAGTCATCAGAGAACCTGTTCATGGTATTTGTGTAAGCGACAACTCCAAGATTCTACGCTTTCAGCGTTTCAGCGAGCTACACAAAGCACCATATGAACACTTGGTTTCTGTTCTCTTCACTGCTCAAAAAGACAAGAAAAACCAAGATAATAAAGAGATTATTCGCACTGTCAGAGCTATACTCGATCATAGAATCGCCTTCAGTAATACTCCTGTTCCAATCGTAGTCAAGACTGAAGAACTTAGCGAAGACTCTGATAGTTAGAATATTTTTGTAATTTTGCTTTCAGTACTTCACTTATGTACTCTTGTATTTTCTTTTATCTTGTAACCTGATTGAGATTAATGAAAATGCAATTCAGTGCATTGTACTTTACTCCATCATAGTACTGAAAAAGATCCCTCAAAACAGTAAATGGGACATGTACCTTTATGAGTTCTATTTCCTACTGTTTTATCTAGACTTAGAATTTTTCTTCTTTCTAGACTTAGACAATTTCTCTATTGTCTTATCATTATCATTTAGGGGAGATTGTTGATCCAGCTCTCCTAAGACCTGATGAAATGATAATGATCCTGAATTTTTACTTAGTGAATAGGTTTTTACTTCTGTTATAGCTTGAGGAATTATCACTGAGTCTGTTCAGTGTTATTCCATGTTACTTATGCTGTAACTTATTTTTATAGTAATCAGGATCAGGATCAGGAGACGAACGAGTCTGTTCTGCAGTCTACTGATCCTATCCACTGAAGTGAAGACCTCCTGAAGACATTAAGATCATACTCAAAGAACCATCAGCGACTTCGAAGAATTTGCTGATGACAGGAACAACATGCTCGTGATCTGAAGACGGAACTCAGTGATAGCAGGCTGCTCAATATCGTATGACATCCTGAAGACTCATCAGGATACAAGTGACCCTGAACAACATCAGTTTCAGGACTCTAGTCACTGATCAATATCCTGATCCTGAAAGGATTAGTGTAATGTCTTAGACTAATGCACAAAAGGATTATCCGCCTTTACTGACACAAAAGTACATAAGGACAGTCTCTTTACTGTTCCCTCCGTACTTATCAGACCTCAAGGCAACTGTTTACACACTTCCTCTTTTGCACACCATGCAAAGAGTATTTGTTTATAGTAAATAGTACAAAGGACCACTTACATTGTGACACATACACAAAAGTGAGTCTACATGCATTTAATGCATTGGGTATAAATAGGACTTGAAGAGATGTTCTCCATACTTCTTCTTCATCCTAAATCTACCCTAATCCTTTTCTTTCTTTATTTCTTCTATCTTCTTTCTTACATCTTCTCACTCTAGTGCATAGTGAAAGAACTTAGATTGTTTAGTTTAGACTTATTGTCTTTTCTATTTCCGCAACAATCTGTAAATTCATATTGTTTATAAAACAAGAATTTAAAAGTGAAAACTTGTGTGATTATATTCAACCCCCCCTTCTATAATCCCAAACACTATCCTTGCTTGAAGGTCACCTCTTTGGGACCAACAAAACCTAACCAAGAAGTGGAAAACTGTTGAACAAACATACATTGGAGATAACTGAATTCATTATGGTTTACTTTCATAAGACATAGAGTAATGATTGTTGTTAGAAATTAAGCATATAGCACCCAAGCATGTATATCTAAGATTATCAACCAGGATGGTCTTCCTAGTCCTAACACATAGACTGATTGTCAGGCAGTCCAGTACCAGTCACCCAATTCTATCACTATTGCACGGAATTCTACTATCTGGCTGCTCTCGGTCCGAGCTACCACCTAACACAACTCTCCGGGTTTCGGAAGGGAAGGTCAAGAAAGGTTGATTAACCTATCGGAGTCTATCTATCTAGGTCAAATAGATACACCCACCCAACGAATTCAAATATCCATACAATACGAATCAAATCGGAATCAAAGATAACATTCAACAAACCATTCATCTAATTAATAAAATAAAAATCCAAAGTATTCAAACCACAATGAAAATAGAAAAGGAATCAGTACATAGACACACTGATCATAAATGCGTAAACAAACTGACTAAAGACCGGTAGATTTGTCGCGGCATTCCCTCGAATCTCCTCCGTAGTCGTCACATCGAGCCTCCATCTTCTCGGGTTGGAAACCCTAAGCGGCTCCCATACTAACTAACCTAACTAAACTATGAGAGAATTACAGAAAATTGGATAATGAGATGCTCTAACTGAATGACCCAAGGCGTTAATTTATAAGAACCCCGTCAGACCCGTTTTCGCGTTCGCGAAACGGTACCTTCGCGGAGTGAAACACTCAACGAACCAAGCCCTAATCTTCTGGAAGCTTCCGAGCGAGAAAAATCGAGCTTCGCAGCGCGAGCTTCTCCTTCGCGGCGCGAGCCTTGCTTCGCAACGCGAGCTGACTCCTTCGCGGCGCGAGCGGGCTGATTCCAGCTTCCAGATCTTTTCCTTGATCTTCCGGAATATTCTCCTGCCTTATCTGCTGAAGATCCGTCTTTTGGAGGAATTTATCTGTCTTAGGGAGTAAGAAAGCCGTCTTAGGAGCCAAGAAATGTCTGAATTTCCAAAGTTTGCACAAAAGTCTCCTTTTTGACGCTTTCTACCCTCTTTTTATACTTTTACGCACAAGCACCTCCAAAACCTACAAGATTAGGATTTACACCTTTTTAAGTCAAACAGTATAAAAAACACTCTCAAATTAAATACAAAAGTGGGGAATTAGTACGAGTAAAATATGTATAATTTTGGAGTTATCAAAATTCCCACACTTAAGATTTGCTTGTCCTCAAGCAAACATCTAATAAAATAAGAATAACGACAAAATTATCCTCCATCTATGATCATGCTTTGAAAGAACAAGGATAGTAGCATGAAATCAAACACAATTCAGACACAAATCAAAGCCTCACAAGTCATCAAAGTCATGCTCAACATTTTACCCTCACAAAGTATGTATCAAGTGTATCTCTCAAGGGGTAATATGTTATATAAAGTGATCACACTGATACTCGACCTTTCACCAAACGCATAGGCTTGTCACCAAATCAAATCTCCACCACTGAGAAGTTGTCAACCGTCAAGATGACTTTAGGGTTGTAATGTTAGGCTAAAGGTTAAGGGTAGGATAAAGGACATATAAGTGACTAAAGGTTGTAGCAAAAACCTGAAAACCAATCAGTTTAAGAATCCAAATTAATCATCTGCCTTTTATGAGATTTTTAGAGCTCGGGATTTCTATCACTTTCATTTTTATATCGGCCTAAGCATATTGCTTATTTGGGGCTCGATATTTTTTTCTTTTTCGCACAACGACTCTTTTGATTTTTCTTTTTGATGAGTCGTTTTTCTTTCGACTTTCTTTCTTTTCTCTTCTTTTCTTTTTTTCTTTTTTTTTTCTTTTCTTGAGTAGCAACTATGTTGCTTTTTACTCTTTTTCTCTCTTTTTTTTCTCATTCCAACTCTTTTTCACAATCCCTTTCTCTATTTATCAGATTCATAAAACGGACCAAAAACATGAAAAGTTTTCAACTTTAAGCTACGGCCAAAAGATAGATAAAAAGAAACGGCTAAAGGGTATAATGTATTGGGTAAAGAAACTAAAAGGCTAAGGTTCAAAAGGGTTACAAGGGATAAAGTACTAAAGGTGAGTACTTTCAATAAAATGGCTAGGCAAATCAGATAACCTTATAATGAGATTATCTGACAAAGGCTAAGTGGGTTGAAACGAAGGCCTCTATCAGTGCAATGGTGACATAATTTCCTTATGTGGTCTCGACAAGCATTCAAAGTGACAAGTTCTACTTGGTTCCAAGTCGGCATCCTCACGAAATGAATAGATATAACAATTCAGGCTCAATCTCTCAAAGGAATGGGTAAGGATCACTCATGGCAATTAGCATACACATGACTTTTTCAAACTCATAAAAACTCTAAAAAGTGTCATCCTATATGCAAGATTCTTTTGACTTCCACAAAAATTTTAAAAAGATCATGGATTTCGAAAAAATTATGCCATATAATTCAAATCATATCAGATAAGCAATTAAGCACAATAAGGACAAACAAACAAAAGTTTACTTAACCCCCTTCCCACACTTAAGATTTGCATTGTCCCCAATGCAAGAACAATTAAAGCACATGTGGAAAGGTAAAAAGATAATGATCAACTAATTCATGGGTTAAGAAATCAAAACAAATTAAGTCTACTTAACCCCCTCCCCACACTTAAAATTTGCATTGTCCTCAATGCAACAACAATTAAAAACAAGTAGAGAGGTGAAAGGGAAAATGAAACTCCCCGGGTTAAAAGACTTGAAGTTGAACAACGGCTCATGAAGTATAAGAGAATCCGAGAGTCTACCACATCAAAACCTACAAACAAAACACACTAAAAAGAAAAATGTAAAATAAAACTAAGATAGATAGGATGATAACCCAAAATCAAGTCAAGTCAAATCGCGTTACAAAACAATGTGAACATAAACTTTATTTCAAAAACTTTATTGAACACCCTAACCAACACGTGAAAATCAAATCCTCATCACCATTAGTCAAATCTCTCTCTTAAAAAAAATAAAATCTCAACTTTCTTTTTCGAAACATTGGGTTTAGACTATTGGGCTTTGCACCGAAACGTTGTTTCATGCAACTGGAAAACTATTGAGAAAGAGTTTTCCCACACTTAGTGATTGAACCATATGCAATTGGGAACCCATTAAAATTTGATTTTCAAAATTGTTATCACATGGGGTTCCCACACTTAAAACTTGATTTATCCCTTTTTGCACAAAAATAAATTTTCTTTTAAAACTAAGGGATGTGTTGTCAAAATCTCAAGCAAGTTATGTAAAAACATTAAAGTGTAGTAAATACCTGATGCTTGAGAAATTAGACAAAGTATGGTTATCACTTAGTGTTTAAAAACCCGAAGTCTTCCCACACTTAAAGTTGAGGAGATTTAAAGTTAAAAACATGAAGAATCAACTTTTGGTGAGAGAAAAAGAGTTTTGGGTTAGTTATGCTTTGAAAATAACAAAGAATTTTTTTTAACACAGAAAGCTCTTCGCGTTTGCGAGAATTAAGCTTCGCGCCGCGAAGATTTTTTTTTTTTACGGATACCTGGTTTCGCGGAGCGAAAATTATTTTCGCGATAGCGAAAACCTTTCTGTCCACTTTTTTCAAAATTTGACCGAAAAGATTTGGGTATCAATCCTAGACATTAAAGGACACTCTACGACCCTAAAAACACACCAAAAGCATGAAAAACTTAAAAACTCACGGGTTGCCTCCCGGGAATCGCTTGTTTTTGTCATGAGTCTCGAGCCTGACTCCGAATTTAATTACTGTTACCTAAATCAACACACCCTTCACTTGCATTGAAGTTAGGGTGATGGTGGTGGTACATACCTTGGCTCGACGACTTACCTTTGGGAGATTTGCTAGGTAGAGTAGCATACCACTCACCGCTCCGGTTTGTGTCATGTTTCTTTGCAGAATGAGTAACAGATTTGCTCGAGTTTGGCTTTAGATCCTTTAAATGTGTCGCTAAGAGCGTTGGGTCAACCAATTGCTTTTGACAATTGGCCTCCCAAAAAGGATCTTGGGCCAAAATTTCCTCACACCGAACCGCGCGTGGAATGACATGTGAAAACAAAGATTCGGTGTTAGACTCGTTACTATCAATTATAGGAGGGCTTACTTTTTGTTTAAGAGAGCATTGTTCCGGCAAGGATTCTTCGAATTGATCATCTTGCATTAAACCTCTGAGTCCATCTAGGCAGTCATCATCAAAGTATTCTTCGGTTGTATTAACCTGCCATGAAAACTCTTCGTCAGAATCGTCAGAATCAGACCATGGTGGAAGTACCTCATGTTGAATCCATGAATCCTCTATTGGTGGCCAAGGCTTTTCGATAACGGTTTGATCCATGGAATTTATCATTCTTGTCGGAGGTTCTTCGATTGGTTGGGCATCTTCTTGCGGAGAAGGTTCAACATCATTCTCGAACCAAGTAGCTTCCGAGTCCATCTTTTGATGCTAATCCTGTCCAAGTATAATCATTTCGTTAGACTCATTGTCAATTTCTAAACTTGGACAACTTACCTCCGGTTGAATAAGCAATTGGGCCACTAAATTTATTCTTTCTGTCGTCGGCTCATCAATCGGCTGTTTTTCCTTTGGAGCTTCGGATCGGATGTCTTCTTATAAAAAGAGCTCAAGTTCGTCCCAAAATCCATCATCCGATTCCGTATTCATCCCAACCTGAAAAGACAAAGGTTTAACATTAGATTTGTCATTAGAAACACTACATTCGAGACTTTCCTTTAGGAGGGCATTAGTTTCTTGGGCTTCGGCAAGGGCGTCTTCTAACTCTTTAACCTTCTCTCGCAGTGCTTCCTTATCTGCTTCAAGCGCTTCAATAACCTCAATGTCCTCTCTTAATCCTTTCCTCAATGATTCTATTAAACCTTGTTGAGGCGTCATATTCCTTCGTGCATATAGTTGGTACATCGGTATATCATCATCTTCGCTTGGGGAACCTCCATGAAACCTCATATCTGCCACACAAACAAAACCAATACCCGGGAGTAGCACAAAAAATACAAAAGATAACAAAAAAAAACCTAGAAAGCAAATAACTTGACTGAAAATAAATTTCCAATCAAGGATCGATTAATCAATTAAACTCTAGTATTCACCTAAGCAACCGTTCCCCGGCAACGGCGTCAAAAACTTGATGCGGTAATTATTGTATATAAAAAGCGAAACAAGTTTTAACCTCTAAAGCCTAGCCACTGTTTACCACATTCACAGGCAAGCGTACCTGATCGTGAGTAATATAGTGTAGGAAAGTCCAGGTATCGTATCTACCACTGGGAACGGTTAAGCTAGGAGTCTACCAAATAATTAATTAATTGATCTAGAAAAAGGGAGGTTTGCTTTTGAAAAAAGTATTTTTAAAGATAAAAGACAAATAATAAATAAACCTAACCAAGAAGTGGAAAACTGTTGAACAAACATACATTGGAGATAACTGAATTCATTATGGTTTACTTTCATAAGACATAGAGTAATGATTGTTGTTAGAAATTAAGCATATAGCACCCAAGCATGTATATCTAAGATTATCAACCAGGATGGTCTTCCTAGTCCTAACACATAGACTGATTGTCAGGCAGTCCAGTACCAGTCACCCAATTCTATCACTATTGCACGGAATTCTACTATCTGGCTGCTCTCGGTCCGAGCTACCACCTAACACAACTCTCCGGGTTTCGGAAGGGAAGGTCAAGAAAGGTTGATTAACCTATCGGAGTCTATTTATCTAGGTCAAACAGATACACCCACCCAACGAATTCAAATATCCATACAATACGAATCAAATCGGAATCAAAGATAACATTCAACAAACCATTCATCTAATTAATAAAATAAAAATCCAAAGTATTCAAACCACAATGAAAATAGAAAAGGAATCAGTACATAGACACACTGATCATAAATGCGTAAACAAACTGACTAAAGAACGGTAGATTTGTCGCGGCATTCCCTCAAATCTCCTCCGTAGTCGTCACATCGAGGCTCCATCTTCTCGGGTTGGAAACCCTAAGCGGCTCCCATACTAAATAACCTAACTAAACTATGAGAGAATTACAGAAAATTGGATAATGAGATGCTCTAACTGAATGACCCAAGGCGTTAATTTATAAGAACCCCGTCAGACCCGTGTTCGCGTTCGCGAAATGGTACCTTCGCGGAGCGAAACACTCAACGAACCAAGCCCTAATCTTCTGGAAGCTTCCGAGCGAGAAAAATCGAGCTTTGCGGTGCGAGCTTCTCCTTCGCGGCGCGAGCCTTGCTTCGCGGCACGAACGGGCTGATTCCAGCTTCCAGATCTTTTCCTTGATCTTCCGGAATATTCTCCTGCCTTATCTGCTGAAGATCCGTCTTTTGGAGGAATTTATCTGTCTTAGGGAGTAAGAAAGCCGTCTTAGGAGCCAAGAAAAGTTTGAATTTCCAAAGTCTGCACAAAAGTCTCCTTTTTGACGCTTTCTACCCTCTTTTTATACTTTTACGCACAAGCACCTCCAAAACCTACAAGATTAGGATTTACACCTTTTTAAGTTAAACAGTATCAAAAATACTCTCAAATTAAATACAAAAGTGGGGAATTAGTACGAGTAAAATATGTATAATTTTGGAGTTATCAAATACTCACACAGTCGAACACAAGAACAAGATATATCAAGCAATCGAATACCAAGATCAACCTTTTACCCTCACAAAGTATGAATGACAATTTAAAGTGTATCTCTCGGGGGTAAAAGTGTATGTATAAGAAGTGATCACACCAATACTCGACTAATTCCCGCATGCATAAGCTTGTCACCAAATCTAATCTCCACCACTGAGAAGTTGTCAACCGTCAAGAGGACTTTAGGGTTGTAATGTTAGGCTAAGGGTAAAGGGTAGGATAAAGGATATATAAGTGACTAAGAATGCAACAAAAACTCGAGAAACTCAATCAGTAATGATCTAAACACTTTTAAGAAAAATCTGACTTTTGGAATTATGCACTTTTTCGGGATGATCTTTCTTTCTTTTTCTTTTAGCATCGGCCTAAGCATATTGCTTATTTGTGGCTCGAATTTGTTTCTTTTCTTTTGCTTATTTTCTTTTCTTTAACTTTGACTCTTTTCTTTCTTTTGATATTTCTTTTCTTTTCTTTGAGTCATCACTTTCTTTGCTTTTCTTTTTCGCTCAAAATCAATCCATCTTTATTTGTCAAATATGAAAAATAAGGATCACAACATCTCAAGTTCTCAAATTTAAGTCACGGCCAAAAGATATATAAAAAGATAGGCTAAAGGATATATGATGATGTGGGTAAAGAAATGAAAGGCTAAGGCTCAAAATGGTTTAAAGGGTTAAAGTGTTAAAGTTGAACACTTTTAAAGATTCGGCTAGGCAAATTAAATAACCTTAAGATGAGGTTATCTAACAAAGGCTAAAAGGGTTAGAAACGAAGGCCTCTATCAGTGCAATAGTGATAAATACTTCTCTTATGTGGTCTCGACAAGCATTCAAAGTGACAAGTTCTACCTTGGGTCAAAGTCGGTATTCCTCACAAAATGAATAAACAATTAGTCTCAATCTCTCAAAGGAATAGGGTGAGGCACTCATGGTAATTGGTATTCCAAGGCATCCTTTTACTCAAACAATCTCATTAGTGTTCTCCTATGCAAGCAACTAAGTTCCAAAAACAATCTCAGATTTCGAAAAAAAATTGGGGTCAAGTCTCAAAACTTTCAAAAATTTGAAAAACGACAATTCAAAAAGCAAAAAGTGAACCCATATAAACAGTTAAGTCCACATAACCCCCTACCCACACTTAAAATTTGCAGTGTCCTCAATGCAACAATTAAAACAGGTAAGGAGTAATTGGGAAAAAGAGAAACTTCCCGAGTTATGTGACTTGATCTGATCTGAGAGAGAATATTCCGGAATCGTGCGCGGTGCAAGATCATAAACTGCTGTATCTATTACCAAAAAGATAAAGAAAAAGTAAAAAGAACAAAATAAAAGTAAACCAAAGTAAAGCAAACAATTAAAAGCATCCTAAACAAACCAAACAAAATAAAAAGAAGTTCAAACAAACACACGAAACAAAAGCAGAAATAAAAATTGTTTAGACAACCATATCGAATAACGGATAAAAGAGATAAAGATCAATAAGGGCCACGAGGTTGGTTGCGCTAATCCTCGAAAGTTGGGAAACCGGGCGGTGTGTCCTCGGAGAACGGCCAAAACGGCGATGGAGCATACGCGGTGTTTGGCTCAATACCAAAATGGGAGGCCATTTGGTTCATCGCTCCACTTTGCCAATTTGCTTGGTGGAGAGCCTCCGTAGTGTTGTACTCCATGCGTTGATGATGTCGGTCGTAAGATAAAGACATCTCCGAGAGTTGGCTACTCAAATCTTGATATCCCGAATACGCCGTCCAATCCGCCGGTTGTTCTCCCTCATTCACCCCACTCGTACCACCGGGCTCTTGCGTGCTTTGAGTTGCTCTCCTCGTTCCATAAGATTGCGGATTTGAAATCCACAAGTTCCGGTCTCCACTGATCAAATGATCCACCATCGCAATCCCCATTCCACGGAGTTGATTCATATCGATCAAACCCATCTCACCGAGGCTAGTCATCGAAGAAATAGCACCCTCGGTTAAGATACCGAAGTGCTTGGCGAGGAGGGTGACGTATTGTCCGCCAACCATTCGACTTCCCTCACGATAACCACCCGCCTTAGCGAGTTGCACGACAATGATGTAAGGGGCGTTCGGATATTTGTCTTGCGTGGAAAGTTGCTCAAGAAGCCAAAGGTCATAAGTCGAGACCTTCTCATCACTCGAGGAACGGGCGTTCACCGCGTGAACAAGCATGCGATGTAGAAGTCGGTCCGAGGAAGAGAGAAAACCCTTAACCTTGAGATTGTTTCCATAATCACCATCACCAAGAATTGCCCAAGCCAAACGAGGATCAAAACCGTCTTGCCTTATCGCGCTAGCCCACATGTACCCCACAAAACCGGGGGCGTCCACCTCGTCTTGGGTATAGACCCCCAAAGCCACACCGAACTCGGTCAAGGAAAGTGATCGCCAAACTCCACCAAGCCTAAATGTCATGCACGGTTGGTAGAACTCCTCGAGGGCCTTCACGGCGTCGAACCTGAAAGTGGCCACGAACTCGATGATGAGCTTGCGATAGAGGGTCTCGGCAATGTCAAAGACACGCTCCCAAGCATGGCAAATATAGTACTTGGTGCCATCTTCATCGTAGGCGTGCTTCTCAAATATCGCTTTAGTATCGTTTTCAACACCCATGGATCGAAGAAGATTCCAATCAACTCTCCTAGGCACAAAATTTTGACAGGGTACAAGCCGATTAACTATGTCCCGGTAATCCTTACGCTTTTGAGCATTCAACGTGGGATCGTTCATAAAGTGGGTGAATGCATGGCTCCCATCTGCTGCACGGAAGGTCGGAGCGGATGAGGTCAAAGAACGGGTCTTTTGTCTCTACAAAAATTCAAAGAGAAATTGTCTTAGCTAAATGTGATCGATAAGTGCAAGACAAAATCAAAACTAGCTCATTCCAACGAGACAAAGCCTGAACGACTAACAAGTTCAATCTAAACGAATGCATGCGTGAAAATCCAAAACAAAGGGGTGTGAAACATCCCCACACTTGAACTTTTAGACAAGCTCCCAACAAAACACATCTAGAGAGTTAAACAAAGGTGGGGGATTTTGGTGCAAAATCCCCACACTTATCATCTAAGCACATTCAAACTAGATTCAATAATCAATTTACATGCTAAAACGAAATTGCAATCAAAGTTCATAGCATGCATCAAATAATAGCAACAATCAAACAATGGAATTTCAAGAGTAAGCTTGAATCTATCAAGAACATGAAAACACCATTGTTGCCCAAATAGAAGGTCAAATCTCACCAAAGCAATCTAATCCAACGAAATCAAGTTAGGATACATACCTTTGAAGCCATATATGATGAAATTGAAGCTCAAGATTTTTGATTTTCGCAGGTGCGTGAAACGATATCACGGCGCCAAGAGAGAATTTAGGGTTTTGTACTTTAAAAAAGTGAAGAAGAAAGGTTTTAAACCCGTCTGGACCGATTTCGCGCCGCTAAGAAAAGCACTTCGCGTCGCGAAGTGAGCGGTTTTCGAAAAAATTTACCCTAATTTTAAATTTCACGCCGCGAAACTGCACACTCGCGCCACGAGAATCGAAAATTTTACCTGACACAAAGGAAGGCTAATTTCGCGTCGCGAAGCTTAAAAACTCGCGACCGCGAAATTGCTTCTGAATCCAATTTTCAAAATTTTCGTTGCGCATCGGATTTTCTCGTTTTTGGTTTCTATCCCCTCCGTATGGTTACCTAAGCATTAACAAACAAAAATATCAGTAAAAACACACACGAAAATACTAAAAGTGAAAGAGAAAAGGAAATGCTTGGTTGCCTCCCGAGAAGCGCTTCATTTTGAATGGGTCTAGAGCTCGACCCCACTTTCAGCTCATTTCTTGGCTCGTCGGGCTGACGAGCCCTTCTTTTTTCTATGCTCCTTCTTGGAGGGTCCCGACCCTTGGTTGATTCATTCTTTCTGGTGTATGGGTTTCGTAATCCTCAGTCTGGTGACGCTCTTCTATTGTATCTCTATCTCCTACCACGATGGTATGTAGTTCACTTGGGCGGTCTCAAGGGAATCTCCGTTCTTTGGGAGTTGGCATGATCTTATAGGCTTGAAGAGGGTCCTCATAAGGTGCATCGAGATGGGTGACCGGCTCTCCATCGGGATTAAAGTAGATCCTCTTATCTCCATACCCCAAGCTTGATACTTGTTGCGCATGTCGACGTTCACTTGGGCGGTATTAGTAAAGATCTCCCTAGAATAACTGGAATCTCCGTGTCCTTTGGGAGTTTGGCTATGACGAAATCTGTATAGTAGACAAAATTTCCGATACGTATGGGAACTCCTTCCACTATTCCCAACGGTGTAGTCATATATCCATTTATTCCTCGGTATTGGTAATTTGTTGGTTCGAGCTTTTTGATCCCGAATTTCTTGCAATAAGAACAGGCATCATGTTAAGTGAAGCACCCGTATCTATCAAAGCAAAACCTTTAATTCAGAAGCTGAAATAGGTAAACTGTAACTTCCCGGGTCATGCTTGATAGGGGCAATGTAGGTGAGCTCGTCTTCCTCCACCTTCTGTTTCTCCTTCTCTTTACCTTTGTTCTTCTTTGAATCATGAACTCCGCATATCCACCTTGCTTGCCATCTTCTTCTCGTCATCGCTCAAATGAATGGGTCCTTTGAGTCCTAGAAGATCGAATGATATTGTGAACCCCTCAGAATCATAGTCCGTGGCATAGTCGGGTTCACTTCCGCTATCGCTCTCCACGTAATTTCTCGTGTAGATGTCGGTCCACATCTTCTTGGATGTTGCTCCGGCCATCATAAGCATTGGTTTCGCGTTATCCACCTTTGGGTTGACTTGAGTTTGCGTTGGTAGCTCTCCTTGAGTCCTTTCACTTAGCAATTGTGCAATACGACCAACCTGCATTTCCAAATTCTGGATTGTACTTTGATGGTTACGCAAGTATGAACCTACCTCATCATTGATCTTCTTTTGTGCATCCATGAATTGGATGAGTCGGTCCTCGATAGAAACACGCGGCTCTCCCTCCGTTCGATATTGTTGGTTTGGTGCAAAGAATCCGGGCGGTCTCGAGTTGAAGTTACAGTTGTTGTTCCACCTCCCTTGGTAATCGCCTCGATTGAGATAGTGTACCTCCTTGGGTGTCATCATCGGACGGTTCGGGCAATCCTTTGTTAAATGCGGTCCTTTGCACTCCTCGCATCCAACCTACAAAGCATGAAAAGATTTAATCAATTCAAACTTTACCTGTTGGTTTTTCATTGCGGCTAGTTCATCGGATGGGTCGAAGTAGGTTGAGATTTTCCCAGCCATTCTCGGAATTTGCAAGCGCTTATCCGTCCTCCAATCTATGTTGTGAATTTGCATGTCCTCAAGAAGCTTATAACCTTCCGTGGGAGTTTTGTACATGAATACACCTTCGGCAGATGAATCCAATGTAGCTCGAGAAGAATAACCAAGCCCACTATAGAAAGTTTGGACTTGCTCACTCTTGCTTAATCCGTGACTTGGGCACGAATTTAGAAGGTGTTTGAATCGCTCCCACGATTCGGATATTGTTTCCCCGTCATCTTGTCGAAAGGATCGGATTTCGGCTCGTAGCTTATCAATTTTAGATGGTGGGAAAAATCGGGAAAGGAACTTTAAGCGAAGTCCTTCCCAAGTGGTGATCGAACTTGGTTCCAAGGATCGTAACCAAGCTTTTGCTTCTCCAGTGAGCGTAAGAGGAGAAGTTCGAAGACGAATAGCATCATCTCGGTCCTCCTCAGTTTTGAACAAGTCACAAATATCCATGAAGTTCTCCATGTGCACGATAGGATTGCTATCGTTTTTCCCGTTGAAGGTAAGATCTTTAATCATGTGAAGAAGCTTCCCCGGGATCTCCTTTTCTAAGTTTGGCTTCGTGATCGGATAGGTGGGTACGGTCGGAGCGATCCTCCGGACGGTCCACATCGGTGCATCATCTCCCATTTCGAAATTCAAAGCTCGCGGTCAAACCTTGTTGGCTTTTGACTTCTTTTTGTTTCTTTTTCTGAATTCCCTCTCCGGTTCCTCAAATCCCTCTAATAGTTCCGTCGTGACTGAAACCACAACAAACGATTACGGACAACTCGCGGGAAACAAAGAGATAAAAACAATTAACTAAAAACTAAAAAGCGAAAAACTTGCAAGGGATGGAATCCTCACAAGGATCGATTAACAAAACTAAAAAAGACTAAAAATCTAACAACTACCGTTCCCCGGCAGCGGCGCCAAAAACTTGATGCGGTAAATATTATATATAAAAAGCGACACTAGTTTTAACCTCTAAAGCCTAACCACAATTACCACATTCACAGGCAAGCGTACCCGATTGTGAGTAATATAGTGTAGGAAAGTCTAGGTATCGTATTTACCACTGGGAACGGTCAAGTTATGTAGACTAATAATCCTAACTAGTTTAATTAATCTAGAGCTATGGGGGGTTTTTAGGAAAATGGTTTAATTAACTAAAAGACAAATAAACTAATTAACTAACTAGAAAACAAAAAGAAAACGATTTAAACTTTATGAAAGAAATCTAGTATCAGTCACCCAATTCTATCACTATTGCACAGAATTCTACTATCTGGCTGCTCTCAGTCTGAGCTAACCACCTAACACAACTCTCCGTATTACCGAAGTGAAGGTCAAGAAAGGTTGATTAACCTAACGGACTCTATCTATCTAGGTCAAACAGATACACCCAACCAACGAATTTAAGTATCCATACAATACGAATCAAACGGGAACCATAAAATCACACTCAATAAACCAATAACAAACCATTAATCAATTAAAACATAAAAACATCATCCACAAGGTTCATCTACCATAACAAGTACCACTAAGTAAAACTACTCACTAATCATAACGAAAACAGTAAATACAGTAACAAAGACAGACATTATACCGACCGTACAACAATAGATGATCGATAACCGAAGAACAAAACTCCAAATGGATCATATCACTCGTATCGGCACAATTCTCTCTCTCTCTCTCTCACTACCTAAGACTAAGATGAAAGATTAAAGATATGATTTTTCCAGACAAAGATGATTTTTGGACTGAAGGAGGAGGCTGGTATTTAAAAGGCAGTTCGGAGGCTCGTTTCGCGATCGCGAGGAGGCATCTTCGCGGCACGAAACACTTATTCAACCCTATTTTTCCTTTTTTGGCAAGTTCTCTAAACTTCCGTCGAGGGTCTTTGCCTACTTCGCGGCGCGAGAATCTTCAGAATCAACGCGAAGTCAGTGAAAAGCATGAACATTCTAGAAATTGCTCACTTCGTGGCGCCAAGCTTAAATCTTCGCGGACGTGAAATGCTATTTGAGTTGACTTTGTCCAATTTCCATGCTTTTTCGCCTTTTTTCGTACTTTTCCGTTCCAAGGCCTCCAAAACCTACAAAAGTGTGAATCAGCCTAAAATGTGAGTAATCAGATCAGAAATGGGTGAGAAACGGGGTAAAATCAGGCAATTAAGTACGACCAAAACATGTATAATTTTGGTGTTATCAATAAGATATTCAATTACATCAAAATACCACCTTAGAGCCAAGGAATTCATTGGATTATAAAGATTCATTCACTGAAAAAAATGAAACAAACTAAATGTTGGAATTTGGTAGAGTAATTTAACATTTCATTCTATCAAATTTCTTTAGGGGCGTTTGGCTCACTGGTATCCTTAGGAATCTAAAGGAATTGTAATCCAATTTGTACGGATTCCCATGTTTGCTTTGTTTTTTAAGGTTGGAATTGGAATCTGGAGGAGGGAATAAATTACATCAAATGAACAAATTTAGAATCCATCAACATATGAAAGGAATTCAAACTCCATACACTTAAGAATTTGACAAATTACCTTTTTACCACTCAAATCATTTTAAACCCTTGTAAGCACTAATATATATATATATAGGGGTGGGTTCAAATGTATTCAACTTACCCTTATTAAAGCAGACACTAATAAATTGCTTAAATCCATTTATGGATTAAAGCAGGCATCTAGGAGCTGGAACTTACACTTTGATGAGCGAATCAAGGAATTTGGTTTCGCCAAAAGTGAATTCAAGCCATGTGTTTACACTAAGTTCAATGGGAGCATAATAACCTTCTTGGTCTTATATGTAGATGATATTCTATTAATAGGAAACGATGTACCAACCTTGCAAGGAGTAAAACCTTGGTTAGGTAAATGTTTCCAGATGAAAGACCTTGGAGAAGCCTCCTATATACTTGGTATTAAGATCTATAGGAGATCTAGACGACTTATCGGACTTAGTCAAAGTACATACACTATCCTGAAGAGATTCAGGATGGATGAATCCACAAAAGGATTTATCCCGATACAATATGGCATAGTGTTGAGTAAAACACAGTGTCCCGTATCTAGTCAAGATGAGGACAAGATGAAATCGATTCCATATGCTTCTGCAATTGGATCGATTATGTATACCATGTTATATACCAGGCCCGATGTTGCTTACTCAGTAAGTGTTACGAGCAGATACCAGCAGAACCCATGTGAAGCCCATTGGGTGGTTGTCAAGAACATTCTCAAGTATTTGAGAAGGACTAAAGAAATGTTCTTGGTCTTTGGAGGTTATGAGGATGAAATTAGTGTCACTGGTTACACCGATGTTAGTTTCCAGACCGACAGAGATGATTTCAGATCACATTCAGGGTACGTTTTTACCCTAAACGGAGGCGCGATCTCATGGAAGAGCTCGAAGCAGGATGCTGTAGCAGATTCTACTACAGAGGCATAGTACATTGCAGCATCAGACGCAACAAAGGAAGCGGCCTGGCTCAGAAATTTTATCTTGGATCTTAGAGTTGTTGCCAGTATCTCTAAACCCATCGATATATTCTGTGATAACTCAAGAGGTGTGGCGCAAACCAAAGAACCCAGAGAACATGACAAGTCGAGACATGTACTCAAGAATTATCACCTCATCCGAGGGATCATTGGAAGAGGAGACGTGAGAATATGCAAGATTCCGACGGATGATAATGTCACAGATTCGCTGACAAAGCCGCTAGCTAGAGTAAGCATGAGGTCCATGCTAATTCCATAGGGATGCAGTACCTGGATACTAGTAGCTAGTTTATGTTATTGATTAAAACTGTGGTTTATTTTGAAACTCTGTATCATGTTAGGTTTTATTTCACCGTGTGCTTGAAATAGGACGATTTTATTCATGATTGTTTCAAATTAACCAATTTTAGAATATTTAACTAATCCATGATTTTTACAAAGTTTTTGCAAGAAATCAAAATTTTCGTAGCTACTTGTTGTGGTGGGAACTCCAACAGGGTTGTAACGCTATTATGGATATTTGATGATTTATTCAAAGTATAGAATAAAATCACAAGTGATGTGACCAAATATTCATAGATACTCATCAAAGTGTTTGAGTATTGGAAGTGACCAGTTTCAAGTCTGCTCCATGGAGCCTAAGTCATAAGCATTGACTTGATGATTGGTTGTCCTTAGACCTGAGATATTTGGTTTGAAATGTGGGAACTTCTATACTCTATGATAACACCAATTTTTGGTGTTATTTTAGTCCTATTTCCAACGGGTTTGCCGTCTTCGAGTGAGTAAAGCGTAAGATTTCATGGTTTTATTGTAAGAATTTCAGGATTTATATAGATGCCATGGAAAGTTCGAGAAATGGCAAGAAAAGCATGGATTCGCGAGAGATTCGTAAGTGAGTTAGAGTTGATGGAAACCGGGCGCAAGAATTGGTTGATCGGAACTTGAAGAAAAGATTCCAAGCTTAAATAGAGTGCTAGCAATGAAGAATTCGATGGCATTTGGAAAAGAATGCTAGACTTGCTGATGGGACTTCAACCCTCGTCAGATGCGATTCTGGTAAAGAGACGTCTGAGGGTTGATCCGAGGGTTGAACCCTCGGACGCAAGTCTCGTCAAGTGTGCTGATTGTTATAAAAGGCTTTTCAGCCTAGGGTTTTTGGTATTCACGATTTTCTCTGCACTTGGGGCGATTTCTACACTTCTAAGGTGACTTTTGGCTGGAGACAAGAGGAGAGTAAAGGAAGATATCAATTGGAGAGTGATTTCTACATCGAATCTTCACCATTCTTCGTGGGTATAGCGCATCAAAGGGAGTTTTTATGAGTTTTTCACCTTATAGACTTATGGATTCTTTATCTTGTGATTTGTTTGTCTATACCCCCAACATGAACTAATCTTTAGATGTTGGGGGTTGGTTTGATTTCGGTTTTAAGCTTATGAACACGTGATTTGTGATTTTTATCAGTTTTCTTGACTAATGAAGCATATGATTTTTAGGTTTAAAGCTTTTGTGAGTTTGATCACCTTGCAATTGATATGTTTGTTAATTGTTAAATTCGAGATAATTAATTGTTAACCAGAACTCGAGTTATATGCCTAAGGTGAGAAATTGGGTAGAGATACACCAAGTAAACTTTAGTCCCGTTTAATCTTGAATGTTTAATGCTTTTTGGAAACAATTGTTGAGATTGAGAGATGAAACATTTTTTACAAGATAAAATCTATTGTTATTCGAGAGAGAACAATAGTGATTTTTTACAAGATGGGTTTCATGAAAGAGATTACTGATAATTGTCCAAAGTAAAGTGTTTATTTGTGAAAACCTTAGGATTTCCAACCCTCAATAGTTTCTCCAACTGAAAGTTTACTAATTTAGTTTATTTGTCGTTCCATTTGTTTAGTTTAATTAGTATCACTTTAATCATCACAACTCAAATTTGGAACGTCCGGTCAATAGCGAATATTAGTCATTGTGACGTTCAGTTCTAATTCCCTTGGTTCGATACCCCTACTTACCGGTACATATTACTTGATTCGACCCGTACACTTGCGGTTAGATTTAGGGGGGTGTAAACCCGCCTATCAAGTTTTTGGCGCCGTTGCCGGGGATCGAACCAAGGGAATTAGAACTGAACGTCACAATGACTAATATTCGCCATTGACTGGACGATCCAAATTTAAGTTGTGATGATTAAAGTGATACTAAATAAACTTACCGGTACATATTACTTGATTCGACCTGTACACTTGCGGTTAGATTTAGGGGGGTGTAAACCCGCCTATCAAGTTTTTGGTGCCGTTGCCGGGGAAATAGTTTACTGACTGCACTACCAGCTATAGACGCTTTTGCATTGGATATTTTATTTTATTTTATTTTTATTTTTATCTTTTTCTTTTATTTTATCATTATAGATTTTTGTTTATTTAAATTTTGGTTTTCTGACGCAGGTACTGATTGTCTATGCCAAGGGGAAACCGTGGGAAACCATTACTCCCCAGGGACCTAGAAATCGAACGAACGGCTCGACGGTTGAGAAAGGCAGTGAAGGTAGCTAAATTACGAAAGAAAACATTTAAACAACACGAAGAGGTTGAGATGGCACAGAGGAGACCAATGCGATCGTTTGCCAACCCAAATATACCGGCACCAAACAGAGGTGTCCAAGCCCCCGGGGTTGGAGCACACAATTTCGAAATCCGGCATGGCACGATTCAACTGTTGCAACAAAATCAGTTTGGAGGGGCACCGACAGAAGACCCACATGGACATCTCCGCACTTTTGAGAGGATCTGCAATACTTTCAAGATTAATGGGGTCACTGATGATGCTCTCAAGCTAAGGTTGTTTGGTTTCTCACTAAAGGGAAGAGCACAGACCTGGTAAGAAAACTTGCCCTCCAATCAGATTACTACATGGACACAGATGACTACAGCTTTCCTTGACAAGTTCTTCCCGCCTGGCCGAACTGCTCAACTAATGGCAGACATAACCCACTTTGCTTAATGGGACCAAGAGACGCTTTATGAGGCATGTGAGAGATACAAAGACATGCTCAAAAAGTGTCCTCATCACGGGTTACAATTAATATTGCAATGGCTCTTCTACTATCTGGTCACTCTCGGTCCAAGTAACCTCTTAACACAACCTGTTGGTCCAAGGTCAGGCTAAGGTAGGTTGATTATCCTTTCGGACTCTATCTGCTTTGGTCTAACAAATACACCCAACCAATTGAATTCAAATTGCCAAAACACTATCAATCAGAAAAGAACGATAATAAACATTCAATGAATCAAAACAAACCAGTAAACATTAATCACAAAGGTATCATCCATAAAGGTTCATCGACCATGACAAGCACTACTAATAAACTACTCACTACGCATAATGGAAAAGAAAACAAAAGTAGACATCGACATGGTACCGACAGTACAACGACAGATGATCGGAGATCGACTCCTGCAGCGTATCGGCGCCTTTCGTACTCTCACCCTTGTTCCTCCTCGTATCCCGTACTTCTCTCGTGTATCGAACATGCTTTGAACTGAAGGAGGAGACTGATATTTAAAGGAAAACGCCCAGGGGCCATCTGGCGATCGCCAAGCTGCTGGTTTGGCGACGCCAGACACTTAATTCAACCCTAGTCTTTAATTCAGTCGAATCTGGCGGCGCCAGATTGAGAATCTCGCGATCGCAAAGTGTCTCCTGTGTTGACTTTGCGCATTTTTCACGTTTTCTCGGCTTTTTTCGTACTTTACCGTTCCACGGCCTCCAAATCCTTCACAAACAATAATAAGCTCTTTTAGTGCAAGAAATGATCAGAAATGGGTGAGAAATGGGGTAAATTCATACAATTACGCGCAACCAAAACATGTATAATTTTGGTGTTATCAAAATCCCCACACTTAAGCTTTGATTGTCCTCAATCAAAAGACTGAAAGATAAGAAAGATAACTCCAAAATTATCTCCACCCAAGATCATCAAAGAGAACAAAGCATACTCACATAATCGAACACACAAACAAGACTCATCAAGTAACCGGATACCAAGGCCAACCTTTTACCCTTACATAATATGAAAAACAATATAAAGTGTATCTCTCGGGGGTAAAAGTGTATATGTAAGTGATCACACCAATACTCGACTAATTCCTTCATGCATAAGCTTGTCACCAAATCTAATCTCCACCACTGAGAAGTTGTCAACCGTCAAGAGGACTTTAGGGTTGTAATGTTAGGCTAAGGGTTAAGGGTAAGATAAAGGATATATAAGTGACTAAGGGTTTTGCAACAAAAATTTGAAAACTTAATCAGTAATAATCCAAACAGTAAAGCAATCTGACTTTCAAACAGTGAAGCTTTTGGGATGAGCATTCTCTTTCTTTTAGAATTGGCCTAAGCCTATGGCTTATTTGGGGCACAAATTCTTTTTTCAATCTTTTCAGCTCTCATTCTTTTCTTTTTGTATTCTCGACTCTTTTGATATTTCTTTTCTTTTCTGAGTCTAAAATATTTTTTTTTTCTCTTTTTTTTTCAGAGCGGCAACTATGTTGCTTTTGGGTTATTTTAATCTCAATCCCATAAAAACTGTCAGAGATAAAAAAAAAACTGGATCAAAACATCTCGAGAATCAAATTTAAGTTACGGCCAAAAGATAGATAAAACAATTAGGCTCAAGGATAAAGTGTATAGTGGGTAACAAATGAAAAGGCTAAGGCTCAAAATGGTTTCAAGGGATAAAGTGTTAAAAGTGAACACTTTTCAATCAAAGGCTAGGCAAATCAGACAATCTTATGATGAGATTATCTGACGAAGGCTAAAAGGGTTAGAAACGAAGGCCTCTATCAGTGCAATGGTGATAAATACTTCTCTTATGTGGTCTCGACAAGCATTCAAATGACAAGTTCTACCTTGGGTCAAAGTCGGTATTCCTCACAGAAATGAATAAATATAACAATTAAGGCTCAAGCTCTCAATGGAATTGGGTGAGGCACTCATGGTAATCAGTTATTCCAAGGCATCCTTTTACTCAACTAATCCTATTCAGTGTTCTCCTATGCAAGCAACTCAGTCTCAAAAACAATCTCAGATTTCGAAAAAAATTGGGGTCATATCTCAAAGCTTTCAAAAAACCTTTCAAAATTTTGAAAAACGACAATCCATAAGCAAAAAGTGAACCATTTAAACAGATAAGTCTACATAACCCCCTCCCCACACTTAAAACTTGCATTGTCCTCAATGCAACAACAATTAAAAACAAGTAGAGAGGTGAAAGGAAAACAGAAACTTCCCGGGTTAAGAGACTTGTATCTGACGATCGGCTCATGAATGATAAGAGACTCCGAGGGTTTACCACACCAAAACCTACAAACAAAACACACTAAAAAGAAAAATGTAAAATAAAACTAAGATAGATAGGATGATAACCCAAAATCAAGTCAAGTCAAATCGCGTTACAAAACAATGTGGACAGAAACTTTATTTTAAAAACTTTATTAAACAGCCTAACCAATACGTGAAATCCAATTCTCATCACCATTAGTTAAATCTCTCTTTTAAAAATAAAATCTCAACTTTCTTTTTCGAAACATTGGGTTTAGACTAGTGGGCTTTGCACGGAAATGTTGTTTCATGCAACAGGAAAACTATTGAAAAAGAGTTTTCCCACACTTAGTGATTGAACCATATCAAGTTGATTTAAAGAATGGGAACCCATAAAAATTTGATTTTGAAAATTGTTACCACATGGGGTTCCCACACTTAAACTTGATTTATCCCTTTTTGCACAAAAATAATTTTCTTTAAAAACTAAGGGATAAATTTTCAAAATCTCAAGCAAGTTATGTAAAAACATTAGAGTGAATAAAAACCTGATGCTTGAGAAGTTAGAAAAAGTATGGTTTATCACTTAATGTTTGGAAAAGCCAAAGTCTTCCCACACTTAAAGTTGAAGAGATTGGAGGTTAAAAACATTGAGATTCAACTTTTAGCAAGAGAAAAAGAGTTTTGGTTTAGTTAGGCTTTCAAAATAACAAAGAATTTTTTTTTAACACAGAAAGCTCTTCGCGTTCGCGAGAATCAGCTTCGCACCGCGAAGAATTTTTTTTTTTTTTTTAAACCTGGTTTGGCGGAGCGAAAATTATTTTCGCGATAGCGAAACCTGTTCTGTCCACTTTTTTTTTCAAAAATTGACCGAAACAATTTGGGTATCAATCCTAGACATCAAAAGACACTCTATGACCCTAAAAACACACCAAAAGCATGAAAAACTTAAAAACTCACGGGTTGCCTCCCGAGAAGCGCTTGTTTTTGTCACGAGTCTCGAGCCTGACTCCGGGTTTAAGCAACCTCGTTTAAAACCAAACACCCTTCACTTGCAATTAAGCTAGGGTGGTAATAGTGGTACATACCTGGGCTTACTGATTTACCTTTGTGTGATCCACCAGGTAGAGTTGCGCACCACTTATCATACCGGTTCTCATCATGTCTCCTTGCAAAATGAACATCAGATTTGCACGAATTTGGCCTAAGATCCTTTAAATATGTCGTTAGGGATCTTGGGTTAACCAATTGTTTTTGACAATTGGCTTCCCAAAAAGGATCTTGTGCCCATACTCCTTGAACTGTGCGTGGGTTACCCTGTGAAAACGATAATACGCCGTTAGACTCATCCTTATTAATCAATGGAGGACTTACCGTTTGTTGAGGAGGGGTTTGATCCGACGATGATTCTTCGGGTCGATCATCTTGCATTAAAGCTCCGAGTCCATTTAGGCAGTCATCATCAAAGTATTCTTCTGTTGTATTAACCTGCCATGAAAACTCTTCGTCAGAATCGTCAGAATCAGACCATGGTGGAAGTACCTCATGTTGAATCCATGAATCCTCTATTGGTGGCGCAAGCTTTTCGATAACGGTTTGATCCATGGAATTTATCATTATTGTCGGAGGCTCTTCGATTGGTTATTTATCATTTGGTCGGGCATCTTCTTGTAACGAAAGTTCAACACCATTCCCGAACCAAGTACCTTCCACCTTCATCTTTGAGTACGAATCATGTCCAAGTAAAATTTTGTTCGTTAGAATCACTGTTAGCCTTAAAACTTGGACAACTTACTTGTGGCTGAATGGTAGAGTGAGTCTGCCATTCGGATTTCTTTATTGATTCTCGCACTCTTTCTGATTCCTGCCTCATCTTACGCAAAGAATCTGCAACGGACCCAACATCCCTTATGCGGTCCTCCCAATCTTGTTCTTTTAATCCCCAATAAGGCCGATCATCCGCTTGTTCATCCATCGTCTCATCCTGTAAAATTAAAGTATGGACGTATGGACGATTTACCTTTTGTTGTAGAGATGATCGATTCGCCATGGGTTTTTCAAGTAATGCTTTTAGCGTTGACTCATGTTGGCGTTTCCTAAGTACCCACATCGGTACATCATCATCGGGAATCCCATTGTAATCCTCCATATCTGCAAAAGAAACAAAACAAATACCTGGAGTAACACAAAAAAATATAAAAGATAGAATTAAAAATTAAAAACTAAACTAGAAAGCAAATAACTTAATCGGGAATAAATTCCCAATCAAGAATCGATTAATCAAACTAATAAAGATCAAAAATCTAGCAACTACCGTTCCCCGGCAACGGCGCCAAAAACTTGACGCGATAATTATCGTATATAAAAAGCGTAACAAGTTTTAACCTCTAATGCCTAGCCACCATCTTACCACATATACAGGCAAGCGTACCTGATCGTGAGTAATATAGTGTAGGAAAGTCCAGGTATCGTATCTACCACTGGGAACAGTCAAGTTATCGTAGATTAAAGTCTGAATTTGTTTAATTAACCTAAAAGGGGGGTTTTGTATGAAAAAGGTTTGAATACTTAAAAAGACAACTAACTAGGTAAAAACTAAGAAAGCAATTTAAAATACTGAATTAAGATTATAATAAGGAAAAACAGCAGTACTTATCATGGTAAAGTGAATCCCCAATATGGATGATATGAATAGGTCGAAGGTTTGGTTGTTTTGATTATTGTAGGAATTTAAGTCTAGGACACCCTAACATGTGAATATTATGGTTAGAAACTAGGATACGATCCTCCTAATTCCAATCCTAAATCGTTTGGTCCACAATCTAGAATTGGTAAATCAGTCCCAATTAATATTGCAATGGCTCTTCTACTATCTGGTCACTCTCGGTCCAAGTAACCTCTTAACACAACCTGTTGGTCCAAGGTCAGGCTAAGGTAGGTTGATTATCCTTTCGGACTCTATCTGCTTTGGTCTAACAAATACACCCAACCAATTGAATTCAAATTGCCAAAACACTATCAATCAGAAAAGAACCATAATAAACATTCAATGAATCAAAACAAACCAGTAAACATTAATCACAAAGGTATCATCCATAAAGGTTCATCGACCATGACAAGCACTACTAATAAACTACTCACTACGCATAATGGAAAAGAAAACAAAAGTAGACATCGACATGGTACCGACAGTACAACGACAGATGATCGGAGATCGACTCCCGCAGCGTATCGGCACCTTTCGTACTCTCACCCTTGTTCCTCCTCGTATCCCGTACTTCTCTCGTGTATCGAACATGCTTTGAACTGAAGGAGGAGGCTGATATTTAAAGGAAAACGCCCAGGGGCCATCTGGCGATCGCCAAGCTGCTGGTTTGGCGATGCCAGACACTTAATTCAACCCTAGTCTTTAATTCAGTCGAATCTGGCGGCGCCAGATTGAGAATCTTGCGATCGCCAAGTGTCTCCTGTGTTGACTTTGCGCATTTTTCACGTTTTCTCGGCTTTTTTCGTACTTTTCCGTTCCACGGCCTCCAAATCCTTCACAAACAATAATAAGCTCTTTTAGTGCAAGAAATGATCAGAAATGGGTGAGAAATTGTGACAACCCTCCACTTCCCACCTCAGGTCAGTAAAACTTTAACTGAATGACCGGAGCAGGACAGTATTTTAATACTGTCATTTTGTCAAAAACAATATTGTATGACAACATTTACTATGAAAAGGCTAGATAAGTGCCTTTTACGATTATTGAGTCGCCACTATAGTCGGTACGCAAAACCGACTGACTATTATCAGCAGGTCCCGATTCCGACCACTAGACTGTCGAATTAAATTCTAATTGACCCAAAATACTAAAAATATTAATTTCTAGTAAGTTCCTTAATAAAAATACGAAAAACTACTTTCGTTACGCAAAAATCGCAAAATCGCGCGTTTTCGGTAACGGTTTCCAATTTTAGCAGCTTTTTACACCCAATACTACAAAGTTCAATTAAACTCATTAAATGGCTTATTGAGATCAGCCATATTATTAACTAGAGACAAAGATTCTCTCATCACATGGTTCAAATTAAAGCAAGAAACATTGATAAGAATCTAACCAATACATACATCACCAACTTACACACACTTAACATCAACTCAACACTCACCTCACCACCTCTCTCCCTCTCTTTTCCCTCTCCCAAAACCGGCCACAAGGCCATGGTTTTACCCCTCCCCTCTTTCAAATCCCCAATATAAATAGGACCCTTACCCCTTTGATTCAATTCATTTTACAACTCTCACTCTCTCTCTAACTTCTCTCACTAAGAGTTTTCTCTCTAATCTTTCTAGCTTCTTTCATACACCACTCAAACTCTTGAAGATATTCATCCATATTCAAGAACACAACCAAGGTAAAATGATGATCTTCATCAATCTTCTTCCCTAAATCATCATCTCCCAATGTTGTGAGATGGAAGTATCTTGCATTTAAGCAAGGAAAACATCTATGATCAACCAAATAAGTTGGGTAGTTTGTATGATCTTCATTATTGTTCATAATTATTGTTCATCCTTTAAATACTTGTTCATATAATAGTCTTATACATTTTATTTCAAGTATTTCTTTCTCTTTATACAAACAATCCACCATATTTGGTGTAGATGAAATCACTAGTCAAATACCCTTTCTTTGCTAAGCAATAAGTGAGTTGATGACTAGTGATTCCTAACTTCTTATGATCATCTAACACCTTACATAAGGTATGAATGATTTCATATAGCCAAATACCCTTTCTTTGCTTGGATCATCAAAAATTCAAGCAATAAGTGAGTTGATGGCTTATGATTATAACCTAAATGTTTAATATGGTATATATGTAAATGCATGTGTAAATGTGCTTTATGAAGTTGATATTCCTTCAAGCACATCTGATTTTGAGCTTTGATAAAGAGAAATCATCATAAGAGTAATTAAACAAAGGAAATATTATGTTATACAACAACTAGTCTAAAATTTTGTCCAACAGATTCTGGACAGATTCGGACCCGACTTTGAGAGGCCATAACTCTTTCATAAATTGTTCAAATGACATGATTCTTTTTTTTAAAATCAAGTTCAATGAGTTATCTTTCAAACCCCACTGGCCGTTTCCAAAAATTCCAAGTTTTGGACCCTCAAACAGTCCGTACAAAAAGGTTGCGCAACAGCTCTAGTTGCTGTCACTATTTTAATAAACTTTCTGTTTGAGGACCCTAACATTTTTCAAAAATTATGAAATTTGGTCAGTAATTAGTAAACTCATATGGCTAAAACATATAAAAATTTCGTGATTTTTAGAGTTGTGGATCATACCCAAATGCATGTCCCAAACAGCCTCCGAATCGGTCAAGAATTGTTAAAAACTGAAAAGTGTTATTTTATGTAAACTTGTATTTTTCTAAAACACTCTTATAAAGAGTAAATTGTTGGACATAAAAAGACTATATGAGGAATAAGATGAGGTAGAATTAATATAAAACACACATGCATAACCATATACCAACTATCACGTTTCGGTTATAATCGTAAGAACTCGTATTTATCGTTAATCGTTATAAAAACTCACATTTCGACCGCGCATTTAATTTTACTTTAACTAAAGGAACTTAATTTGGGTCAAGGAACTTATTAGAACACTTATTATCACTAGGTCGGAATTCGGTGGAACCTCGCTAATTTGGGACTCTCGAACTAGTAACTCGGTGAGTTATTCACGGCCCCCTTTTTACGTTTTTACATTTTTGGGGTGGAAAGCATGATAAAACTACCGGTTGATTAAACTTTTAAAACGATTTGTGAAACGATTTGTGGAACGATTTTGTGGAACGATTTTGTGGAACGATTTGTGGAACGATATGTTTTTGGAACGATTTTTGGCTATGGTATGCATACTTATCTAGATTAATTGGGTGTTTTTCTTATCGCAAGTCCTCGTACACACTACTAAGTCTAATTCACTGCGGTGGACCGAGTAATCAATGGTAGCGCTATCGGGTTTGGCAACCCCACCATTTCGTACCCTGCTTGCAACGGGGTTGGTAACGATAACGATTGGTGTTTAATTACTTTTTGTGGAACGATTGTTGGTCATGTTGCGATAAGCATGGCATTGCGGGGCAAAAACTATGCTATTAGGAGATTAGTAGTGGCTCGTTAATCTATGTGAGTAAGTATTGCATGATAAGTACCATATGCCGGGATCTCGCGGGGTACGCGTATGATCCAACTATTAAGCTTTTCGCTTGAACTTATTATCTCCGGTATTATTTTTGGAACGTAAACTATATGAATGTGTGTAATTAAACCCGTGAACTCACCAACTATGACGATAGTTGACTTTTTAACTCTCATGCTTTTCAGGCGATCCAAAGTAAGAAGAACGACATGCACGTGTGTTACACCTTCATGCATTTCAAGACTAAATTCCCTTTCCGTTGTAGCTTAATTTTCCTTGTAATAATTTTAAGACTTTAACGTGATGTAATAGTATAGACTTAACTATTTTGATATGCTATGGTGTTATTGTCTATACTTTGAGTTGTGCTACTTTGCGCTGTTACATTCCGTGTTTCCGCTTTAGCGGGGTGTGACAAACTTGGTATCAGAGCCAAGGCTATAGAGAATAATGATTTTCTAGCAAGAAAATCGAGTACTATAGCCATCAAAATATAACAACGGAAAGATGAACTTTTTTTTTTCGAAAAATTATTTTTGCGCACTTCTAGAGTGATGAACCCGAGAGTCGCTTCATTGGGTCTTAATTAAACAAAGCCTGGCCAACTATGTTTAGTTAAGAGGCAATAATGCGAAGCTAGGGGAAAGTTACGATGGAAGTGTGAAAAACGAAAACTTTTCTTGCATGGCATATTGCATGAGTAACCACGATACCGGACTAGATAGAACGACACTATTGCGTTATTACACTATTGCGTTAATACACTATCGCGTTAATGCACTATTGCGATAATAATAGGAAGCCACTATTGAGCTTGTTCATTAATAATTAAATATAAACACTCCAGTCACCATGACATCGAACGGCGGATGGATCTCCGAAGAAGAGGAGGACCCCTCGGAAAACTCGGGGTCGGACATGGAAGCGGCAAGTGAAGATGCCTCCGATGATTCAAACCCAAATCCCCCCGTGATTGATGCACCCCAACCTCTACCCGGAAAGCCTGCACCCGAACCGGTACCCCCTAGGCCACGCACTAGGGAAACCGCTAGGAAACGAGTTCTTCCTCCCATACGTAGTGGTATCGCCATCCCTCGTGACCCCTACGCCGGACCCTCCCACATCCTTCCGGGAGTTCCAATTCCGCGAAACCTAGAACTCTCGATCGAAGACACTCGTAGGATGAACGTTATGGAGGATAGGATAGAAAGGTTCCAAGAGAGGATGAATAGGCAAGCTCAAGCCTTGCGTGCCTTGACCGATCTAGCCCAATTTCTGGAGCAAGGAACTACGGGAGCCATTGAGAGGGCGGTGGCAGCGGGACGTCTGGCTAGGAAGGCGGAGCTACGGAGTCGGGCAGTGACCATCTTCACGGTTATGATGATGTTTGGGCTTGTGATCCTTGTGTTTCTCAACCTTTAGTAAACCTTTATGATGTATTTCCAATTTCCCTATCGTTTTATGTAATGGATGTAATCGAATGGCGTAATAACGCCAAATTTTGGAATGGAATGATATTAAGTACTATGAATAAATGTTGTCCTTGTTTATTATAACCAACTCGATTGTATGAACTCTTCCAAATGCAACCTTAATTCAATTCATCTCTTTTAAACATTGTAGAACTATGACAACTCGAAACACAAGAAGCACTGGATCAACGCCAAACAATCAAACCCCGGACATTGCCCAACTCGTAGCCCAACAAGTCCAAAATGCCATTCCCAATATTGTCACACAAGTGACTGCTGGTATTGACAACCGTCGAAGGAGTGGCGGAGATCAAAGTGGTGAAGGAGGTAGTGGTAGTAGTCAGGGATGCACTTACAAGACCTTTATGTCTTGCAAACCCAAGGAATTCCACGGCAAAGAAGGGGCCGTAGGACTACTTTCCTGGTTTGACAGCATGGAGTCTGTACTCCATATAAGCAAGTGCTCCGATAACCGCAAGGTGGAATATGCGGCATGTCAACTACAAGGCAGGGCTTTGACTTGGTGGAATATCCAAGTACAAACCCGAGGCCGGGAAGCAGCATACAACTTATCGTGGGAAGACTTCAAGAAACTGCTGATAGAAGAATACTGCCCAAAAAGTGAACTGCAAAAGCTAGAGGCTGAGTTCTGGAATCATTCCATGAAAGGCATGGATGTGGACAAGTACACGACACGTTTCCATGAACTTGCTCAACTTGTACCACACATGGTTACCCCAGAGGAGAAAAGAATTGATAGGTATATCTGGGGACTAGCACCCGAAATCCGTAGGATGATTACCTCGGCTAACCCAACCACCATCAAGAGTGCTGTAGTCTTGGCTAACCGTTTAGCCAATGACGTAGTCCGGTCAGGAGCTGGAACTAAGAGTAGCATGGGAGGCAAAAGGAAGTTGGAAGGACAGTCAGGAAGAAGGCCTAGTAGTGGGTCGAGTCAAAGTACGCACTCACTAAAGAACTATGTGGCAAAGACACAAGACCAAGGAACCTATAAGGGATCCTACCCCGAATGCAAGAAGTGCAACCGCCACCATTGGGGAAACTGCCTTTATTGTGAGAAGTGTAAACAACTTGGGCATTCCACACAATACTGTAGGAAGGGGGAAGGAGTACCTAGTGAAGGAAGAAAGTGTTTTGAATGCGGAAGCCCAAATCACTTCAAGAATAAGTGTCCCAAGATAGGACAGGGGTCTAGGAATACCATGGATGGAAGTCAGGGTAGTCGCACCAATACGGTGAACCAGGGGACTCAGGCTCGAGGTAGAGCTTTCGTGATAGGGACTGAAGAAGCACGTCAGGAACCCCGTGTGATAACAGGTACGTTTCTTATAAACGACCACTATGCATCAGTCATTTTTGACTCTGGAGCTGATAGAAGCTTTGTGTCCCTAGGGTTTAGACCACTAATCCCCTTAGCCTCCGAAAGCTTAGATGAGGTTTATTCGATAGAACTAGCAGATGGACGAGAACTTAAGGCTCACGATGTACTTCTAAACTGCACATTAAGTTTAGCCGACGAGTTGTTTAGCATAGATCTTATACCAATCGAGCTAGGAAGCTTTGATGCAGTCGTAGGCATGGATTGGCTGTCACAAAATAGGGCAACGGTAGGATGCTATGAGAAGACTGTTAGGATACAACTTTCGGATGGTAGAACCCTTGTAATAGAAGGAGAGAGACCCAACAGAAGTTTAGGAATAGTTTCGTGTATGAAGGCTCATAGTTACTTAAGGAAGAGATACATAGCATTCTTAGTTCAAGTGGTAGGAAAGAAACCAGAAGTAAAGAAACTCGAGAATATTCCGGTAGTACGGAACTATCCTGAAGTATTTCCGGACGAGTTACCCGGATTACCTCCGACTAGACAAGTCGAATTTCGAATCGACTTAATTCCTGGAGCAGCTCCTGTTGCTAAGGCACCTTACCGCCTAGCACCAGCCGAGATGCGGGAATTGTCCAACCAAATACAAGAATTGCTGGATAAGGGATTTATTCAGCCGAGTTCATCACCTTGGGGAGCCCCTGTACTATTTGTCAAAAAGAAGGACGGATCGCTTAGGATGTGCATAGATTATAGAGAACTGAACAAGTTGACCATTAAGAATCGTTATCCCCTCCCTAGGATAGACAATTTATTCGATCAACTTCAAGGTGCCAGTTTCTTCTCTAAGATCGATCTTCGATCCGGTTACCATCAAGTAAGAGTCCATGAGGAGGATGTCCCTAAGACAGCGTTCAGAACACGCTATGGACATTACGAGTTTATGGTTATGCCTTTCGGACTCACGAATGCCCCCGCCGTGTTTATGGACCTGATGAATAGGATTTGCAGGCCATACCTAGATAAGTTTGTAATCGTATTTATCGATGACATACTCATCTACTCTCAAAGTAGAGAGGAGCACGAGCAGCACCTGAAGGTAGTACTTGAACTACTTAGGGACCAGAAATTGTACGCCAAATTCTCAAAGTGTGAATTTTGGATCCGGGAGGTACATTTTCTTGGTCATGTAGTTAGAGAGGAAGGAATTCTTGTGGACCCAGCAAAGATTGAAGCCATTGCAAAATGGGAGACCCCGAAGACCCCAACGGAAATCCGCCAATTTTTAGGATTGGCAGGATACTACAGAAGGTTCATTGAAGGTTTCTCGAAGATCGCACAACCTCTGACAATGCTGACTCAGAAGGACAAGAAGTTCGATTGGGGTCAACGACAAGAGGATGCCTTTCAACTCCTGAAGCAAAAGCTATGCAACGCACCAGTTCTGGCCCTACCCCAAGGGACAGAGGACTTCGTTGTGTATTGTGACGCTTCACGACAGGGACTAGGATGTGTACTGATGCAAAGGGATAAGGTCATAGCCTATGCATCTAGACAACTTAAGAACCACGAACAGAACTACACTACTCATGACTTAGAATTGGGAGCAGTAGTCTTTGCACTTAAGATTTGGAGACACTATTTGTATGGAACTAAGTGTACGGTGTTCACGGACCATAAGAGTCTACAACATATCCTAGACCAAAAGATGTTGAACATGAGGCAACGTAGGTGGGTAGAACTACTTAGTGATTACGACTGTGAGATCAAGTATCACCCGGGCAAGGCTAATGTAGTGGCCGATGCCTTAAGTCGTAAGGAAAGGGCGAAACCCTTACGAGTACGAGCCTTGGAAATGCTTGTACACACCAGCTTGAAAGAGGATATCCTAAAGGCTCAGGAAGAGGCCTTACGAGAGGATAGACTAAAGGATGAAACTCTCCACAACCTAGAGGGAAGGTTTGACCTTAAGACCGACGACGTACGGTACTTTAAGGGGAGAGTTTGGGTACCAAAGACTGGCAACCTGAGGGAATTAATCCTAAAGGAAGCACACGAGTCGCGGTATTCCATTCATCCAGGGGCAGATAAGATGTATAAGGATTTAAAGGAATATTATTGGTGGCCAGGAATGAAGAAGGATGTAGCATCATATGTGGGACGATGTTTGACTTGTTCCAAGGTCAAAGCTGAGAATCAGAAACCGTCGGGTCTGTTACAACAACCCGGGATCCCTGAATGGAAATGGGAACGGATTTCTATGGACTTAGTCACTAAATTGCCCAGAACTGCTAAAGGGCACGATACAATCTGGGTAATAGTTGACCGTCTGACAAAGTCAGCTCATTTTCTTCCAATCCGAGAAGACTATAAGATGGATAAGCTTGCGCGGATCTATATTAAGGAAATAGTGACCCGTCATGGAGTGCCAATCTCCATTATCTCTGATCGAGATAGCCGTTTTACATCACGATTCTGGCAATCATTGCAGAAATCCTTAGGATCCCAGTTGGATTGGAGTACGGCATATCATCCTCAGACTGATGGCCAAAGTGAAAGGACCATCCAAACCTTAGAAGATATGTTGCGCGCGTGTGTCATAGACTTTGGAGGAAATTGGGACGATCATTTGCCACTAGTAGAATTTTCCTACAACAATAGCTATCACACTAGCATCCAATGTGCCCCCTATGAAGCCTTGTACGGCCGAAAATGTCGGTCTCCGCTCAGCTGGGTAGAAGTTGGAGATAGCCAACTGACAGGACCCGAGTTAATCCAGGAAACAACTGACAAAATTGGCTTGATTAGGGATAGGCTTAAGGCTGCTAGGGATCGTCAGAAAAGTTATGCTGACAACCGTAGGAAACCATTGGAATTCCAAGTGGGAGATAGAGTACTTTTAAAGGTTTCCCCTTGGAAAGGGCTAGTACGATTCGGTAAAAGAGGAAAGTTAAGCCCTAGGTACGTTGGACCTTTCGAAATCATCGAAAGAGTCGGCCCAATTGCTTACAAGCTTAGGCTACCCGAGGAAATGAGTGAGATTCATAACACTTTCCACGTGTCTAATCTCAAGAAGTGTATAACCGACGAATCTCAAGTTATTCCACTAGAGGAAGTCTTTGTGGACAAGACCCTCTGCTTTGTTGAGGAACCTATAGAAATTCTTGACAAAGAGGTCAAGAAGCTCAAAAGAAGCAAGATTCCGATTGTTAAAGTACATTGGAGGTCCAGACGTGGACCAGAGTACACTTGGGAACGTGAGGACTTCATGAGGAAGAAGTACCCTCAACTCTTTACCTGATTAAGTGTGGAAGTGGCAATAAGTGAATTTCGGGACGAAATTCTTCTAACTGGGGGAGACTGTGACAACCCTCCACTTCCCACCTCAGGTCAGTAAAACTTTAACTGAATGACCGGAGCAGGACAGTATTTTAATACTGTCATTTTGTCAAAAACAATATTGTATGACAACATTTACTATGAAAAGGCTAGATAAGTGCCTTTTACGATTATTGAGTCGCCACTATAGTCGGTACGCAAAACCGACTGACTATTATCAGCAGGTCCCGATTCCAACCACTAGACTGTCGAATTAAATTCTAATTGACCCAAAATACTAAAAATATTAATTTCTAGTAAGTTCCTTAATAAAAATACGAAAAACTACTTTCGTTACGCAAAAATCGCAAAATCGCGCGTTTCCGGTAACGGTTTCCAATTTTAGCAGCTTTTTACACCCAATACTACAAAGTTCAATTAAACTCATTAAATGGCTTATTGAGATCAGCCATATTATTAACTAGAGACAAAGATTCTCTCATCACATGGTTCAAATTAAAGCAAGAAACATTGATAAGAATCTAACCAATACATACATCACCAACTTACACACACTTAACATCAACTCAACACTCACCTCACCACCTCTCTCCCTCTCTTTTCCCTCTCCCAAAACCGGCCACAAGGCCATGGTTTTACCCCTCCCCTCTTTCAAATCCCCAATATAAATAGGACCCTTACCCCTTTGATTCAATTCATTTTACAACTCTCACTCTCTCTCTAACTTCTCTCACTAAGAGTTTTCTCTCTAATCTTTCTAGCTTCTTTCATACACCACTCAAACTCTTGAAGATATTCATCCATATTCAAGAACACAACCAAGGTAAAATGATGATCTTCATCAATCTTCTTCCCTAAATCATCATCTCCCAATGTTGTGAGATGGAAGTATCTTGCATTTAAGCAAGGAAAACATCTATGATCAACCAAATAAGTTGGGTAGTTTGTATGATCTTCATTATTGTTCATAATTATTGTTCATCCTTTAAATACTTGTTCATATAATAGTCTTATACATTTTATTTCAAGTATTTCTTTCTCTTTATACAAACAATCCACCATATTTGGTGTAGATGAAATCACTAGTCAAATACCCTTTCTTTGCTAAGCAATAAGTGAGTTGATGACTAGTGATTCCTAACTTCTTATGATCATCTAACACCTTACATAAGGTATGAATGATTTCATATAGCCAAATACCCTTTCTTTGCTTGGATCATCAAAAATTCAAGCAATAAGTGAGTTGATGGCTTATGATTATAACCTAAATGTTTAATATGGTATATATGTAAATGCATGTGTAAATGTGCTTTATGAAGTTGATATTCCTTCAAGCACATCTGATTTTGAGCTTTGATAAAGAGAAATCATCATAAGAGTAATTAAACAAAGGAAATATTATGTTATACAACAACTAGTCTAAAATTTTGTCCAACAGATTCTGGACAGATTCGGACCCGACTTTGAGAGGCCATAACTCTTTCATAAATTGTTCAAATGACATGATTCTTTTTTTTAAAATCAAGTTCAATGAGTTATCTTTCAAACCCCACTGGCCGTTTCCAAAAATTCCAAGTTTTGGACCCTCAAACAGTCCGTACAAAAAGGTTGCGCAACAGCTCTAGTTGCTGTCACTATTTTAATAAACTTTCTGTTTGAGGACCCTAACATTTTTCAAAAATTATGAAATTTGGTCAGTAATTAGTAAACTCATATGGCTAAAACATATAAAAATTTCGTGATTTTTAGAGTTGTGGATCATACCCAAATGCATGTCCCAAACAGCCTCCGAATCGGTCAAGAATTGTTAAAAACTGAAAAGTGTTATTTTATGTAAACTTGTATTTTTCTAAAACACTCTTATAAAGAGTAAATTGTTGGACATAAAAAGACTATATGAGGAATAAGATGAGGTAGAATTAATATAAAACACACATGCATAACCATATACCAACTATCACGTTTCGGTTATAATCGTAAGAACTCGTATTTATCGTTAATCGTTATAAAAACTCACATTTCGACCGCGCATTTAATTTTACTTTAACTAAAGGAACTTAATTTGGGTCAAGGAACTTATTAGAACACTTATTATCACTAGGTCGGAATTCGGTGGAACCTCGCTAATTTGGGACTCTCGAACTAGTAACTCGGTGAGTTATTCACGGCCCCCTTTTTACGTTTTTACATTTTTGGGGTGGAAAGCATGATAAAACTACCGGTTGATTAAACTTTTAAAACGATTTGTGAAACGATTTGTGGAACGATTTTGTGGAACGATTTTGTGGAACGATTTGTGGAACGATATGTTTTTGGAACGATTTTTGGCTATGGTATGCATACTTATCTAGATTAATTGGGTGTTTTTCTTATCGCAAGTCCTCGTACACACTACTAAGTCTAATTCACTGCGGTGGACCGAGTAATCAATGGTAGCGCTATCGGGTTTGGCAACCCCACCATTTCGTACCCTGCTTGCAACGGGGTTGGTAACGATAACGATTGGTGTTTAATTACTTTTTGTGGAACGATTGTTGGTCATGTTGCGATAAGCATGGCATTGCGGGGCAAAAACTATGCTATTAGGAGATTAGTAGTGGCTCGTTAATCTATGTGAGTAAGTATTGCATGATAAGTACCATATGCCGGGATCTCGCGGGGTACGCGTATGATCCAACTATTAAGCTTTTCGCTTGAACTTATTATCTCCGGTATTATTTTTGGAACGTAAACTATATGAATGTGTGTAATTAAACCCGTGAACTCACCAACTATGACGATAGTTGACTTTTTAACTCTCATGCTTTTCAGGCGATCCAAAGTAAGAAGAACGACATGCACGTGTGTTACACCTTCATGCATTTCAAGACTAAATTCCCTTTCCGTTGTAGCTTAATTTTCCTTGTAATAATTTTAAGACTTTAACGTGATGTAATAGTATAGACTTAACTATTTTGATATGCTATGGTGTTATTGTCTATACTTTGAGTTGTGCTACTTTGCGCTGTTACATTCCGTGTTTCCGCTTTAGCGGGGTGTGACAGAAATGGGGTAAAGTCATACAATTACACGCAACCAAAACATGTATAATTTTGGTGTTATCACCATTCATATGAGGAATGGTAAGGAGTTGATTCCAGATCCTACGAGAGAGCCGGTTGTTGAAGACACCAAGATGGATGGTACCAAAGCTGATCAAGTTGATGTGCAAGAGATATTAATCGAAGATGAGGTCCCGTTGAAAGAACCAAAGACTGATGCTAAGGGAAGGGAAAAAGAGAACGTACATGCAAAGCCAACAGTCAATGCAACCATTCCAAAAGTGCCTTTCCGAGCAGATTAAAGGCACATAAGGATGATGTTAATTTTGCCAAATTTCTTGAAGTATTTAAAAAGCTGCATATTAACATACCTTTTGCAGATGCTTTGGCTCAGATGCCCTCGTACGTGAAATTTTTGAAGGACATCCTCTCTAATAAGAGAAAGATTGAGGAGCACGCCACTGTCGCACTTACTGAGGAGTGCAGCGCAATCATCCAACATAAGCTACCTCCTAAGCTAGAGGACCCAGGGAGTTTTACGATTCCTGTTCATATAGGCACTTCTGAATTTAGTAAATCATTATGTGATCTTGGTGCTAGTATTAACTTAATGCCATTATCTATTTTCAGCAAACTAGGACTTGGAGAGGTATAAGAAACAGGTATCACACTTCAACTTGCCGATCGGTCAATCAAGTACCCGTATGGAGTGATCGAGGACGTGTTGATCAAGGTGGATAGATTCTATTTTCCAGTAGATTCTATTTTCCAGTAGATTTTGTGGTACTTGACATGGAGGAGGACCTAGAGATACCACTCATCCTTGGCCGTCCATTCTTAGCAACGGGAGGAGCAATCATAGATGTGAAAGGCGGCAAGCTTATTCTAAGAGTGGGCGAGGAAGAGGCAGTGTTCAATGTATTCAAAGCCACAAAGCAGAGTTCGAGTTCATATGATTGCTACTGAGTTGATGTAGTCGATTCCATTTTAAAAGACACGTATCGACAACAGGTTTCCGATAACGAACTGATGAAAGTTTTGGTTGGTGACGAGACTGATCTGGAAAAGCCGGAGGTGATGCAAATGAATGCATTGCCCGAATTCAAGGGTCCTAAAAGGCCGAGGATCGAGGACTTGGGAGAACCCATTCCCAAACCGCAACCATCTTCTATAGTGCCACCACAGTTAGAGCTCAAACAGTTACCGGCGCATTTGGAGTATGCATATTTAGGAAAAGGGGATACACTTCCGATAATTATCTCATCTCATCTAAAGGCTACCGAAAAAGAGAAGTTGATAAGAGTCTTGAGAGAGCATCAGGCAGCCATTGGGTGGACAATAGCCGACATCAAAGGCTTAAGTCCCTCATTTTGCACGCACCGAATCAGCTTGGATGAGACACATAGACCATCGGTCCAACCTCAACGACGATTGAATCCGATAATGAAAGAAGCAGTCCGGAAGGAAATCTTGAAGTTACTCGATGCCGGAATCATTTATCCTGTTCCGGACAGCCCGTGGGTTAGTCCTGTTCATGTTGTGCCTAAAAAGGGCGGCATTACGGTAGTCCGCGACAACAATAATGACTTGATACCTTCTCGGACGGTGACGGGATGGAGAGTCTGTATAGGCTATCGGAAGCTGAATGATGCTACCCGGAAGGATCACTTCCCCCTCCCATTTATCGATCAGATGTTAGAGCGACTAGCCGGTCATGAGTTCTACTGCTTCCTAGACAGTTATTCGGGTTACAATCAGATACCTATTGACCCGGAAGACCAGAATAAGACGACATTTACATGCCCGTATGGCACCTCTGCTTATCGAAGGATGCCATTCGGATTGTGTAACGCGCCAGCCACATTCCAGCGATGCATGATGGCGATTTTCTCGGATATGGTTGAGAGAAGCATAGAAATTTTCATGGACGACTTCTCAGTCTTTGGACCCTCGTTTGACTCATGTTTAGCACATTTGGAAGCAGTTTTAAAGAGATGCGAAGAGACGAACTTGGTGCTGAACTGGGAAAAGTCTCACTTTATGGTGACCGAAGGAATAGTACTTGGACATAAGGTGTCGAAGCACGGAATTGAAGTGGATAAAGCGAAAGTGGCGGTGATCGAGAACCTTCCTTACCCGAAATCAGTCAAGGGAGTTCGAAGCTTCTTGGGACACGCCGGCTTTTACCGGCGCTTCATTAAGGATTTTTCTAAGATTACTAAACCTTTATGTTCTTTATTGCTTAAAGATGCAAGGTTTGAGTTCACTAATGAATGTATTTCTGCATTTGACAGGTTGAAAAAGGAGCTCATTTCGGCACCCATCTTAACCGCACCAGATTGGAATTTACCATTCGTCCTTATGTGCGATGCAAGTGACACTGCGATTGGTGCGGTGTTGGGGCAAAGAAAGGAGAAGCGGCTACATGTCATATACTATGCCAGTAAGACACTTGATGGAGCTCAAGTGAATTATGCGACTACAGAGAAAGAATTTTTGGCGGTGGTATATGCGTGCGAAAAGTTCAGATCTTACTTGGTCGGGTCTAAGGTGATTGTGTACACAGACCACTCAGCGATTAAGTACCTCATGGCTAAGAAAGATGCAAAGCCTAGACTCATAAGGTGGGTACTCTTGCTTCAGGAGTTTGATCTTGAGATCATAGATAAGAAGGGATCGGAGAACACGGTGGCCGACCACTTGTCAAGATTAGAAGGAAGTGAAGATCAAAAGAATGACAAGACCATCATTAATGATTCATTTCCGGATGAACAACTTCTAAAGGTTAGCCATTCAGAACCATGGTACGTTGATTATGTGAATTGTATTGTTGGAGCTGTAGTACCGTACAACATGAACTCACATCAGAAAAAGAAATTTTTCTCTGATGTGAAGAGGTATTACTGGGATGAACCGTTCTTATACAAGTTGTGTGCTGATGGGATGATTCGGAGGTGTGTACCAAGCGAAGAGAAGGCCGACATTCTAAACCATTGTCATACACTAGAATGTGGAGGCCACTTCAGTACTGATAGAACGGTAGCGAAAATCTTACAGTCCGGTTTCTTTTGGCCATCTATGTTCAAAGAGACAAGAGAGTTCATTGCTCGATGTGATCGATGTCAACGCTTCGGAAACATATCGAAAAGAGATGAGATGCCTATGAAAGTGTTTATGGAGGTAGAACTCTTCGACGTGTGGGGAATAGACTTCATGGGTCCGTTCCCAAATTCCGGACGTAATGAGTATATTTTGGTCGCCATGGACTACGTGTCCAAATGGGTTGAGGCGATAGCTACCCCTACCAACGATTCTAAAGTTGTAATCAATTTCCTACGGAAGAATATATTTGTCAGGTTTGGGGTTCCTCGTGCTTTGATCAGCGACGGCGGGAGTCACTTTTGTAACCGCTATCTCGAGGCGGTTTTGTGGAAGTATTCAGTGAAGCACAAGGTAACAACGCCATATCATCCACAGGCGAATGGCCTGGCCGAAGTGTCCAACCGGGAACTCAAGCAGATACTCGAAAAGACAGTTAACACATCCCGGAAGGATTGGTCGTCAAAGCTTGACAACGCATTGTGGGCATATCGCACGGCATTCAAAACGCCACTCGGAACAACACCTTATAGGCTTGTCTACGGTAAAGCATGCCATTTACCGGTAGAACTTGAACATAAGGCGTATTGGGCGATCAAACAACTCAATATGGACTTGGATGGAGCCGGAAAGCGAAGGTTTTTGCAACTAAATGTGCTAGAAGAGATTCAGCAAGATGCGTTCGAGAATGCCGTCATCTACAAGGAACGCACGAAAAGATTTCACGATCAGCGGATCCACCACAAGGTAATCATTCCTGGAATGAAAGTACTTTTGTTTAACTCACGTCTACGTCTTTTTCCAGGAAAATTGAAGTCCAAGTGGTCGGGACCATTCACGGTTAAGGACGTTTCGCAATTCGGAATGGTGGAGCTTGAAGGAGGAGACGGAACGACATTCAAGGTGAATGGGCAACGGGTGAAACCGTATTTAGGAGGAGAGACGGTGGTGACGGATACCATATTCCTCCAAGAGCCGAAGGAGTAATCACTATCCGATGTCGAGCCACGACTTAAAACAAGGCACTGGGTAGGAGGCAACCCACTAGGTTTGATTAGCTTTAGTTTTTTTATTTTATTTTATTTATTTTTATTGTGTTTCCTTTTATGTTTGGAGTTTAGCTTTAGGTTTTAGTGTTTTGTGTTTGAACTCCTTTTGTTGTGCAAGTTTCTCTCTCGAAACCATAGGAAGTTCAAGCTTAAGTGTGCAAAGTAAGATCTCGGAAAGGAGAAAGGTAAGTGAGCATTTTTTTTGATTTATTCGGCTCGCAATGAAGTTGTGCGCATGTGGGATTGGATTAGGCACATTTATACGCATTTTTCGCCAACTCGGAAGCATGTTATGACTCACTAATTGGGCACCAAACAGCCTCTGACGAGACTTGATCCGTGGCTTCAAGCCTCAGATTGAACCCTCGACAAGGGCAACTTCACGAGACTTGAACCGTGGGTTCAAGCCTCGGATTGAACCCTCTATTTTTTTCAAAAACTTGATAGGCGGGTTTACACCCCCCCCCCTAAATCTAACCGCAAGTGCACGGGTCGAATCAAGTAATATGTACCGGTAAGTACGGGTATCGAACCAAGGGATATAGAACTGAACGTCACAATGACTAATATTCGCAATTGACTGGACGATTCAAATTTGAGTTGTGATGATTAAAGTGATACTAATTAAACTAAACAAATGGAATGACAAATAAACTAAGTTAGTTTTCACAAATAAACACTTTACTTTGGACAATTATCAGTAATCTCATTCATGAAACCCATCTTGTAAAAAATCACTATTGTTCTCTCTCGAATAACAATAGATTCTATCTTATAACTCGAGTTCTGGTTAACAAATAATTCTCTCGAATTTAACAATTAACAAACATATCAATTGCAAGGTGATCAAACTCACAAAAGCTTTAAACCTAAAAATCATATGCTTCATTAGTCAAGAAAACTGATAAAAATCACAAATCACGTGTTCATAAGCTTAAAACCAAAATCAAACCAACCCCCAACATCTAAAGATTAGTTCATGTTGGGGGTATAGACAAACAAATCACAAGATAAAGAATCCATAAGTCTATAAGGTGAAAAACTCATAAAAACTCCCTTTGATGCGCTATACCCACGAAGAATGGTGAAGATTCGGTGTAGAAATCATTCTCCAATCGATATCTTCCTTTACTCTCCTCTTGTCTCCAGCCAAAAGTCGCCTCAGAAGTGTAGAAATCGCCCCAAGTGCAGCGAAAATCGTGAATACCAAAAACCCTAGGCTGAAAAGCCTTTTATAACAATCAGCACACTTGACGAGACTTGCGTCCGAGGGTTCAACCCTCATATCAACCCTCGGACGTCTCTTTACCAGAATCGCATCTGACGAGGGTTGAAGTCTCATCAGCAATCATTGTGTGGGTTGAAGTCTCATCAGCAAGTCTAGCTTTCTTTTCCAAATGCCATCGAATTCTTCATTGCTAGCACTCTATTTAAGCTTGGAATCTTTTCTTCAAGTTCCGATCAACCAATTCTTGCGCCCGGTTTCCATCAACTCTAACTCACTTACGAATCTCTCGCGAATCCATGCTTTTCTTGCCATTTCTCGAAATTTCCATGGCATCTATATAAATCCTGAAATTCTTACAATAAAACCATGAAATCTTACGCTTTACTCACTCGAAGACGGCAAACCCGTTGGAAATAGGACTAAAATAACACCAAAAATTGGTGTTATCAACAACCCCAAACCAAGCGTTGCTTGTCCTCAAGCAAGTTAGCGTTAAAAAGAATAAAATAGCTCAAGAAACAAGAATTCGGCACAAAACAAAATGACCAACGGGTGTGCTCATCGAGAAACAATTTCATGTCAAGCAAATCGGTACATGTAAATAATTAAGGATAAAAATACCAACAAAATTCTCGTCCCGCAAATGGATGAGTTAAACATTGAGAATCGAACTAGAATCGGTGGTGTTCTACCAACATGCAATTAGGTCATAACAATTTCGGGAAGGATTTCGCCTCGACCCTACCTCACGGATTTCACTCATTACGCTCGAGCCCTAGGTTGCACACGTGTGTTCATGCATCAGGAGTTTAGGTACAAAGAATTCACAAGACATTAAAGCATGAACAACTAAACATGAAAAACGCACAAATGTAAGTCAAAATGATCGCAGAAGGAATCAATTAACAAGACTAGGACTATCAGTGAAATCTCATCTTTCTCTTTCTATAATTTCCAAAAGATCATCCAGGTCTTTGTAAGGGTTGTAACGGGGCTTCGGTTAATGGCTAGAAACGAAGGGGTAAATAGGATTCAAAATCCGAGGTGTATCCGTTTCTGAGCTGTCTAATCCGCCTATTTCCGTTATTATCCCAATGATTTCAAAGCCTTGCACCTTTCCGTAGCCTTATTTATTTTTTTATTTTTTTGCATAGGCAAACTGGCCCCCTTTTTTTTGTACAGCTACTTTTTATTCTTGACTTGTTTGTGCTTCCATTTTTTTTTGGCTTTTCCTTGATTCCACCTGTTCTCCCTTCTTCCCATTAAACAGCTCATAACTGACACACCTTGGATGTGGGTCGGCTAGAAATCAGGCTTGGGTTTTGTAGTGGGTTAAGAAGAGAAATAAACAAAGTGTATGGCTGCAAAAGTGGGTTGGGAGCACACAAATAGAAAGGTAAGCAAGATAAAATCACACATTTATTTCACGCAACGCCTGGAATCACTTCTTAAGGTCGATATATCAGAGCAAGACAAGTTTCACTTAATATCCCTATGGCCGTCTTTGCTAGTCGATGCAATATTATAGTGAGATCAAGCTATAATCACGAGAAAAGAAATCGAACAATGTGTATTAGATTACGTATTTAATTCTCTCGCAATTGATTAAAGCTATATTTGGCACAAAATCTCTCGGGTGGTCTCCACTAATGTTCCCTAATCATACAATTTCCTATCACACTTGGCTCACATTCTCGATCTTAGATTCTCAAAACAATGAAAACTATCCAACTTACGGAATTCAAAATATTTAGCATTCACACCCCTAACATTTTTTTAAAAGAATATAAATAAAATAACATTGACATAAAATAAAGTATCCAATGAGTATACCCGGGTCTACCACCCCAAACCTTGCCGACACATTGTCCCCAATGTGTAAGCTTGGTCTCGTCGTCGGATGATTCTGATCCCCCGGAACATCATGGATCCTCGTCCCAACACCGATCGGGACAGTCTAGTCAGGACACTCCACCATGGGCTCGTCTAGAAAAGAAGATGGATCAGATCCTCACAAAGTTGGCATAGCTGCGAAAACACTTGCCTAGCTCGAGCACTCAGCCAGAGGAGCCGGTAGCCGAGTCGGACAGATGTCGACAGGTATATCTGAGACAACCTGTGGCGAAGCGCCGAAACACCGCCAGCTCATCTTCATGCCAGTGATCGCTTACATATGGGGACGTCGATGTTTTTACGCTTTTTGTCTAGTTTCTTTTGTTGCTTTCTTGGATGACTGTACATGATCGTTACTCTACACTCGAATAACTACTTTTGCGCATATTAGTATCCGGTAACTCTTGACTCTTTAGCTACTTATACCCCATGTTCACTAGTGTTGGCATTTTGTTAATATACAGGTAGACACGGCTCAAAAACCAAGCTTACACATTGGGGACAATGTGTCGGCAAGGTTTGGGGTGGTAGACCCGGGTATACTCATCGGGTACTTTATTTTATGTCAATGTTATTTTATTTTTATTTTTTTAGAAAAATGTTAGGGGTGTGAATGCTAAATATTTTGAATTCCGTAAGTTGGATAGTTTTCATTGTTTTGAGAATCTAAGATCGAGAATGTGAGCCAAGTGTGATAGGAAATTGCATGATTAGGGAACATTAGTGGAGACCACCCGAGAGATTTTGTGCCAAATATAGCTTTAATCAATTGCGAGAGAATTAAATACGTAATCTAATACACATTGTTCGATTTCTTTTCTCGTGAGTATAGCTTGATCTCACTATAATATTGCATCGACTAGCAAAGACGGCCATAGGGATATTAAGTGAAACTTGTCTAGCTCTGATATATCGACCTTAAGAAGTGATTCCAGGCGTTGCGTGAAATAAATGTGTGATTTTATCTTGCTTACCTTTCTATTTGTGTGCTCCCAACCCACTTTTGCAGCCATAAACTTTGTTTATTTCTCTTCTTAACCCACTACAAAACCCAAGCCTGATTTCTAGCTGACCCACATCCAAGGTGTGTCAGTTATGAGCTATTTAATGGGAAGAAGGGAGAACAGGTGGAATCAAGGAAAAGCCAAAAAAAATGGAAGCACAAACAAGTCAAGAATAAAAAGTAGCTGAACAAAAAAAAGGGGGGGCCAGTTTACCTATGCAAAAAAAAGAAAAAAAAAGAATTAGGCTACGGAAAGGTGCAAGGCTTTGAAATCATTGGGATAATAACGGAAAGAGGCGGATTAGACAGCTCAGAAACGGATACACCTCGGATTTTGAATCCTATTTACCCCTTCGTTTCTAGCCATTAACCGAAGCCCCGTTACAACCCTTACAAAGACCTGGATGATCTTTTGGAAATTATAGAAAGAGAAAGATGAGATTTCACTGATAGTCCTAGTCTTGTTAATTGATTCCTTCTGAGATCATTTTGACTTACATTTGTGCGTTTTTCATGTTTAGTTGTTCATGCTTTAATATCTTGTGAATTCTTTGTACCTAAACTCCTGATGCATGAACATGTTGGGTTTTTGTGGGTATCCTTGGATCAAACTGATCCGAGGATTATCTCAGATCTATCAAAACCTTGCTGGTTTGATATATCTCGTAGGTTTAATACAAACTGTTAAAACCCACGTGATCAGAAACACGCTGTTTTTGATCCAATCATGCGGAAGCGATAAAAGCTAAAAACCCATTAAAGCCTAATGATCTTAATCGTTTTGTAGCTCTAAACCTAAAGGATTAGGTTAGATTAATTTACCTGGATTGCTTGATAATAGTCCACCTGTAATCAACCAACGAACGTTCCTCTAGCAGAACTGTGAAACCCGAGCAACAAAAACGACCCGAAGGGGGGGGTTGTGTGCGCCGGTTTTGGGAGAGAGGAGGGGAGACAGAAAACTGATTTTCTTAACTGAAAAAGACTTAATGTTTTTCCTTAACCCATAGGCTTTATTTATATGGAGGAAAAATACAGTTTGTATGGAATCCAGTTTCCTTATCATAATTATCTCAAATCTTTTCCTTATTTAATTAGCTGGAAAAGAATTTGCATACGATAATTATAATTTATATATTTATCTAATATATAAAATCTTTATTAATTAACTATTATATATTTATTTATCTAATAAATATATAATATCCTAATTAATTAATAACCCTCCAACTTTGGTAATTCTGACTGAAATTACCCAACTGATTTATAATACACTATTATAAATCTTAACTCTCCATTTCGGGATTTCAACTAACTTGTTCGACTTATAGGTTCTAACAGGTGTGACCCTCAAGTGCCTTGTAACATTGGATTGTATAATCACTTGGTTTGTCAACTCTGCACATAATTCCTAACAGACTCCCACTTGTGCAAGTTGGCAATACCACCTTTGATTACACTGACCTAAGGAGGCCCCTAGACAGGCACTTAGGCTGACCAGGTTACAAGAACTCTTATACCCAGATTTGGTGATATAAACATTCCGTAAGGAATTGGTATCTATGAAACTACTGTTCATTGATTGGGTATATCTTGGCTTTTCCCTTTGCATCGCGATATTTCATCTATGAGTATGAGCTTGGAAAGTGTCAACTCTAAATACTCAAGATTCTGTTCTCTTGATTATCCGACTTTCACTGATAGGTAAACGACAAAGAACTAATCAGTCCGTTTGGGCATGGCCATGCACTTCATCAGTATACTTAGTCAGTCAAGATGGGCCCAGAAATATCTCTCTTCTGAGAAGAGGTGCAAATCCCATCTTGCATATCTGCCTTCAACACCACGGCTTCCGCTGAATCTAGTTACACCCTTTATAGCCACCCTGTTACGGCGTAGCGGTTGAGTGCACTAAGAATCCAGTAGTCCTCATGATATCAAATCAGATACCTCAGGTGATAGGGACAACCACTGTGAGATTTACTTATGACTGTTTCCAAGAAGTAATCTCAACCGCGGATCACGTCCGATATTTGCTACTCTATCAAATATCTGTGCAACTTTTAGTCTACAACACTTGTAGCTGTTATTCAACAACTGATCATAACTACCTAAAAGTTCACAATGACTTTAACACCTTATCATGCTCCCACATTGATAAGTTGTCACGGACAGATTTTGAATGAAAACTGGAAACTAGTTTCATTCCTGGATTAATTAAAAACATGCAAAAATGTGAAAGTGATAAAGAAATCAATCTTGTATAGTCCATGTTACACGCTGTAATAATAACAAGATTGAACGTCTTTTCTTTAATAACTTTCATAGTGTCTATTTAACATTTGTTAAATACTGATCTAAAATGAAGTATCACCTACCTTCAATTTTAAACCCTTTGATTAAAGTTTACCATTTTAATCAAAGTGATAACCAAAAACACAAGTCTGCTTACTTGTATCTGCTAATTATTGTTTTGCAAACACTTCTTAAAACAATAATTAGACTTCTATCATATTCCATGAACTTGGAGACCTGGACTAACTTCCAGTTCCTGAATATGTGAAACTGCAACTTTCCTTAGTTGCTGTGCAGATGAATGATTTCTACCTGAAATCCGATTCCATTTGCAATCCTGGCAAATCTACTGGAATGATATATATTTTAACCCAACACTATAATTATTGATTTTTAAGTCAGTCACGACCTTTGTTTCATGGGTCTTGAAACTTTTATCCTTTTAACTAAAAAGGGTAAATTATATCTTATGAATTCTTATCCTACCTGGATTTATGAATTCCGAGATATATCAATAATTATGTCTTTTATTCTTTTATCTTAGACTAGATAGAGAATAATCGGGCTCCCACTTGCTTGCATAAAAACTAACTATTACTCAAAATTTACTATTGACTTAGTCAAAACTTTGATTAGTCAATCCTAATTTCAAGTAATGAACTTTGAGAATTTCCTTTTATGAAACTCAACTGGATTTGGTTAAATCCTAATTCCAAACCTTGGAATCCTTCTAGTTTCATAAATACTGTTATTAACGCTATCTGAGTTAATATCCTAAATTCTCCTTTTAAAACATTTGAATAAAACTTGATCAAACTTAATTAGTTAATTCTTGAGAATTTCTTTTATAAAACTTAACTGGATTTGGTCAAATCCTAATTCCAGAACTTGGAATCTTTCTAGTTTTATAAATGCTGTTATTAACGCTATCTGAGTTAATATCTTAAATTCTTCCTTTTGATCACAAAACTATTATTCATAAATGTTTTATTCTCAAAACACATTCCTATAGAATCTCGTGTGTTTTGATAGTTTTTATACAAATTACTTCAATCTCATTAAAGTAATTATAACAGGCATCAACAACTAGGATCATACAAACACTAAGCACAATCAGATATTTCAATTGTCAAGACAATAACTTTTGAAAATTAAAACCATCGAATTATAAAAATAATTATCCAAACATTGTTTAAAACATAAAACCCCCAAAATAACTGTTTTAAAACTATAAATTCAAAAGATGTCTTGACTTAAATTATCTCGTGCTTTGATCCTTGGCAACTCCTGGGCACTTCACTTCATTTCTGATTTCCTGCAATGTCATTTGCTCTAGGTATCAGTATACTTGTAAGCTAACAAGTAAGAAGTGTCAAAACAAAGCAATCATAAATTTTCTGAGGTTTACATACCTGCTTCATGACGCTTAGGGCAGTTTTGCCTCCAATGACCGATCTCGTTGCATATGAAGCAGCGATTCTCGGTCCTAGCTTTGTTTGGCTTAACCTTCTTGCCCTTGCCCTTGCCCTTGCCTTTCTTGGGTGCACTCTGGATGGCCTGAACTGGTCCTTTTCCTTTGCTGGTGCTAGCATGCCCATTCTTCTTTTTCACCCCTCCGTCTTTCACCATCAAGACATCCTTTGTCTTGTTCTTGTTCCCCATATTTAATTCAGCTGTCTTAAGCATGGAGTGCAATTCTGCTATTGTTTTCTCCATGTTGTTCATGTTATAGTTGACTACAAAGGGCCTGTAGTCTTCTGACAGTGAATTAAGTATGGTGTCAGTTGCTAGCTGCAACGGAACGGGATGACCCAGCCTCTCCAGATGATCTAAGTGCCGTTTCATTTTCATGACATGGTCACTTACTGATGTCCCTCTTACCATCTTGCACTCATTGAATGCTTTGGTGGCATCGTAGCGTTCTGTACGAGCCTGAGTCTGAAACATGTCCCTCAGCTGGCGGATCATGTCGTAAGCATTCGTATTTATGAGCCCTGCTTGCAGATCTGGGCTCATAGTTGCTAACATCAGACAGGCAACATCAAGGAGATCATCTGAGTGCTTCTTGTGGGCATTTCTGGCAGCAGCCGGAGCGTTTGCCGGAGGTGCCTCCCCAAGTGGCTCTTCAAGCACATACCACTTTCTTTCATGTCTGAGCACAATCATCAGATTGCGCTCCCAGTCAAGAAAGTTAGAGCCGGTCAACTTATCCTTTTCCAGGATAGAGCGGAGGGAAAGATTGTTAGTGCTGGTAACAGTGCTTGCCATCTACACAAAATAAAATCTTTGGTCTTAGCAACTGTAAATAGACTAATTTCCAATAAAATATCAATAAACCCTTAAATGATCAATTTATTGGACTAGGATCCTTATTTCATACGTCCTGATGTGCGTAATGTTCTTGCTCCACCAGACCCGTATTTATTTCGGTAGGTAAGGACTTTTACCAATCATATCTAACTGACATGACTCCTAGATCTTTTCGGGACCATGGCAACTACCTGTGCATGTTTTAGTCCCTCTTAGTGCTTTTTGGCCCGGTACCACCCGGTGAACATTATAGAACCAAAACAGATCTCACCATTTTGGGGACCTGATCACTATACTCTGGCCGGTACCACCCGGAGATAATTCGCAGAGTTATGTAACCCCTTCAGCTTCAGTTTGAACACAGACGTCGAATGTGTGATCACTTACAACGCCTATGTACTTTACGCCGAAGGTGCCCCTAGATGGGTTGCACTACTGATCTATGATTTTCGGGGTTTTGAAAAACTTTATTTCCAGGATTTTGAAAAACTGATTGTTTTATAAAGGCTACTTATGTTTTAAACTAACTGTTTGAAACATACATGTAATTTTAAAACTATCTGTTCTAAAATCACTTGCTAATTAAAACTAGCTGTTTTAATAGTACACCTAGTTGATTAAAACTAACTGTTTTTATCAACTTAACCCCTTTTTATATAAAACAATCATCTATACGTTGTTATAAAGAGTAATTGATATTCTAAACTAACTGTTTTGAATATTTGTTTTAAACCAACTGTTTAAAACTTCGGCTAATTGAAATCAACTGATTTAAAGTGTACTGGTTGATCGAAACTACCTGTTTCGATAACCTTTTCTGTCTTGACAAAAACTAACTGTTCTGTCAAGTTTGCTCTTTTATAACAATACACTAGGTTTTATTAAAAGGCTTCACTTTAAAGGTTTTCGATTGAAAAATAATAAAACCTGATTTCTTCTTGTTTTAAAAAAAATATTTTAAAACATATCTAATAAACTAACAGTTATTAGTATCAACTACGCAGTTAATCATGCACACGGATAATTACAACTACGCAAACAACTAATTATAGGTTTTGCCAACTTTGTTCCTAGGGACCAATAATGACCTAGTTTTTCTACAACTTCAAAACTTCGCGTAGCTCCCACTGGCTTCGCCATGCTTGTCAGTATTCCGGTAAGATGAAGAATAGCTCCCACTGGCCTCGTCATCCCAAAAGAAAGGAAAAAACTATCCTAGGGTCATTATTACATAAGGGGTTGTAAACGGCACGCAGGCCTCCCCATGAATATGTCAAGGGTCTAAGTTGGCAAAAACTATAACGTATATATATATATGTAAAATCAAACTGAAATTCATATATAATTCTCAAGCAACCACGCAATTATATGTATATATGCAACAAAAGCAATATTATAATTACGAGAAAACAAACCTGGATCCGTTAAAATTATCTTGTTTCAATTATCGCAAAAACTTGGTTTTATAACTGATTCGAAAAACAAACTGTTTTATGAATCTTAAAACTTTAGACTGAAGAATGGTTTTTAAAACTGAGGTTTATTAAACAATAAATCCTACTTTTCAAAAATAAAACCATTTTATCTAAAAACAATCCTTTTACCCGAAAAATATATCAAACGGGTTTTATTAATCCAATTTTTGAGTTGAAACAGCAAAATATTAGGCCTTAATAAAACTTAATTTTATTGAACTGAATAATTTAGTCTAACTGATAAAATTTCGGATAAAAGTCTTTAAAAACAAAACAAGTTCTTTTGGGCCACAACTTGGTCCAAAGAACTGGGCTTTTGGGCCTGATAACGTAACTTGACCCAAAATGGAAAAACCCTAGGGTAGTAACGTTTTGCGTTTGGCTACCGTTATTCCCTTTGGCGACGGTAGCATTACGAGCCACCATCGTTTATGGGGTCGTTGCTGGAAAAAGAAATCACCACCGCCCAGCTGGTGGTGCGGCTTGGCGGTCGTGGAATCGCCGCCACCACCTCGCTGGTGGTTCGGCTTTGGCGATCGCGAAATCGCCGCCACCACCTCGCTGGTGGTTCGGCTTGGCGATCGCGAAATCGCCGCCATCCTTCACCGCCGCCATCGTCAATTGGTTTGAAACCGCCGACCACCACCAATAGGTAGTTTGGCCGTGGCCATTACAAATACCGCCACCACCTCGCTGGTGGTGTAGCCACGGTCTTCCGTGCGTGGCACTTGGCCACCGCGTGACCACCATCAACCATCGCCACCGCCCTACGGCCTCACCATCTGGCGACGACGGTACCTACCACCATCGATTTGGTGGTGTGGTTTCTGGTGGCTATTCGACCACCGCCACCATCGCTATGACAGCAGCGTAATCGACGCCACCGCCGCCACCGTTTCGCGATTAGTGGCCGGCTGCCATTCACCAAACTGGTGATGTAGCCATGGTTTACACTTGTCGCCACCGGTGTGTTAGCCATCGGTTGGCCGCCGGTGATTAACAGACCACCGCCATCCACCAATCTGGTGGTGTTTCACCCACGGCCACCACTACACCACCGCGACCGCCGATCTGGGGTGCGGTTTGGTGGTTGTCCTAAACAGCCAATGCCACCATCAGCCATCGTTATGACCGAATTAGTGGTTCATGATACCGCTACCACCGCCTGGTGGTTGCGGTTTTGGGTTATGCGCCGCCGCATCCACCACCGTCTGGGTGGTTGCGGTTTGTTGGTTCTTTGCGCGGGGAACCGATGCCGCCACCACCAGCTGTGGTGCGGCCCGGTTGCTATTCCGGTGACGTTCAGATCGGTCCTCCACCGCACATGGCGGTGTGATGATGGTGATGTCGATTAGGGTTTTTTAAAACGATAAACAAGGTTTTTATAAAACATATAAAGATCAGAATTTTTGCTAGAAACAATTTAATTTTAACGGATCACGCATATACAGATAAACTGATAAACTGATAAACAGCTAAAAACGATTTAACAATGGCTCTGATACCACTGTTGGGTTTTTGTGGGTATCCTTGGATCAAACTGATCCGAGGATTATCTCAGATCTATCAAAACCTTGCTGGTTTGATATATCTCGTAGGTTTAATACAAACTGTTAAAACCCACGTGATCAGAAACACGCTGTTTCTGATCCAATCATGCGGAAGCGATAAAAGCTAAAAACCCATTAAAGCCTAATGATCTTAATCGTTTTGTAGCTCTAAACCTAAAGGATTAGGTTAGATTAATTTACCTGGATTGCTTGATAATAGTCCACCTGTAATCAACCAACGAACGTTCCTCTAGCAGAACTGTGAAACCCGAGCAACAAAAACGACCCGAAGGGGGGGGGGTTGTGTGCGCCGGTTTTGGGAGAGAGGAGGGGAGACAGAAAACTGATTTTCTTAACTGAAAAAGACTTAATGTTTTTCCTTAACCCATAGGCTTTATTTATATGGAGGAAAAATACAGTTTGTATGGAATCCAGTTTCCTTATCATAATTATCTCAAATCTTTTCCTTATTTAATTAGCTGGAAAAGAATTTGCATACGATAATTATAATTTATATATTTATCTAATATATAAAATCTTTATTAATTAACTATTATATATTTATTTATCTAATAAATATATAATATCCTAATTAATTAATAACCCTCCAACTTTGGTAATTCTGACTGAAATTACCCAACTGATTTATAATACACTATTATAAATCTTAACTCTCCATTTCGGGATTTCAACTAACTTGTTCGACTTATAGGTTCTCACAGGTGTGACCCTCAAGTGCCTTGTAACATTGGATTGTATAATCACTTGGTTTGTCAACTCTGCACATAATTCCTAACAGAACACACGTGTGCAACCTAGGGCTCGAGTGTAATGAGTGAAATCCGTGAGGTAGGATCGAGGCGAAATCCTTCCCGAAAGTGTTATGACCTAATTGCATGTTGGTAGAACACCACCGATTCTAGTTCGATTCTCAATGTTTAACTCATCTATTTGTGGGACGAGAATTTTGTTGGTATTTATATCCTTAATTATTTACATGTACTAATTTGCTTGACATGAAATTGTTTCTCGATGAGCACACCCGTTGGTCATTTTGTTTTGTGCCGAATTCTTGTTTCTTAAGCTATTTTATTCTTTTTAACGCTAACTTGCTTGAGGACAAGCAACGCTTGGTTTGGGGTTGTTGATAACACCAATTTTTGGTGTTATTTTAGTCCTATTTCCAACGGGTTTGCCGTCTTCGAGTGAGTAAAGCGTAAGATTTCATGGTTTTATTGTAAGAATTTCAGGATTTATATAGATGCCATGGAAAGTTCGAGAAATGGCAAGAAAAGCATGGATTCGCAAGAGATTCGTAAGTGAGTTAGAGTTGATGGAAACCGGGCGCAAGAATTGGTTGATCGGAACTTGAAGAAAAGATTCCAAGCTTAAATAGAGTGCTAGCAATGAAGAATTCGATGGCATTTGGAAAAGAAAGCTAGACTTGCTGATGAGACTTCAACCCACACAATGATTGCTGATGAGACTTCAACCCTCGTCAGATGCGATTCTGGTAAAGAGACGTCCGAGGGTTGATCCGAGGGTTGAACCCTCGGACGCAAGTCTCGTCAAGTGTGCTGATTGTTATAAAACGCTTTTTAGCCTAGGGTTTTTGGTATTCACGATTTTCTCTGCACTTGGGGCGATTTCTACACTTCTGAGGCGACTTTTGGCTGGAGACAAGAGGAGAGTAAAGGAAGATATCGATTGGAGAGTGATTTCTACACCGAATCTTCACCATTCTTCGTTGGTATAGCGCATCAAAGGGAGTTTTTATGAGTTTTTAACCTTATAGACTTATGGATTCTTTATCTTGTGATTTGTTTGTCTATACCCCCAACATGAACTAATCTTTAGATGTTGGGGGTTGGTTTGATTTTGGTTTTAAGCTTATGAACACGTGATTTGTGATTTTTATCAGTTTTATTGACTAATGAAGCATATGATTTTTAGGTTTAAAGCTTTTGTGAGTTTGATCACCTTGCAATTGATATGTTTGTTAATTGTTAAATTCAAGAGAATTAATTGTTAACCAGAACTCGAGTTATATGCCTAAGGTGAGAAACTGGGTAGAGATACACCAAGTAAACTTTAGTCCCGTTTAATCTTGAATGTTTAATGCTTTTTGGAAACAATTGTTGAGATCGAGAGATGAAACATTGTTTTACAAAATAGAATCTATTGTTATTCGAGAGAGAACAATAGTGATTTTTTACAAGATGGGTTTCATGAAAGAGATTACTGATAATTGTCCAAAGTAAAGTGTTTATTTGTGAAAACCTTAGGATTTCCAACCCTCAACAGTTTCTCCAACTGAAAGTTTACTAATTTAGTTTATTTGTCGTTCCATTTGTTTAGTTTAATTAGTATCACTTTAATCATCACAACTCAAATTTGGATCGTCCAGTCAATAGCGAATATTAGTCATTGTGACGTTCAGTTCTAATTCCCTTGGTTCGATACCCGTACTTACCGGTACATATTACTTGATTCGACCCGTACACTTGCGGTTAGATTTAGGGGGGTGTAAACCCGCCTATCACTCTTAGCGCGTCCTAACGCTACACCGTAACAAGGTGGCCATAAGGGGCGTGTTTAGATGCAGCGGAAGTCATGTATCCAAATGTAGATAGTCAAGATGGGATTTACACCTCCTTTAAGGAGAGATATTTCTGGGCCCCTAGACGATTAAGGCTGGTAGAAATGTATGGCCACGCTCGGATAGAATGATAGTTGTTATTTGGTAATATCTGTTACTATAAGCAGTCGAGATCAGAGTCAAGAAATAGTTGAGCTTAAGATTGATTCATCCGCTCCATATCTAAAACTCACTTTAGAAATATCGTGTGTAAAAGGAATGAACCTGTGTACAAATTCAAGCGTGAATTGTATCTCTGGATATAAGAGATCTTATAACCTAGTTAACCTAAGTGTCTGGCTAGGGACCTCTTTAGGCTAATGGTAGACAGTCATGTTACTTGTCTGGCACAAGTGAGAGTCTGTAAAGATTTTGTGCAAGACAGTAACAAAAGGTTTACCATCTCCAATGTTATTAGACACTAGTGGGTCACACTGCTACACACCTAATTAGAGATCAGTTGGATTTACCAATTGTGTGGAATAATTAATTAGTTTAATTAATTATTATTGAGAGAAATAAATAATAAATAGTTATTTATTATTTATAGATAAATAAAATATTAGTTTAATATTTTATGGATAAATTAATTAATAGTTAATTAATTAATTAAAGGGTTATCATTTAATTAATAGTTTATTAATTAAATAGGGTTTTGGTTAATTAAAAAACTATCGGGCTTTCTTATTAAACGGGCTTGGGTATTACCTTAATTAGCTTTATAAATAAGGTAAACCTAAAAGGGTTTCTCAATTCATAATTCATTAATTAGTTAACTTCACCAAAAAGAAACCCAGAGAAAAACCCTCTCTCTCTCTCTCTCTCTCTCTCTCTCTCTCTATAATCGACGCACACACATAGACATACACAAATCAGTTTGATTTGTGTATCCGGCTAATCCTAAGGCGGTCTAGCAGTCTATCTCACGGTGGTGCAGTAGTGGTGTATTCCCGCCAGCTTTCCGAACGGTTTTTTGACAGCCTAAAAGTATATCTGATAAACCCCCTTTAATTGTATCTGTATGTAATTCGGTTGGATCTACAACTGGGATGTTATGGTTTATTCCGCTGTGTATTATATCTGTTTTGTACCTGTAAATTCCCAACAGTTAATACATACAGAACACCGGATTATACTTAATTTATATGATATTTATGAGAAACTCATAGTTATTATCTTATTGCAGTATGCATTGTGAATAATGGTTCAATGGTGGAACAATGTTTTCTATAATAATTTAATAAACATTAAAATAGGTATTTGGATATATAAGAAAATTTTAAAAGTTTAGAAGGATATAGAAGTAATTTAAAAGTTTGAAAAGATAAAGAAGTAACTTAGAAGTTTTGCAAGGACATAGAAGAAATTATCCCTACTTATATAACACACAGAAACACTCTAACAATTAACCATAATAATCGCCTAAAAACTCCACCAAATGTTGGTCACACAAAGCTTCACCCCCTCTTCCTTCTTATACCTGCTTTTTATATCACACCTTCTCCCAAATGTGATCCAAATCTACATGGTAATATTTTATAAGTACTTGAAATGGGCATGGAGTATTCTTCTACACCATTCATTCTTTAACCACCATCTTCGTAGGGTCCCACAAGAACTCATTGAGCTCGGCTCACATGGAAGGTGCGGGCTCGATTTAGGGTCATTCGAACTAGTGGAATGCAGTGTGTGTTTAAGCACGATTGGAGAAGACGAGGAGATAAAAGTGTTGAGATGTGGCCATTTGTTTCACCGAGTCTGTTTGGACCAATGGCTTGAGATCTGGAACACGACGTGTCCCTTATGTCGAGATTGTTTAGTGTCGGCCCAAGTTGTATCAGAGATCGGGAATGAGTTTTTGGTTTTCGACTATTTCTTGACTAGCAATTCCCAAGACGAGGGGTTGTGGTGGTTAAGATAAATTATATATGTAACTATATAAAAAGTTATGTGATTGGAATTGTATATTTTCTTTTAAATATTTTTCTTGATCAATTATATTAGTTGATCTAATTAAATTTGGATTATAATCCATATAATTATAAGATTATATTAGATACGTGGCCGTTCGTGTTGTTGTGCGAATCATCGGTAGTGGTTATTCGGACTCATAACATTTGAAATTATTTTGAAGGTTATGATATGAAGATTATAAAGGTATAATTTGTAACAAAATATTTTTAATACAATTTTAGTTAACATAAGATGATATATGTTAATATGATTAAAAACGTAATAAAAAAAAGAAATAAGAAAAAATTAAAATAATAACACATAAAAGAATAAAATGTAATTTAAATATAAAAATAATTTTATTTTTAATCATGTTGTTGAACATTAGAGTTGTTTGAAACTTTTAAACTTATAAGATAACATACATATAAATTAAAGATAAGGGTGTAAAATGAATAACAAGAATATAAAAAATATAAAATAAATTAATTTAAATGTAACTTTTGATATTTAATAACATGATTAAATTAAAAATTATTAATATTAGACTTATTTTGAAGGTATTGTTGAGACGATTATAACATTTGTTGTTGATTAAAAAAAATACACATTTTAGTTCATATACATTATTTATGTTAATATAATAATGATAAAAAGTAAAAAATCAAAAAGCAAGAGACGACTGAAAATAATTTAATTAATTAACTATTGGGTTATAAATTATAGTATGAAAATATTAAAACGTTTAGATATTTCTTTCATATAATGTTAAGACATATTATATAATCTATTATAATATGATATATATATATATATATGTATATTTTATTATATGGTGTAAAAGATAAAATTTACTTGAATATTAATAAAATATTGTATTCATAAAATTTAAATGGTAAAAAGCAACTACCACATTTTTTATATAATAAAATAGATAGTGTTAAGATATATTAGATAACTAATTATAGTTATAATATTATATATATATATATATATATAAAAGATATGTATATTTTATTATATAATTTATTAAAATACTATAATTTTAAAAGTTAATTGATGCTTAAATATTATTAAAATATTCTTGAAACTTAAATTTTAAAAAATAAGTAGATATTTTCTTTATAATAAAATACAAAGAGTTATATGATTAAACAACGTCTTAACTTTCGCTACGAGACCTCACTACGACGTGCGTCTCATTCCACACTTTAAATGAATTGATCGTGGGCCTGAAATGGAGTTCTGCAGCCAAAGTTACGCCCTTTAAGCGCGACCCCCTTTGTTAGCCCGATAATGGGCCTTCGATAAAAATAGGGTGCAACCATCCACGCCAAGGGGCAAGGGCTGCATAAGCATGTATCTTAGAAGTGTTTAAAGAGGTGGTTGTAGCAATGTTATTGCAACACACTCTTTTTTTTATAAGGTTTACTTGGGTTTGCCCAGAATACATCCTTGGTAATTTTTACCGAGAGCTAATGCATGCTCCCCTTGGATTAATACTCAGTGACCCCTGGTTGCTCACCCCTGGATTCGAACTTGGGTGGGTTTTTCCCCAACACCAAGCCTTAACTAGTAGGCTGCCCCATTGGGGTTATTGCAACACACTCTTATTTAGAGTAGTTCGAGATAGGTCGTTAATCGAGCTTCTTCATACGAAAAGAATAGGGACCTTGTTTTTCATTATTCTTACAATCTTGAACAAGGAAAAGCGTAAGATGAGGACATTGAGGAGCAATGGGGGTGGTCATTTTATAGTATTAGAACAATCTACGAAAAATGTGTACATCAAACTGAAATTCGTTTTTTTTAATAGAAAAAAAAGTAAAATTCGTTTATTAAAACTATTATTTGTTGAGGTGTTAAATGGCAAAGCAATAGTCCAGGACTCGTCCCATAGTATCTTAGAGCATCCACAATGTACTTTTTCAAAGGTTTTTGGAAGCTTTTTCAAAAAACATAAACCTTACGTTGAGGTTTTTCACATAGTGTAAAAGTTTTTTGAGGGAGGTTTTCAAATTTGCGTTATAACTCATAACTGCACGACCTACTTTTTCAAAGCTTTTTCGTATTTAATCTGTTTTAACTTTATATAGTTTTATAAAAGTTTCGACTTAATCAGTTATATTTTTTATATAAATTTTTCGTATTTAAACTTTATTATATATTAATAAAAATATTAAATTAGTTATATGTTTTATATATTTAAATTAAATGTATCAAATTTAAGATTTGTATACTATTTTTTATATATAAATGAATATGTATTTGTATCAGTTTTAATGTTTTTATTTTATATTTAAGAATATAAATGATATAAAGTTAAAATAGTGGGATCCTGAAAATTCTAAAACGGCTTGGATAGGTATTTTACATAATGAAAAATATGTAAAAGTTTTTAAGTTATTGTCATAATAATAACACGTAAGAAAAAAGTTAAAAAAAAAGTTAAATTAAAAAACCATACATTATGAATGCTCTTAGAAACTTTTGAAAAAAGAGGTTTAGCCATCTACTCATGTAGGGGTTTTAAAAGACAAATCACCAAACTACCCTTTTTGGCTAAAAAAAGATCTTCAATTAACCATTTTCTAAACATTGGATGGTGAATACCTATTTGATTTTTAGTTTTTTAATCAAATTCGTCAAGGTACAAAAGAAATCTTATTAATTTATTGCATATACGATGGAATTTAATTAATAAATTTATTGAAATCCGTCTTAAATTTATCAATGAATATGATTAAAAGATGATTCAAATTATTTGTGGCAAATTTTGATGAAAAAACTAGGGTTAATTTCATGTATGCCCTTATTAAAACTCAAAATATTATATTTACCCAACCTAAACTATAAATATCATATATACCCTTCATAATCTATCAAAATATCAAATTTACCCAAATATCAGTTTTTTATTATTTTAAATTAGATTTAATACTAAAAAATAATTAAATGACTATTATACCCCTTGTAAATATTAATTTTCAACCTCCTACGAATAAAACCCTAATCAAACAATTTTTCTCCAATTTGTATTTTACCCCAATTGAGCAAACATGACCAGAAAAATTACTCTAATATTTCCATCCGATTTGGAAATGAATCAAATTTAATAGCAAGAAAAAGCTGCATTAGCAAAAAAAATTGCTTGAGGATGAATGAAGTTGTTGATGGTACGAGTAGAAAAAGGGGTAATTCAATTCTATGTGGGAGATTTGTGCAACAACTCTATCGACGCTCAATAACAAGAAGGGGATCTTAATTTGTGGTTGGGATTTTAGAATCTGGGTTGGGGCTATTTGAATATTCAAAACCTGCAAGAAAATTTGCCAAAATTGTCATTTTTAACATGATATTTTGAGATTTTGAGTGTTTCAATTTACAAATGGTGCATAAATAAAGAAAAGAATTTCTTACATGATGTGGGCCTTCTATCCCATTTTAAAATTGCAAATAAACTCACCTGTGAATGAAATCCATGAATTAAAATAACTGGAGGTGCAGTCCTCATTCTGTGTATCATGTGGATGTAATTTGGGTTTTTGATGAATTAAATAAACAATCTCTTTTCAAAGTTTGTTTTCAATACGAATTAGTAAGAGAAAATGGTTCAAGCACCATGGATACAATCAAAGCTATTACAATGGTGATGTCATGGATACAATGGAAAGCTATTAAGAGGTTTGCAGAAAGATGAAGATGAAGATAATAAGAGGTTTTTGATGATTTTTTAATGAAAAAAAATATTTAAAAGTTGGGTAAATTTGATATTTGTGTATTAGATTAAAAGGGGTATAATAGTCATTTAATCATTTTTTAGTATTAAATCTAATTTAAATTAATTAAAAATTGATATTTGGATAAATATGATATTTTGATAAGTTATGAAGGGTATATATGATATTTATAATTTAGGTTGGGTAAATATGATATTTTGAGTTTTAATAAGGGTATACATGAAATTAACCCAAAAAACGAATGTATTATACAATGGCATAAATTAATGAAAAATTGTTTTATATAAAAAATATGTTTTTTCAACTTCAAAATACAAAAGATGTATCATTTAATATCGATAGATGGAACAATGAAGGAAAAAAAAAGAATCAAGTAGAAATAAAATTTTTATTTCCCCCAATTTGGTCAGGAATGAAAATTAGTGAATCTGCAAAAACGATTTCATTATATAATATCAAATCAAACAATAGATTTTATTATCATTCTCATACCTGACCTACAATACCAAACGCCTCTAATTGAAGTTAAAAATTAATTTTTTTCTAAAATAATTTACTGGCAAAAGTCAACAAAGGTTTGAGTTCTTTGGGTCTATAATAAATCCATCAGAAATCTTTGACGGAAAAATTCTTCTAACAAAACCAATCGAGAAAATGTTTCAGTTTAGTCTTTGGGTCTATACTACACGAAACTCATTTGCCAAGGAGCTAAAGGTAAATTTTATCTTCATCCCCTTACACCATTTTCAATGGACTCATCAAATCTTACACTAAACATTAAATTTGATGTAACTATCATTATTCACATCTCAAATAGGATCACTATTTTTCACACTAAATTTAGTGTTATGAATAGTATTACACTATATTTGGTGTAACACTATTTTTCAAACTACTTTTTAACTGCATTTTTGGTTCCTCTATTTTGACATTTATTATTTTTGTTTTTTAAAGTGTTAAAGTTTTAAAAAGTTTATTTTGTATTATAAATATAAACTAAATTGTCCAAGGTGTTGTGGTGGAGTGGTTAGTGCTTGGAGGGTACATAGCGCCCACCCAAGTTCTAATCCCCCTATCCACATACTGAAGGTCATTTGTCAATTCCTTTGTAGCTCAATGGTCGGTAACATCCTGAGAGGGGCAATGGATGGTATCCCTGTCTACTTGGGTTCGATTCGGAGGGGGAACAGGAGGCGACATCCCAGTTCATGGGTCGACCTTCGAGCCGGGCATGGGCGAGGCTATGGGCCGGTAACGGTTTCCTTGGTCGAGAGGATTAGTCGGGTGCCCAAATGGATCCCAGATACCTCTTCGACTTCGGTCGGAGCGTGTCCGTGTGTTTAACTACCGTCCAAAAAAATATAAAATAAATTATTTTTATATTAATTTTTTGAGTAAATTATGGATTTGATCCCTGTGGTTTTTGTTTTTTTTACTACTAAGGTCCCTAAACTTCATAAATTATGAATCACGTCCATGTGGTATTCAATTTTGCACTACTAGAGTCCCTCAACCTAACTCCATTAACAATAACCATGTTAATTGAAGGGTATTAAAGTCTTTTTAACTAATCTAATTTTAATATTAAATTGTTTTTGTTTTTAAGTCTTTTTCCTTTTACAAAAGACCAACACGTGTATCTATGTAGTCATCATTATCATCACCAACAACATATCTCTCTCTCTCTCTTTATATATATATATATATATATTATTAGATGTAAGATACATATATATATACATATATTTATGAAGGTACCATCACCATTATTCTCACCTGCAAGTATTGTCTTCCTCCAAATGGGTTGTATTGGTGTATATATTTATTTGGTGTATACAACTACATATATATATATATATGCTAGTTTTGATTAAAACCTAGCATATATTTCGTTAAAATCTAAAACTAAAATCGAGTTCATCCAAGTGCTTTCTTGACATATAGATGAAAAAACACACAGTTACACACAAGAACACACAGTGACATAGAGAGACAATAGATAGAAGGTATTGACTCTATTATATCTATTTTATTGCTGATGGTATAAAATAAAATACAAGGAGATGATTGAAACTGAATCGCTTGTTGACTCTTTTTTTTACAAATAAGAATGAATCAATCCAATCGCCACCTACGCAATTCAATTTCCTAAAACCTACCTGTAAAATAAAAAAGATAGAAGATAAAGATGCCCCAATTCTATATCTATCCCTTTTAAATTTAAAGGGTTTTTATAGAGGGAGAAAGAAAGAATTAAAAGGACAAATGTCCATGACGATCCACGAAGAAGCAAATGCAAAGTTTCTTTCAATTTGCCATTCATATAACATTTATATATATATATATATTTATTTATTTGTCCCCAATTTACAATCATCTTATTGGATGAACTCCATTTACTCCTATATTTTTTTTCTTTATAAAGTGGAAAAAAACCCTTTTTGAGTAAAGCAACTAATATATATATATATATATATTATATAGTTGTGTGTGTAAATGTCTGTGTATATATATGAGGGGATATGTGTGTATATATATGTGTATATGTGTGTTTGTGGGTATATATATATATATAGAGAGAGAGAGAGAGCGCGATGACTTTTGGTCAACATGGATTTGGAAAAGAAGAGAAAAGGACAAAAATAGGGGCATTTTGGACTTTTTATCACTTAATTAACTTTGTTAACAGAATTTGTTAGATTTAGGGACCCTAGTAGTGCAAAATTGAATACCACAGGGACGTTATCCATAATTTATGAAGTTTAGGGACCTTAGTAGTAAAAAAATGAAAACCACAAGGACCAAATTCATAATTTACTCTAATTTTTTATTTATGTCTTAATTAAGTAAATAATATACAAATTATAAAACATTTGAAGAAAATAAGTTAATATTTTGCTATGCAACAAGAAGCATGTAGAAAAGACGTAGAGCGTGCATTTAGCATTTTCCGATCACGTTTCTCAATCGTAGCAGGACTGCCTCATTTTTGGCAAAAAGACGTGTTACATGACATAACGATTACATGTATTATTTTACATAACATGATAATTGATGATTAACGTGACCTCAATGCACCAATTGAAGTTGCAAAAGAGGTGCCATCGATAGAGGTTGAAACGACAATAAATGAAAATAGTAATCATTTGTGGGAAAAATATAGTAATGAAAATAACTAATGCATATGTATTCTCTTTTTAATTTGTTTTAATGCAACTTTTATTGTTTAACAAAAAGTTTTTTTTTATGCATTACAACAAATTAATTCATAACTAATAAAAAATACTAAGTTTTTTTTTTTTTTTTGGAAGAGGTATCCTAGACCACATTGGGCCCAGACTAATCCTCGGCAATTTTTGGACCGAAGCCCGACTGCTAAAGCATGCAGCCCGGGGTCGAAGCCCCCGTACCTCCAGAATGTGTCCCCCAGGGCTCGAACTCGGGTTCACCACTATGTAGTGCCCAAGTCTTACCACTAGGCTAACACTCATTTGGTTAAAAAATAAAAAAAAAAAAAAAAAAAATACTAAGTTATGATTTAAATAAAAAATATATGGGTATAAATTGTGAAGGTAATAAATATAAGGATATTATTGAGAGTTTAATAAATTAATATAAAAGGGATTTGGTATAAAAAATAGTGTTACCTATTGGAGAAGATTTAGATGTAACACTAAATCTTATACTACTTTTTACACTATTTTTGAAATTTTGTGTAAAAAATAGTATTACCCATTGGAGATGCTCTTATAAAACGGTACGAGTTGATGGTATAAGTGTACATGTAGGACCTAGAAATAGGACCATTAAATTTACGTGAATAAGGGGGTAAAAATAGCAACTCCAGACTAAATAGTTCTACTAAATTATTTTGAATTCAATTCATGCATAAATATGTGAAAATAAAACTATCGCAACAGTTAGTGATGACTATATTAATTAATTTGTTAACTTTACTCAAAAGGAAAAACGTGACACCCAGAATTGGACAAGTAAATAAATATGAGGGAAAAAAGAAAGCAACATAAAATAAAATAGAAGTTATATATCATATAAAAATGAAAGAAAATATCAAATTAGGGACCAAAATGTAAGATTTAGAGCATCTCCAACAACTTTTCTATAATTTTTCTAAAATGGAAAATTAAAACTCAAAATTTCCAAAAGAAAATTGCATCTATTTCGAACACCTTTCCCATTTTAGAGAAATCAACATTGAATATAAGAATAAAATATTTCACTTACCTATTACAAAAATATTTTTTTTTCTTTAAACTCTTATTTTAAAGATTTTCTATTGGTTTTTTCAAATAATAATCATTTTTTTGGGTTATCTCCATATTTGGAGAAAAGCTTTTTTCTCTCTCCTACTTTCTCCATTTTGGAGAAAAAAATGAGAAACTGTTAGGCTTAAATCACCATTTTTTTTTTCATTTTTCCCATTTTAAAGAAGCTGTTGGAGATGCTCTTAGACAAGACATTGAAGCCAAGGGGCGGAATGTTATTAACTGATAGCAGAAGGGGGTGTCAGATGTCAACTCCCTCGTACCAAAGAGACTTAGAGCATCTCCAATGCAAGGTTCTTACAAGCAAAAAGTGTAGTGACTTATAAAAACTACCGTTGTGAAGAGCTCTTATAAGAACCCCAACTTCTTTAGGTTCTTAAATAAGAACCTTAGTTCTTACCAATGTTCTAAATAGCGTGAAGCGTGGCATGGCGGCGAGGCCAAGCCTCAAGCCTTAGGAGCCATAACGTTTTCAAGGCGTGACTCATGACGTCAAATTTCTAGTTCATATATATATTATGTATAAGAGCAAATGTTTTGTATTGTCATTCAATGAGTTAATAGTAATAAGCAACTTAAAATTAGGTTATATATTAAAAACCAGAAAATAAAACCTTAAAAACATAAATAAAATAAAATTACCGCATTAGGATAACTACGCAGTAGGCCAAGGCGTGCCACGAGATTAACGTGGTGTGAGATACAAGCCTTGAAGCCATGGCGCACCATGGCGCCTACATGGCGAGTTTTTTAGAATAGTGGTTCTTACCATGAAATGTGTGAGAAGTGACATTTTCCTTATTTTTTTATTTTATTTTCCTGACTTGATCATCATTATAGATGTTGAAAAAAACAATGAAATCCATAAAAAGGAGGTTGTTATAAGAACCACCATTGTGGACTTTTAAGAAAGTTCTTAATTTGATGAGTTGGCAGGCCCGGCCCTAGCCCATGGCTGTCATGGGTATCCATGGGCAGCAAGGACTAGAGGGCATCACCGACTTAGAGCTAAGGTAGGCTTAGTAGGTTTAGTTAGTGGCCCAGAAAAGCATACGACCACTTAGAATTCCAATTGGGGAATGAAATCGGTTTATCGACAGATAACCCAATCTCCTATCGCCTCTCTTTGATCTTTATCTCACTCAAATCGATCTTAGTTTTCTGCTTCCGTCTTCCCTAGTTGCTGCCCTAAATCAAACTACACTTGTTGGTTGCCCTAAATCAAACTACACTTGCTGGTCCGTAATCGATGAGCTATTTTGCTGGCTTGTTGGTTCATGATTTCACGGTTGCTGCCTATCAAATCAAGTAACCTTAGTTCTTAATAGGTATTTTCTTTCTAACTTGATCCCAGCCATATGAGATAGAGAAATAAGGATGGGGTACTTTGTCTATGATTCTAGTTTGGATTAATAAAATTATACAAGTGTATATTTGTTGGAAAACATTAACATACCTGGTTCTATAGTACATAAGAAGTGTATGTTGGTTATCACGGAGAAATTTGATGTTCTTTATTTCTCATATAGATGTCCAAGATTGGCTTCTCAATCTGTATATACATACATATATATAGGGATTTTCTTTTGTGAACTTATTTTTGGTGTGAACTCAAGCCAAAACGACGATTTCACAGGTTAAATCAATGAAATTGGTTCATAAAATTGTTTGATATGATGAAATTATATTATATGATTCATTTTTTTTTTGATGAAAATGTTTCGTATTTTGGTATTTTTTACGTAACTTTTCCATTCTTATGAAACTGTTTCATATATTTTTATGAAACCTTTTGATTTCACGTAAAACCACCGAAAGATGAAACACTTTCAACAAAAAATGTATCATATAATTTAAATTCATCATATTAAACAATTTCAAGAACCAATTTCATCATATAATCGTTTTTTTGGCGAAGTTCACAAGTTCACACAAAATTTTGGTTCACAAAAGAAAATCCCTCTATATATATATATATATATATATATAGAGAGAGAGAGAGAGAGAGAGAGAGAGGAAAGTTCAAATGTGAACCACCTTTTCATTGTGAACATGAGGACGAATCTCAGCCACTCATCCGGTCAATAAAGGCGGCTTTGACCGGTCCCCTCCCTTTAATAATCTCTACCCTCCCATGAATCGCGTCAATTCTCCGTGATCATGTCCACCGTAACCGAAGATGTATGGTTGAGATTCATCCTTATGGTTTACAATGAAAAAGTGGTTCACATTTGAACCCACCCCTATATATATATATATATTTGGGGTTTTGTCTTCAGTTTTTTGATGTTCTTTATTCTCATATGATGTCTAAGATTGGCTTCGATGAATCTATATATATTTGCGGTTTTGGCTTCATTTTATGTGATCTAAAAATCACAGTTGTGTTTATTTGGAAAAGTTTCATATTCATGTCTTTCTTCTCTACAATCAAACACTCTTAAGTTTGATATTTGTTACTGCATAGTTGTTGGCTTTAATGGGATATATTTAGCAAAGGATCTTATATGCTCTATGAAAGCTCTGAAAATGAAGTTTTTACCTCAATGTTAAGTTTATTAAAGGAAAAACATATAGTGCTAGTGGTGATGCTCATTGTATCATTTTTTTTATATTTAGAGGATCAACCGACTAGCTAAACTAGGACCATTACCCCTTTAAATAGTTTATTTTTTGTATGTATCATTAGGGGCTTTTTTTTGTCTTTCTGTCATGGGCATCCTAAACCTCAGAACCGACCCTGTGAGTTGGAGATTATGTGATAACAAAAAGTGTTAAAACGAGATTCTTATAAAAACCTCCATTGGAGATGCTCTTATTCTGCATATATTGCAAGTCTACAAACTTGCGGATTTTGAAAATGACCGATGATTTTTGAAGCCATTTATAGTCAATGAAAAACACACAAGATGACTGATTTGTCTTCCTCTTTATTTTTTGTACGAACGTTTCAAAAAACATGGAGAAATAAAAGATAAATCTATCTCAAAGGCTCCACCCAAAAATCTCGGTTTATTGTCAAATTGAGATAAAATACTTAACCAATTTTCGAGTTCTTTGTATGGTTAACTTCGTTTTTATGTTATCTATCAAACCTTAGTAGTCTTATGTCTTAGTTTTTAGTTTTGAAGGTCCAATTTTGAGTTTTTAATGATTTTCGAATTGTTTTAAAACCGAAACTTTAAATGGGAAAATGGGACTCAATAGTTTATGGTTTTCATTGATTTTTGTTTCCATGTAGTGGCGGATGCAAGATTTTAGGTGGTGACGGAGAGGAGACAAATGAAAAGCTTACGAATTTTTTAAAAGCAAAATATGATTTGATCGAAATAATAAAATAAGTTATCTCTCTATAACTATTGTTGATGTACTTTTAGCTGAATTCCGCCTTTGGGGGCTCTTTAAGTAGGGGTGTTAAAAAAAACCGAAAACCCGAAAAACCGAACCGAACCGTGTGATCCGAAACCGCGAAAACCGATACCCGAGCAACCCGTAACCCGAAAAACCCGAAAATGAGGGTACCCGCTAAGTCGCGGGGCGGGTTCGGTTCACAAAATTTACTACCCGCGGATACCCGCCCCGCCCCGTATATGCTTAGTTTATTAAAAAAATATATTTATTAATACTTCAAAATAAAAAATTACTAATCTTAAAAAAACTCTTCATCACGTACCGTGTTTTCTTCGTTCACCCATACTCTTATTTTCATTTGCTAATATTTTTTAATGTTAATTGTTTTAGTTTTGTCACAAAATAACTTCATTTTTAGTATATATTTTGTATACATCATAACATTCGGCAAAATGTGGATACCCGTGAACCGAACCGCGGGTACCCGCTCCTTTTCGGTTTAGTTCGGTGCAGGTACCCGCCCCGCGCGGTTCGACTTCGGATAGTAAAAATAGGTACCCGCCCCGTACATGTGGTTCTCAAAAAGTTCACTACCCGCCCCGCCCCGCCCCGCGAACACCCCTATCTTTAAGTGTTTGGTTGATTTTCAAATAATGTTTTCAATTTTTTGGTTGATTTCTAGGAATTTTTTTAAGTATTTAGTTGATTTTGATAGACTCTTTTTTGTTTCTTTGTTGATTGGAGATAATTTTTTGGTTTTTCTTGATAGATTTCAAGATAACTATTTGATTATTAAATAAGTTTTGTTGAAATTTGTTGCTTACTCCTCGTAGTTTTAAAATGTCAAAACGTACTTATATTTTAGAAATATTTATAAGAAAAACAATTTTAAAAAATAGAAAATTTTAAAACTTACAAAGGGGAGTATTAGAACTTTAAAAATATTTATACAAAAACAAATTTAGAAAATAGGAACATAGTAAAATTTTAAAAACTTATAATTGAAAGGACTAAAAGTTGTAAGCTGCACATTTAAAGCCCAAACCTTAATATAAGAACCTGAACTATCTCAACAACTTGAGGTTTTTTGTTACGAATTCGTGCTACAAGTATTTAAGGCACTTTCATAATTAAACAGGTTCACCTTCATAACGTCTCATTTTTTCTCTCTCTTACGAAATGGAGCTGAGCGGCTGCATTTGACCACCCTCCAATGGGTAGTTCCACCCCTACTTAGATGGTTAAGGAATATGATCTTCTAGATGTTTAGCAAAAAGAATCAGACAAAATGGATCAAAAATAAGACCAAATGATATTGAAAACTCTAGGGGTGGCAATAGTGTTGTGTTCGGGTTGACAGGTCAGGGGTTGGTGAGTTGGCAAGTCAAAAACCTCAACCCATGACACCACCTATTTAGTAATCGTGTCAAGATCTTCAACCCTTCCCCGTGACGGGTCGTGTCGCGGGTTAGCGACAAAAATCATAAAAGATGAAATTTGCAGTAGTATTGTACTGAAAACCAAATAAACAATTATATATTATATTGACCCAGGTCGATTTGAAAACCGTCAAATCGATCTGGGCCGTTTAAATTAATTGAATTTGAATGGTCCAGATCAATCTCCATTCCTAGATATCAGCCCACTCCTCTCAACCGTCTTCCTCTCCCTCCCCACGCACTACCCCACCCCGCGCCCTCACTCTGCTCCCCCTATTTCTACTTCTAAAATGCCCGTACGACTTCCCTGGTATCGACTTCCTTCACCACGACTTCAATCCTCCCATCGCTTCTCCCCTTACTTCTTCCGATCGCTCCTCCGTCTCTACATTCCGTGTTCGATTCAGATGTGTGAAATCCTTTAAACCGATTGAAGTCCATGGAAGGATGCACAGGTTCCTAGGTTTTCCGTTTGGTAACTTCAGCGGTGGCGGATGAGAAAACGAGTAGCAACTATTTTCTACATTGCTCTTTGGGTGAAAGGTATTCTAAATACTTGTGAAGGGGGGTTACATTTAGACGAGTCTCAACTTTGAATCAAATGTCATTTCAATCTAAACATACAATCATAATCATATTGAAGTTGTTTGATGAGCTTTGTTTGTGAGTCTTTTAAAAGTGCTTTTGAGATTCTTCGAGAGAAAAAAATGTAAGGTAATTGTTTTTTTCAACTACAGAATTGCATGTCTTTCAAGGGAAGTGATGAGATACGTCAAGAAATCTTGTGCTTGTAAATGGGTGTAACTTTGTAGTCTACTCAAGAGCTTTGATGATCTCATAATGGTGCTTCTAAGGTATATTAAAGTATATTTATCTTTCTGATTCTTTATGTTTATACTTTTAATTACTACTTATTAATTGGCTATGGATTTGTATGTTGTTTTTTCAGAGAAGAGATCTGTTGTCTTGGATTCAACTGTTGGCTTCATAAAAGTTTCAAACTTGTGGTCAAATGAAAGTTGCACTGGTCAAGCTGTTGGTTTTGTTCTTCTATATAGGTTTGGTAAATTTGTTGGTTTGTGTAGTATGTTTAAGCTATTGTCCTAGAGGTTTGGTCTAAATACTTGCCATGATGTTTGTTTCTATCCTGGTTGTATGATGTGGTCTTGAACAGCGTTTTTGGAGGGCATACCTGTTGGTTCATTTTTGCTTATTTTGATGTATTCCTTGGTCAGTTTTTGGTACCAAATTTTGACTTTGATTGTGATTCTGTGTTTCTTTCTTTATACTACTTAATTGAAATGTTATGTCGTTTGGATTATGCTTAATAGGTGCCTATACCTATGTGTTAGAGCTATGGAGAAGAAGCAGTACAATGTGATCAAATTTATGCAATGGTGAGGTGTTGGGAGTATCGCCCTTTCTCTTCCATTGTTTGGGTCACTCATATCATTCAACTCGATAAGGCTTTTCGTATTTGTTACAAAGCCAATTAGGTAACTCATAAATACATGTATGGGAAAATGTATGTATATTGATCTTCTTGACCTTAAGATTATGGACATATTTTTCTCCATTCACAGACTTTTTATCCGTATATTTTTGCTGGTTTTGTCAATAATTTCTACTTCTTTATCTGTTTATTACAAATGATAGTTTATAGTGAAGTTCTTATTGCGACCATCTAGATAACAAGGATATGATTGGCGGAAACAACCGGAGTTGACTCCATCAGATAGACAACAATCTATATGATATGCATGCATGAATTCGCCTCTTTTCTTTTTAACGTGTCTTTCTAAAGAGAGAATCAAAGGGGTTCCACGTATTCTAACAATCGTATTGAACTTCTTTTCCCGGTTATTTCAGCAAATCTTGGGCTACAAAGCTTTCAATAGAATCAAAGATCTCATCAAGTACAAAGGGTTTCTGGTACGATATACTTTAGTCACTGACTGATATCTTATAAAGATCATATTTTTATGGTGTCTTTCAAATCCATCCCATGTGAGCTTAGGGTCGTCTACAAAATACTTACCAATTTAATGAAATGTTTTCAAGGGATTTGAATTTTATGGAAGGATTTGTAATTTTTAGTTAGTGTGTTTGATTTGTAGAATTTGTTAGCTTTATATGTAGACGAAAGGATCTGGACGATTAATCTGGTGCATCTCATCCTAATGTGCTATCTAAGCATAAGCATAGATATCTCTTACTCTTCTCACCCTTGATCACTTTTGATATATGAAGTTTTAAATAACTAATGTTCTTCTAAATATTCAGTACAGTTCATCAAACTATTATCATAATCTTTTAATTACATTTCTTTTACGTAGAGCCTATTCTTTTTTGGTGTCCTTGACCACAGTGTAGGTCCAGGATTTTCATGGTCCTGCTCTCATCTTGAGGTTTCCATATTGGTCAATTCATGGAATGGCTAAATCCACTATAGCGTAAAGCATGCTTACTTGAAAACTAGAGGTCTAAATGTTAAAAGGAAATCATCTTTGATTTCAATTTTTGGGTGTTCTACAAATGGGTTATATCCATTTTGATTGATGTTCATAGGTTCCTTTACTTCAAAGGAGTAAATAGAATTGCATAAAAGGATTGTATTAATTAAGAAGCTGCCAACATTTAAAAACATAATTATGTAGCTGATTTTGAGGTATCAGATCTCAATTGCATTCGTCCCATCGTTCAATATCATTGTTTGGATGATAAATGAATGTAGAGGATTTGTTTCACTCTTTGTAACACTATATTGATTAATCTTTTTTTTTTTTTTTTAAATCCATTTCGTAACTTTACTGTTTTACATTTGATGTGACTTGGCCACCTGGGACATGATTATACTTTGAAACCACATCATGACTTATGACTTATGTGGAATTGGTGTTTAAAGAGCTTTTTCGAATGGATAAACAAAGTAACACATCTTATTTGTATTTCGAAGAGAATGACGATGCAATCTCAAACTGCCATAAGCAAAACTAATTTTTTTTATATAGAACCCTTTGTTTCACACCACATAAGTTGATGATTACCATAAAAAAATACAGGTTTTAAGAAAACAATTCCGAACACCTTCTAAACTCATATCGTATACCCGGCCTACGGACGGGTATAGCGCTAGTTTAATTGAAGGTAATAGCATAGTACTAGCGAGGAAGCGACTGAAATCAGCGACTATACTGAAATCGGCGTTGGAAGCCCATAGATTGAAGGCCGGTGACGGCGAATGAAAGGCCGACGACAGCAGCTTGCGACGATGACGGCAACGGAAGATTGGAAGCTGGGATGGAAATGACAATGTGAGTGTACGTACTGTCGAGAGTCGAGTCGAGACGATGGAAAGCGACGATGTCTGATTGTTAGGCGCTTAGGGTTATTTGGTTTTGGCTTAGGCGTTCAAGGTGAAAAACTAAATTGATATTTTTAATTTGTTTATTATATGAAAAATAATTAATTAAAATACAAACAGGTTCGATGGTCAACCCGCCAACCTGGTGGGTTAACCCGTACACGACCCTTGAAATTGGCGGGTTAACGAGTTGGTGGGTCAAAAACTTCAACCCGAACCCTTTTATATTGATATCTAGTTGAGTTGGCGGGTCATGTCAGAAATTGTCATGCCTAAAAAACCCGATGCTGGCGAGTTTGAGTGCAGGTGTGACCCACGTGGTTGAACGTCTTGTTAGGCTTGGGTGAGAGATGTTTGGGCTTGCCTCATTCTTCTTTTTTATCAAAATTAAATGTAGGACTGGGTTGTCCAACTTCAAGTTGCTTTAAAAGAAAAATGGGCCTATATTCTAGATGTGGTATATACATTGGGCTCTCTAATTTCCTTACTTTGCTAATTAGTTATTTTTAGCCTAATAAGCTTAATTTAGTTCACTTTCTATTTTGTAATATTATAGAGGTTAAATAAGTTAAATTTTTAACTTATTTTAGAAAGTTAATATTAATTTATTTATTTACAGATTGTTAGTAATTTAACAAATGCTTTAAAAGTGTTGTATTATGATATTATTAATTAGGGGACATGTTGATATGGAACAAAAGTTCACTTTAGTTGCTAAAATGAGAAATCGACGTGATGACGTAGGATTCGTTATCAAGCGTAGCACTTAGAGGCTTATTTAATTGTTTAGATGATTTTCATAATTAAATTAAAGAGTTGTATTTGGGTTAAATAAGTATTGAGACACTTAAATTTAGAAAGATGAAGTTATAAGATTATAAAACCACTATTTGATATTTTGATGGGTCTTCCAATTTTAGACTTGAGATTGCACTACAATTAGTCGAGGTTGACCGGGAATTTAGCCATTAATTGGATATGGTGGTATGAATTGTATAAGTTTTCATTCAAGACCTATCAGTAGCCTACATTAATTAAAAACTTAATGATTTTTATTTCTAAACAACTATAATTAAGTACTTAATGATAAATTAACCGATATTTGTGATGGATACAAATTCACAAACTCCGCCACAAACTTTTTGAGAATATATATATTATATATATATATATATATGATATGTGATAGATTTTCGACGAATTGTTGCCTATATTGACTTTTGTTGACTTTTCTTGGTTCCATCGGAAATTTTCATCTAAGAAGCTCATTTTTTGGTAGTGAAATCCATGAAATCTTGGCTTGAATGCTCCTGACCAATGTTAATGAGAACAGAAATCAGGAGAAATAGATGATGAAAAAACTGAATGAAACCCTAAGAAAAAGGGCATAAAAAGACCTTTGCATTGTTCCCGATTAATTTTGCCTGCAATTTAGGGTCGCAAAGTTCACATGTATCAAAAGTCCTTGCATCAGGCAGTGTCTCAAGTGACCCATATTGCGACTTAAGTCATGCGCCTACATGCGTGACTCAAAGCCGAGCCACACCATGCCTGACTCAATATCTAGTTGTGTCGTGTCTGTACCCTAATTTGGCCCCATACGCAGGTCTCCTTCTAGATTTACCATGCATAAAATTTACTTATATATTATGATTATTAGATAGGGTTAATTACATGGGTGTGTATCTAACTTGTCACGCTTTATCATTGTATGTACTCAACTTTTAAAATTACCATTGTATGTATCGAACTTTTCAAAAATTGCCATTGTGTGTATCTGTTTACTTGTTACCTGCAAAATGCTGACGTGTACAGGTAAATCTGACGTGGATTTTATTTTTTTTCTTTTCAAAATGAGTAAACTACAAATTTGGTCCCTAAGGTTTTTAAAAAAATGAAAGAACAAGGGTTAAAAGTGTAATTACCCTTATATAACCCCCCCTCTCTTTCTCCGGCGACGTCTCCGGCCACACCACTCTCGTAACCACCACCTCCGGCATCCACCTCCGTCTTTGGCATCATCAATCAACCACCGGATCTGTCTTCTTCCAACACCTCCGTCCAACACGTTGCCGGAACGAACCTCCGGCCGCATATATCTCCGTCCAATCGGTGATCACGAATAGTGGTGGTCGATTTCGAAAGAGGCTGTTGATTTGGTCGATTTCATATCGGTATATATCTCCGTCCAATCGGCGATTCCAATCGACAATCTGGTCGATTTCAGATCGGCCGTTGATTCCATGGAAGAGGCTGTGGTGGTGGTCGATTTCAGATCAGGGGTGGTCGATTTCGAAAGAGGTTGTGGTGGTGGTCGATTTCAGATCAGGGGTGGTCGATTTCGAAAGAGGTTGTGGTGGTGGTCGATTTCAGATCAGGGTGTTGATAGGTGGTGGTTGTGATGGAAATGGTGGTGGTGGTGGTCGATGTAGTGCAGATGGTGGTGGTGGTTTGGTGGTTGTGGGTGTGGTGATGGTGGTGGTGGTGGGTGTGGGTTTGATGATGGTGGTGGTGGGTTTGGTGGTGGTGGTCTTTCGGTGGTAGGTGGTGGTGGTGGTGGTGGTTTGGTGGTTGTGGTGGTGGTGGTGGGGGTGACATTATATTAATTTGGCAAAACAGGTCCTTGAACATTATAAATAAACTAGAGGGACGAATTCTGTAATTTACTCAAACATATGATGAGTTGGCATTCTATGTGGCAGCCTTGTGGCCGCCTATGTGGCATTGTGACCGGTTACCTACTCAGCAGGTAAACCGATACATACAATGAGATTTTTTGAAAAGTTCAGTACATACAATGGCAAGTTTAAAAGTTGGATACATACAATGATAAAACGTGACAAGTTCGATACACATCCATGTAATTAACCCTATTAGATAAGCTGAATAATTCAAAAAACTCAATAAACAACTATATCTCTCTAGCAAACCATATAGATTAATAATTAGTAGCAATAAATAAATGATGAATTATCAGCGTATCAAATCGATTCTTGATTCACTGCAATCACGAGGGAATATATTTTTTTGGCAGCTACCCTTCTTGATGTTTCCTCCTTTGACAATATTAAGTTTCTTTTCTCATGTTTAAGTTGAAGATATGAAAAATAAATCACATCCTAAAATAAATACATTTACTTTATTATTTCCTTTTATAGACATATTTTAAACAATTAAGTTATTTTGTAAATATCTTATCGTTTTTTCTGTAAATTAATGATAATATGAAACTATAAATTTATATACCTAATAATATTTATTTAACGTTAATGGCTAATATTGGATAAAACCAAGTTACTTATTTACCATTCTTTTTCAACATAAAATTTAATTTATATTTATAAATTTAAGTAGTTCAACAATATATACAAACGTTATGAGATGATCTTATCTATTAATTTATTAAAAACCAGAGTTTGCTGAAAACTCAAATAGATAATTATTTCAGTTTTTAAATAGCTTCACTGGTTTTTCAGAATTTTTAAAAAAGTTTGAATAATCTTGGATCTAAAAATGTTACATTCGCAAGTAATGGGTCATTCTAATAAGAGCATCCACAATAAAGGTTCTTTTTGAGGTTAAAATATGGTAAATGAGGTTGTTGGAGGTTCCACCACTGTGGATAATCTCATTTATATTGAGCTTGGATGTAGGTAAACCATTATATGATCCATTTATCTGTCGGAAATTTCAATAAGTGTTCAACTACAATTGAGAAGTTTCATCAATAATCTTTTCATAAACATTTCAATGAAATTTAACGTCGAAAAATCCTTCACAACTTTTATTTTCAGGCGATATATTATCATCGTCTAGTAATTAGTAATTGGTTAAGTGATCCGTTCACTTTGTAATTTTGGTGGCTGTGGAATCGAGATGGAACAGATCGCTTGGATTTTGGGTACGTTTACGACTTGTTAACTGTTCCCATTTCCGGTTGTTTGTAACAGTTCCGACTATGCTGTCCGCCTTTAGTTCGGTACTGTTTGTGTAGTTTTCTGTTTGGTTTGGTTCGTTTGTTCCCTCAGCGAAGTGGTGTTCTCTCTGTTGGCTTTTCTTTGTGTTCTTTCTGCTGGGCTGCTATCTGCCCTTGAGGTTGTTTGTTTTCTTGTTGTAACTTGATTGGTTTTGGTAATAAAGTTTGGTGCTGTTCAAAAAAAATTAGGAATAGGATGGAGATGCCCAAAAAATTAAAAATTGGGGATGATCTGACCCGTCTAATGCCCGAATTAAATATACATTTTATAATCATTATTAAATATATGAGTATTCGTTATTAAATATGTTTGTATGTTTATTAAATATACTAGTTTTGATCCCGTATAATACACGGGATAATTTCAAAAAATTAAATCATGCCAAAAACCTTATATTACAAATATGAAAATGACCATAAATACAAAGTCACATACGAGAAATCAACAACTCCAACTTGGACTATAAACATGAATAGAATCATTATAATCATATCATTATGTGTAGGAAAAAATAAAAATTAAAGAGCGTTTGATTAATTACCTTTGTGTGTGTATGTGTAATTGGTAGTGAGTAATTAAGAGAGTTGCATCAATTGCTTGAGATTGAGAGATTGAAAAGGGTATTTATAGATTGAGATTGAGAGATTGAGATTGAGGTGTGTATTTTTGGATTAAAACTGATTGAGAGATTGGAAGGGTATTTATAGATTGAGATTGAGATTGAGAGATTGAGATTGAGGTGTGTATTTTTGGATTAAAACTGTTTGATTTAATTATGTAGAAGATTTTTGAAAGTGGTATTTATCTTTTACATTATTTAATTTATTGTTTTCATATTTATCTATAGTTTGGATTAAAAAATGAAAATTTTTAATGAGCTTGAGTATATTTTTTTGTTCCAAGAAGTTATATGGAATTTTCTTAAGAATTAAGAAAATAGGAAAAGTAAGATTTTTCAATTTTGGAAAATTCTTAGAAAATTGTACTTTGAAAATAGAGAGAATATTTTTAATTCTTTATATCACCAATGAAAAATAATAATACGTGTATTGATTATATTAAATATTACACAAATATATGTAGAGGATTTTTTAAACCGTTTGATTTAATTATGTATTTTTGAAAGTGGTATTTATCTTTTACATTATTTTATTTATTGTTTTCATATTTATCTATAGTTTGGATTAAAAGGTAAAGTGGTATTTATCTTTTACATTATTTTATTTATTGTTTTGATAATCGAAACCAGCTCATCAGAACGCGACACGTGGCAATTCGGCTCACCAGAGCACGACACATGGCAAACCAGTTACTCTTTTATTATATCTATATATAATAAAAGAGTAACTGGTTTGACACGTCTCGCTCTCTGAGTAACTCATTGACACGTGTCGCGCTCTGGTGAGCCATTGCCACATCATATGCATATGTGTCATGTGTCATATGTTGACACATGACACTGATTCAAAATATAAAATTAATAAAAATAAATTCAAAATTATCTATTAAATATAACAAACTTTATCTCTATCTATTGGTATGAAGTCATCTATATCTCTATCTCTCTCCCTAAATTGATATTTAAATACTAAGCATTAAATATAACAAATTTTATCTCTATCTATTGGTATGAAGTCATCTATATCTCTATCTCTCTCCCTAAATTGATATTTAAATACTAAGCAGATTCAACAAAAACCGTATAAACCTTACCTTTTTCATTGGAATTTTTCAAGTTCCTCCATTACTCTTTTTGCAAACGTCTTAGGTAAGTTCGTCAACCATTTTTTCGAAAAACATTCATGCATAATTTTTTTATTATTTGTTTTTGCAATTATTTGAAGAATGGTAAGAAAATTTGTGTCATTGTTTTCTTATGATGAACTAAATCATATGGTTTGATTTTCTCCTGATTTACTTTTTTTTAAGTTTTTTGATTTACATCAGTAGAAGCATAACTAACTTTTCTTTTCCACATTATATAATAATTTATATTTGTATTCATGTAACTAATTGATAAACGTCATCAAATAGAAAATAAATATTTCATTTTAAATATAATAAAGATAATCATTGAGTTTTAATATAATAGTTAATTAATATTTTATAACAAATTATTGTTAAACGTATCCATTGTTATATTTCAATCCAAGTACACTTTTGTATGTATACCTTTCTCTTTATATGTGAAAGTATATTAACATCATTTTAATGTCAAAGATAGTTTATAGTTTGATCTATAAAATGTTTTTGTTATATTTTCGTTGTTGATAATTTGATATCAATTGAATTAAATTAAAAATAAATAAAGTTTGTACTTTTTTTAATATAATTAATGTATTTGATAGAAAATAATATTGATGTTAAAAGATCAATAGCACAACAATTCATATTTGTAGTATAAGGTTTTTAGTATGACTTAATTTCTTGAAATTATCCCGTGTATTACACGGGATCAAAACTAGTATAGATTATTTATAAAAGATTAGATTTAAGTATATAGTAGGCTATCAGTACCCAACCCTTTCAACCTCATTGCCACATCAGCTTTTCTCTAACCCTTCCATTAACCATCTGGAACCCCTCTGATTAGTTCCCAACCCTCCCAACCCTCTCACTTATTATTTTAATAAGACACCACACACACACACACAAAAGCTACAACCTGTCAATTAAACGAGCGGTGTGGCCAAGCCGCTTACAACCCCATCCCGCTGAACCCTCCTCCGACGTAGCCGTACCCGCTGAAGCCGCGGCTTCGAACCCTCCGAACCCCACACTACGGTACGCATTATTGATATGTAAAGAGAATATGATAATTTTTTCTAACATACATTTTTTAAATGTCTTACCTTTTTTACACACAAAAATTTAAGAGCCAAATTTGTTAATCAAACAGTTACATTTGATGTTATTTTGTTCGAATATGAGTATTAAAATCAAAATTTTGAAAACATTTGGAATTTACACATAAACCAAAAATTTTGGATTAGGTGTGGTGTTTGACATATTTGATGTAAAATATCTCATACAAACTGGGAAAAGAAATCCTTGATTTGCCTAGAGTCTTCGTATCCTGATCGGTGTTAGGGACGAGGACGGAGAATTAATCATATTCCCCAACAGGACGGTGATGGGACAAAGATTGGAGATCAGGGAGGACGGTGGAGATAAGGACTGTGTTCCCACCCGATTCCCATACTTACCATTGAGAGTAGTTGTCCAGAATGCGTTGAAAATCTACGTTTTTAACGGATTTTGGGTGAAGACTAATATCTAAGAAATCCCATTATTTTATAGCCATACCAATAAAAATGGACTCAAACATATCATAAATTAAATTTGACATACTAAATATTTAACCGAACCAATATGTTTTTAATTTAATCTACAATCTAAGAATACTTTCAGAAATTTCGTCTTGTGTAAGGACCCAGATTCTAAGCATGAAATAATACAATTAGCAATGAGAAGTAAACCTGCTCTTGGCCCTCATCATAGAAATCATATCATAGTTGAAGTACATTACTCGTCTTAGCGTTCGACAACTATACTTGCTAATACACAATTGAGATTAAACTAAGAGAGTAACGTATAATATTGATGAAATAAGGTATAAGTCTCTATCCCGCGTATCTAGTACTCGCACTACCTCAAACGTGGCCTTGCCTTTATTCGCCACCTTCTAATTCAACCTGCGTGAAAAGTTTGTTTTTTGATAAAGAAACAATGAGGGTTAGACCGGCGGTTTAGTGAGGTCCCTTCTTTAAATCTTTAATAAGAAACTAAATCATTCACAACTTTTCAGAAATATAAGTTCAACAAACATTCATGTAAGATTCACATATAACCACCATGGATACCTCCACCTCTCGTCGCTTATATCGCGACCACTTTGGTTTAGGCACATACCTCCCAAGGCTAGAAGGGTTCGAAACAAATTAAAAAACCCCTTCGAGATCCCTTGTCTCAATAACCGCCCCCTTGGTCTCACCAAATGGCATATACTTGAATAGTGCTCAAACTATCAACAAGGTGTGCATTCATTGAAAAATTAAGTAATGAAATATCATAAATGCATTTTCACAACTTATAAAATAAACGTAACCTCGTTAGAGTAGTTGTTTTGTTTAGAAAACTCACCTGATTACCAAGCTTAATCCCCACATTTCCAAATGATTCTTTTCTACTCAATCGTCCACCTGATGAAGAACCTTCTCCAAACACAGAATTTCTCTTGAGTTACCTTTTTCTTTCTCCTTCTTCACACGTCCTCTTTTCACACACACACACACACACACACACACACACACACACTATCACCAATTCATCCTTTCAAATGACTTCCCTTTCCAAAAACCCTTAGATTTAGGTTTTTATACTTAGGGCTTTTAAGTCCAACTTCTACACAAGCCCAACTCTTATTATCAATTCCTGAAATTCAAGCCATGTTAAAAAACAATTAGGCCCAACTGACGATTAGTACGTGATGTAAAGTGTACGGCTATTACGCGATTTAAAGGTGCTTTGCCATCAACTCGTGCTCACTTTCCCAAGTAGCATTTTGGCTAATATGAACCTCCATTGTACTTTTACGAGCGCGATCTCCTTGCTCCTTAGTTTCCGACTCTTCTTACCCAATGTCACTTCCAATTATTCTATGTAGCTCAACTTTGCGTCTACATGTATATCTTTCAAGGAAATCGCCGCGATTTCATTCGCTAAACTTTTTCATAGATTCGATACATGGAACATAATATGAATACCCTTCCATTCTTCGAGTAGGTCCAAATATAAGTTGCCTCTCTAACTCGCTCAAGGATGGGTTTAATATCTCCTTAGAGGTCGGGTGGTAGGAAATCTCACAATCGTAATTGCTTAACAATTATGCCCAACATCGTTGTCTCAAATTTAACTCCATTTTGACTGAATAAATGTCGACTTTAATGGTCCGAGTAAATCGGGTATTTCACTCCGTAGAGGTAATGCCTCTAAAGCTTCAAAATATAATACCAAAGTTTATACAAATTTATTACACAAATCTTCGAGGGAACGCTTAGCCTACTAAGGTAGCTGCTAAACAATTGACTTCAGTTGGCTCCCAACCTAATAACAATAGAGAACCGATTATGTTGAGGATAAGATAGAAACAGATGAAGATATAGAGATTATTCAAACTAAAATGCAAAAAAACTAAGAACACACGAACTCTTCAAAAAATCGACTCTCATAGACCTTCAAAATGCTTACAAAAAATGGAAGAAGTACGGCTGATAGATTACATTACCCTAAATAGTACATACCATTTCCTATTTATACTAGGAAATTCACTACTTTAAGCACAAGCCCATTACATTTAAGCATCCCCTAAGCCCAAATACAATAAAAAAACATTAAGTCCAATAAGGCTTACCTGTATAAAACTTCTGATAATTTTAGCTAATAAATTTGCTAACAGTCTCCCCCTAAGTTTTATAAATGAAGCATGTCTTGTTCTTCTTTTCTTTACTTTCTCCAGAAGGTATTAGCAAAGGTCGATGACTTCATCTGCAGAGGCTTATTGTTGATCCAGTCTTCCTAAGACCTTATGAAATATCAATGATCCTTTATCTTTCATCTCAGAATACTTAGCAAAATATAGATGCTTAGGGAACTACAACGAGTCTGTTCGCTGAAGGTCCATACTGCTGAGCATGGTTCATAAATGATATCAGCGATAGCTTGTCACTGACTCCTTTCAGTGACAGCGATACCTGATAACTGCTAATGTACTCTATGAAGACAAACAGTCATGTCACTAGGAAAACCATCGGCACCATCTATTGATGTAAGCTGATGATAGAGTCAGTGATGCTAATGATCTGAAGTTGAAATCAGTGACAGTTAGCTGACTACACATACATGACGTTCAATGAAGACAAGTCACAGTGCCTCCCTGACCCTTACCAAGGATCAGCGATTCTAAGGCCTGATCAGTGAGTTGTTCTTTAAGAATATTAGTTTTCTCTTCTTGTCTTATATGCACAAAAAGGATTTGGTTTGCCTTTCTGACAATAAGTACAGGAGAGATGTCTCTTTACTGTTCACTCCTTACTTGTCAACCATAAGGCCTCTATTTACCATAGACCATGACTCTACCAAGCATGGACTCTCTTTTATGGTACAATAGTACACCAAACCCCAATCTTTACATGACAAGTGTAAAGTTGGGTGTGACATGCATTTAATGCATGGGGTATAAATATGAACATAGTGTGTTCTTCAAACACCGAACCTTTGGTCCATGTTCAATACCCCTATCCTTTTTCTTTCTATCTTCTACCCTCTAATTCTTGCTTAGTGCATAAGCAAAGGCTGCGTGTCTTAAACTTAAAGATTGTTTTGGATCTTGACAAAGTTTTGATCCTCTTCAACAAACAATCTACTTCAGTTTCATACAAAGGCTCCATAGGAGTCGTGAACTGAATTAAGTGGAAGAAACTGTGTTGATTGTATACAACCCCCCTTCTACAATACAATCTATCTTATTGGCCATCAATAGAGGACCAACAAGTGGTATCAGAGCGGTTAGAAACCTCTTTCTTCTTCCTAACCGTTCACAAAAGAAACATAGTTTCTAGATCCACCCTATGGCTAATCCTCCAAAAGACACATACTTTGAATCTGGATCTCTGGCAAAGCCTCCCAGATTCAATGCTGATAACTTCCCTCTATGGAAGTCAAGGATGGAACTATTTCTCTCTGGTTCCGATCCTCAAATCCCCTACTTCTTAGAACATGGACCATATGTTCCCACTTCTATAGTACCAGCTGTCGCTGCTACTTCCACCACTCCCGCTGCTCCTGAAAGAACATTTGTCAAACAAGTGTCCAACTGGACTGACGAAGATAAGCGCCTGGTGAATGTTGACACCAAGGCAAGATCTCTGATAGCCATGTCTCTTCCTAATGAAGTATTTCACTCCATCAGTAAGCTTAAGACTGCTAAAGAGATATGGGATACTCTTTGTATCCAATATGAGGGTGCTGACGCTCTCATCGAATCTAAAAAGATTCACCTCATATGTCAGTATGAGAAGTTCATCGCTGCTAAAGGTGAAACTTTGGCCCAGACCCATCAGAGGTTTAACTGCCTTCTGATAGATCTGAAGACCTATGGTATTGTTTACTCTAACTCGTAGGTAATCACCAAATTCATGGAGGCCCTCCCTGAATATTGGGAAACGTACACCATGTGTCTAAAAATGTCCAAGGACATTAAGACTATAACTCTTAGTGAATTATATGGTATGATGCTCAACCATGAGCAAACCAAGTCTCTGAAGACTAATCTCATCAGAGATACCAAGGATGATGCGAAAGGTAAATCTCTTACCTTAATCTCTGAAACTTCTCAACCCTCTCAAACCCCTGTCTCAACTGTGACTATCACTGAGATAGATGATTCTGACTCTGATCTTGTCTCTGATAATGAGTCAGATTTCAACGAGTCTCTTGCTCTTCTCACTAAGCATTTCAAAAGGTTTGGTAGGAAAGGAAACTTCCGTAAGGCCAAGCAGCTTTCTCTTACTAACAAGCCTGACACCCCCTCTGGTGATAAGGCTACCTCTACCTGTTTCAAATGTCAGGGCAAAGGACACTTTGCCACTGAGTGCAGGTACAAGAAGAATCAGTTCGCTAAATCTTCTACCCCAGCTTACAAGGACGGAAAGTACCAAAAGCTGAAGTCCAAGTACCGAAAGCTGAAATACCAGCGAAAAGGCAAAGGTCTAATCGCTGAAGGAAAAGGCTGGGATGAATCTTCTGATGAATCCTCTGATGAAGAGGATACCAGCGAGGTGAGATGTCTAATGGCCATTGCTGAAGACCCCGAGCCTGCTCTTATGGCATAGCTCGAAGTCATCCCTGAAGAAGAAGTCACTGCTACTTCTGTCATGACCTCTGATCTTCCTCAGGTATCCACTCCTTCTCCTTCTAATGCTATGACAGCGATGGATGCTCTAACCATAGATCTGTTCAATGCCTTAAATGGCAAGTCCTCTGCTGAAAAGGTCAACTGTGACCTTAGGACTGAGCTCAAAGAGTGTCATGAGAAACTCAAAGAGCTCGCTGTTTATGAGGCTAGTTACAAAGACCAAGTTCATGCAAACCAAGTTCTTTGCATTGAACGAGAACAGGCCATCGCTGATAAAGAAAGCTCTTGCTGAGCTACTTTCGGAAAAGGTCACTGTTAAGAGCTGGGCTGATGCATCTGAAAAGGTGGATGAAATTATTGCCACCCAGCGTCACCCTATGAACAGAACCTGCCTAGGTTTTGTTAAAGGAAAACATCATGTATGGATAACTCTGATAAATCATACTTGAAATTTGGCATGTTTGTTAGTTCTGATTCTAACTCTCAGAGTTATACTCCCATCTCTAAAGATGATGCTGCTTTCCCTGTTCAGCCGCATATGAACTCGGTTAGCAAAGACCTTCCAACCCTTCCTTCCAAATCTAAGATTCAAAACCACAAGGCTTCTAAAGTCCTAAGTGGTGGTCCTACAGGATCTGGGGCTAAGAAATCAGCTCAAAGCCTCACTCCTAGAATCAAGGTTGACTTAATAACCAAACCTCAGGAGAAGACTCTCATTCCTCCTCAGACCAAAGATATAGGCATTATTGGACCAGGTCCTGCTGACCAAAAGCTTAAAAAGCCAAAGGGTCCCTCTAAATCTAAGACCTATAGAAACTGCTATCACTGTGGTCAAAATGACCATATCGCTAGCAAGTGTCCTCATACTACCAAGGCTGAAAAAGCAGCTAAGGTAAAGAAAGGTCCTAAGGCAAATAAGTCTGCCAAAGGAAATAAACCCTTACTCGCTGAGACTGTTATCATCCCTGACTCTGTCAGAACTGAAACTTCAGTTAAGACAGAAGATGTTGCCTCTACCCCTACTGCTACTATAATCTCTGAGGCCACTGAATATTCAGTCATCTATGTCCCTGATGACTCTTCCTTCTTCGCTGACCTTGACGGACCCAACTTTATGTGGTTCGCAAGAACAATTAACTCTTCCTTCTCTTACAGAAAAAGGGCATCTGGTATCTTGACAGCGAATGCTCAAAGCATATGATTGGAAACAAACATGTCCTGATTGACTTCAAAGAAGAAGCTGGCCCTTCAGTCAAATTCGGTGGCGAAGGAAGAGGTACTCGTGGCTATGGTACCTTAACCAACGGAAAGACTACCTTTCGGAGGGTATCTTAAGTTGAAGGACTGACTCACAATCTGCTGAGTATCAGTCAACTTTGTGATAAGGACCACAAGGTCTCTTTCTCGAAGAAAAGCTGCCAGTTGAAGAACAAGCACAATAAAGTCATTCTCAGAGGACAAAGATCCCATGATGTCTACGTCATCAACATGGACACATCCACTGAAAATGTATGCTTCATGTCCAGGGTCTCCTCTAAAATCAACTGGCTCTGGCACAAACGTCTCTCCCACCTAAATTTCAAGACCATCAACCAGCTCTCTATCAGCAATCTGGTGAAAGGTCTCCCTGAAAATAGCTTTGCAAAGGAATCTCTTTGTGCTGCTTGTGAAAAAGGGAAGCAGACTAGAGCTTCTTTTAAATCCAAGCAAGTTTCTACCATCAACTCTCCACTCCATCTATTGCACATGGACCTCTTTGGACCTGTCAATATTCAGTCTATGGGTGGAAAACGATTCACTTTGGTGATAGTGGATAAATACTCAAGATACACCTGGGTGTTCTTCCTTAGAACCAAGAGTGAAACTCCCCAGCTGATCATTTCCTTCATTCTTCGGATGGAGAAGTACAATCAGATCACTGTTCGCTCTATACGAAGTGATCATGGCACTGAATTCAAAAACAGTGTCCTGGATGAATTCCTGATCAGCAAAGGGATATCTCAAAACTTCTCTGCCGTTCGGACTCCTCAGCAAAACGGGATCGCTGAACGAAGAAATCGCACGCTGATTGAAGCTGCAAGATCAATGCTGATTGATTCCCATCTTCCTATTGAGTTCTGGGCTGAGGCTGTCAACACTGCCAGTTACACACAGAACAGGTCACTGATCGTGAAAAGGTTCAAGAAGACAACCTACGAGCTCATCAGAGGAAGAAAGCCGAACATTGAGTACTTCCACATCTTTGGTTGCAATTGTTATATTAAGAACGACCGAGATGCTCTGGGAAAGTTCGATGCCAAATCTGACGACAGTTTCTTGGGTGGATACTCCACTATATCCAAAGCCTATCGTGTTTTCAACAAACGAAGGCAAACCATTGAAGAAACCATTCACGTCAAGTTTGATGAATCTAATCCCTTCTCTTCTTCCTCTCCTTCTAATAATGATGTAGATCAATGGGCTAACTCTTACTTTCAGGTCCCTGAAAATGAAGCTCCTGATACTAACATCCCTGCTGTGGGAACACCATCTCCAATCCCTGATGGATTTGAAGACATACTTGAGATTCCTCAGGATCTTCCAGTCTACTCTGCTGTTCCTATATCTCAAGTTGCCCCCACAACTTCTCAGGAGGACATTCCGTCACCCTCGAAATCATCTGAATCAGCTCCTCTTGTTGCTGATCCTCCTCAACTTGATGCAGTCGCTGAAGAATCATCTTCTACAGTCATTGTTGAACCTCTTCATACTGTCTCTCAGCCGCCTGCTCTAAGATGAACTAGAGATCATCCTGTTGATCAAGTCCTAGGTGATCCATCTACTGGTGTAAGAACTCGACATCAGGCTAGTAATCACTGTCTCTTTGTCTGTTTCTTATCTGAAATTGAGCCTTCTAAAATTGAAGAAGCGCTCGCTGACCCATTTTGGATTTCAGCGATGCAAGAAGAACTCGCTGAGTTCGAAAGAAACCTTGTCTTGACCCTTGTTCACAAGCCATCCAGGAAGACCATCATCAGTCTAAAATGGGTTTTCAGAAATAAACTTGATGAAAATGGCATTGTGGTTCGCAATAAGGCTCGTCTTGTTGCACAAGGATATAGACAAGAAGAGGGGATGGATTATGATGAAACCTTTGCCCCTGTGGCTAGACTTGAAGCCATTAGACTATTTCTCTCTTATGCGGCTTATATGAAATTTCAAGTGTTTCAGATGGATGTCAAGAGTGCGTTTCTCAATGGGAAACTTACTGAAGAAGTCTATGTTGCTCAACCTCCAGGCTTCACTGATCCAAAACATCCTACTCATGTTTACAAGCTAAACAAAGCTCTGTATGGATTAAATCTTGCTCCTAGAGCTTGGTATGAAACCTTATCTACTTATCTCATCAAAGAAGGTTTCACTCGTGGAAAGATTGACAGCACGCTGTTTGTCAAATCTTACAAGGATCATGTTTTCCTTGCCCAAATTTATGTTGATGACATCATCTTTGGGTCCACGAAAGCCAAACTTTGTAAAAAGTTTGAAGCACTCATGCAGGCTGAATACAAGATGTCTATGATGGGTGAACTAACCTACTTCTTAGGTCTTTCAGGTTAAGCAATCTGAAAAGGGTATTTTCATCTCTCAAGGTAAGTATGTTCGTGAAATGCTTACTAAATTCGAACTTACTACATGCTCTGCTATGAAAACACCAATGGCACCTCCTCTAAAACTCGATAGGGATTTCGAAGGAAAATCTGTTGATGTTACTCTCTACAGAGGAATGATCGGCTCACTGCTGTATCTTACAGCGAGCCGACCTGATATCATGTATGCTACCTGTCTTTGCGCACGATATCAAGCTGATCCCAAGGAGTCCCATATGAAGGCTGTAAAGCGCATCTTCAGATATCTGAAAGGGACTCCCAACCTTGGTCTCTGGTACCCCAGGGAATCAGGGTTCGATCTAACTACTTTCTCAGATAGTGATTTTGCAGGTTGTAAAATAGATCGAAAAAGCACCCTTGGTGGCTGTCAGCTACTTGGTGGTAAGTTGGTGAGCTGGACAAGCAAGAAGCAGAATTCTGTGTCCACATCAACCGCTGAAGCAGAGTACATCGCTACTGGTAGCTGCTGCGCTCAAGTCCTTTGGATGCGAAATCAACTTCAGGACTATGGGTTCAAGTTATCAAAGATACCCATCTACTGCGACAACACTTCAGCAATTGCCATCGCCAACAATCCTGTTCTTCACTCGAAGACAAAGCACATTGAGATCCGATATCACTTTATCAGAGATCATGCGATGAATGGCGATGTTGAACTTCATTTCATTTCCACTGAGTATCAACTCGCTGACCTCTTCACTAAACCGCTGGATGAGAAACGGTTCAACCAACTCATCAGTGAGTTAGGAATGCTAAACCCTGATGTCTAATGTTCAGGATCCTGCATTACTAGATTTTCTCTATACATACTCTATGTATTTTTCCAGTGTACTGTATTTTTCTTAATGAAATAAATTGATCTCCCTGATCATCCTTAAGTCACTGATGATTCTGTTGTCTGCTGAGACACTGCATTTACTTCATATTTCAGTGATCTCACCTACCTTAACACACCCTATGTGATAAGAAGACTTTTTCCATCTGCTGATAACCTTTCACATTCCTATGATTAAGGTTACTCATCAAACTGGATCAGATTTGAATCAACTTATCTTCTACTAACTCTATCTAGTTGATTTGACTTTGTTGCACCATACGTTACTTCCCAACGTGTGTCAGGCGCGTAACTGTAAAAGAAAAGACACTTTCGGGCGCGTGAAAGCAAACGGTTACATTTTTACGGCGAGTTTTAATTAACCACCATAATTACTTCTTGTAACTTGCTCCACGTTCCATCGACTTTTGAGCGTCAAAATCGGACCTTCCGGTATCCTTCTCCCCTATAAAATCCACTCTTCGATTACTTCTTTCTTCACTTACCATTTTTTTCTATCTCTCCAAGATTTGCACTACAATGGGTTCAAATCTTCTCTCTTCCTTAGAAGACCTTCTCCCTCGTCTGGTAAGTCACAAACCTTAATTTAAGGTTGTGTTCTCATCTTCTTCCCTAAAGCAAACCACTTTTCTGGTTTCTCCTTTTCAAACATAAGTTTTTAAAACAATAAAAGACTCTTCTTATCTTTCCTTACTTGTTTTATACTTATGATATCTTTCTCTTTTGCAGAATATCTCCTTTGCTCAAGTTTCTGCAGCCATGCTCTACTCTCTTTTGGAAAACCTCTCGGCTAGACCAAGGAAGAAGGATCTTGACTCTCAGCTACAGCACCTGGTGCTGTATCTGAGGGGGAGAAATCTTACAGGATACCTTCTTCTAAAAGGGACTTTTCCCTTCCAGTTCCCCCACCACTTACAGGAGACCTTCTTCTAATGAAGAAAGTTCTTTTCTCCTCCCTTAGAAAGCCTATCATCCTGAGGGGGAGAAACTGCAAAGTGGTTTGATATGTAGGCTTCGCACAAGTCCAAGTAAACCTCCTGTTTCTTGGATGTGCACCTACTAAGGAGGAGAAATGTCAGCGATCAGAACCGCAAAAGGGTGATGATTGCTGATGTTTCGTGCGTCATCGAGACAAGATCTAAGATCTATCCATACAGGATCTGTATCCTGGTGGAATGGCTCTGTCTCGTTGATATGCCTCTTCCAAGACTCTCCAAGGAAGAGAAGAATTGCTGGAAAGTACATTGCAAATATTCGCTGATAAAGCATGATCAGCGACTTTGTATGTACTCCCTGCCCTCTCCCATTCATCTTATGAATAGATGCCTCTTTCACTAGTTAGTGAAGTTCCAGGACTGGCTGAGAAAGAGAAGACCATGAAGAAGAAAACATGGATCGCTGCTTGGTTAAAGAAGAACCTCTTGACTAGTTTAATCTGTGTAGACTAGTTTGATGTATGTAAATTGTTTGTTGTTTCTTTCAGTGACTTGTAATCTTATTTCCTTTTGTATTGTAATTCTTACTTTGAATGAAATGAAATACAAGTGTTTCTTTATCCCTGATACTCATCACTGAAGAGGATTTCTTCTAACAGTTAAATAGAACAAGTACCTTTAACATGTTTTATTTCCTAACTGTTGATTCTAGACTTGGAATGAATTCTGAGCTACTAGAAAAAGACAACCTCCCTGTTGTCTTATCATTGATATTTAGGGGGAGATTGTTGATCCAGTCTTCCTAAGACCCTATAAAATATCAATGATCCTTTATCTTTCATCTCAGAATACTTAGCAAAATATAGATGCTTAGGGAACTACAGCGAGTCTGTTCGCTGAAGGTCCATACTGCTGAGCATGGTTCATAAATGATATCAGCGATAGCTTGTCACTGACTCCTTTCAGTGACAGCGATAGCTGATAACTGCTAATGTATTCTATGAAGACAAACAGTCATGTCACTAGGAAAACCATCGGCACCATCAATTGATGTAAGCTGATGATAAAGTCAGTGATGCTAATGATCTGAAGTTGAAATCAGTGACAGCTAGCTATCTACACATACATGACGTTCAATGAAGACAAGTCACAGTGCCTCCCTGACCCTTCCCAAGGATCAGCGATTCTAAGGCCTGATCAATGACTTGTTCTTTAAGAATATTAGTTTTGTCTTCTTGTCTTATATGCACAAAAAGGATTTGGTTTGCCTTTTTGATAATAAGTATAGGAGAGATGTCTCATTACTGTTCAATCCTTACTTGTCAAGCATAAGGCCTCTATTTACCATAGACCATGACTCTACCAAGCATGGACTCTCTTTTATGGTACAATAGTACACCAAACCCCAATCTTTACATGACAAGTGTAAAGTTGGGTGTGACATGCATTTAATGCATGGGGTATAAATATGAACATAGTGTGTTCTTCAAACACCGAACCTTTGGTTCATGTTCAATACCCCTATCCTTTTTCTTTCTATCTTCTACCCTCTAATTCTTGCTTAGTGCATAAGCAAAGGCTGTGTGTGTTAAACTTAAAGATTGTTTTGGATCTTGACAAAGTCTTGATCCTCTTCAACAAACAATCTACTTCAGTTTCACACAAAGGCTCCATAGGAGTCGTGAACTGAATTAAGTGGAAGAAACTGTGTTGATTGTATTCAACCCCCCCTTCTATCTTATTGGCCATCAATAGAGGACCAACACTTGTATCACAGATCCTCTGAGAAATGTTACAGAGGTTCTGTGATTTTTGACTTGTATGAATCTTCAACTTCTGTTGATCCTCTATGAATACAACAGGGTCCCCCTTGACTGAAGCTCTGTGATATTCAACTCTTCCCAATCCCATAAACATTGTAGTCCATTCAGTGAACTCTTCAGATTCTCTCACCATATCCCATCGGTAAAATTGACCGGCACGGAAAGAGGTGTAGTGCATGCTGGATTGATTAGGGAACGTTTGATATCCTTCAGGAGACCAACTGGGCAAAAAACACACAGGATTATATTCTATAGAGATGGGCTCAGAGAGGGTGGACATTGTTGTACGCTTAAAGGGCAAGAATCTAGTCTGGTTAAGCGTAGGAAATTTCAGAGTGTATGTGATCTGAATCTTCTGTAAGTTTGGATAGGTTCTGAAGTGATCAAGCTGCAGAAGTTCAGTGACACTTCTGATAGATGTGATTAAGCTCTGTGATGAGGTAGTGACAAATGTTCTGTGGAGCTTAGCAGATGTGGTCGTGAAAGCTCCAGAGTCTGTGTTAAGAATGACTAAGTTCATTCTCTGCAGAGCTTTTCAACAGACGCAAACAGTGAGCAGAAGAATTCGAGAGCTATGGTATTTGACGTTTGAGAATCAACAGAGGCTCCGATATGCATGCAGAGAGTTGATCAGAACAGCAAGAGAATCTTCTTAACGTTTGAGAATCAACAGAGGCTCCGATATGTTCTTCAGAGGCTCTATGGTATTTGACAGAGGCTCTGTGGGATCCCTCAGTGGTTCTGTCAAAAATGACTTGTGGTCTAAGTAGACCGTAGAAGTTCCATGACGTCCGACAGAGGTTCTGGAGAAAAGCTATCACAAGGCCACTTTCTGATCAAGACCGTAGAAGCAAAGAACTTGAAGTTCTGCTGAGCTTTCAACATCAGAGGCTCTGTGGAACTTGGTAGAGGTTCTGTAGCCTTGATCCTCTATGGTCGTACTCCTTTTGTGGTTTCAGTCTTCAGTGAATTTTTGGCTCGATGGTGGCACACCTCTGTAGTGATACACCTCTATGACTTTTGAGGACTAAACCAGATAGAGCCTTTGAGGGATAGACCACCCCAACAAGAACTGCGAGAGCTTCACAGAAGTTCTTATATCACCAAATCCTCAAGAAAACTGATTTCTAAGGATCGAACACAGATACTGAAGATCTGTTCCTGCTCTGATACCAATGATAACAATAGAGAACCGATTATCTTGAGGATAAGATAGAAACAGATGAAGATATAGAGAGATTATTCAAACTAAAATACAGAAAAACTAAGAACACACGAACTCTTCAAAAATCAATTCTCATAGACCTTCAAAATGCTTACGAAAAATGGAAGTACGGCTGATAGATTACATTACCCTAAATAGTACCTACCATTTCCTATTTATACTAGGAAATTCACTACTTTAAGCACAAGCCCATTACATTTAAGCATCCCCTAAGTCCAAATACAATAAAATAAACATTAAGTCCAATAAAGCTTACCTTTATAAAACTTCTGACAATTTTAGCTAATAAAACTGCTAACACAGCCTTAGAGGATTCATACTTCCCGAATGGTAGGTCTCGACTTCAATCAACTAAGTGAATGCTTGATTATTGTTATAACCAACAAAATCTGTAAACTCGAGCTCACATGCACCCTTGCTATTTAATCACCATTTCTCCCTACTACTAAGTTTTATAATTAAATTGATTCATAGGGATGACCGTATTATTTCACCCGTTCAATAAACAATTTGGTTGGTCCTTCTATTAATCACAACCTTTGTAACACCAAAATATCTTGTAACAAATTTGTGTCGTCATCAACCAATCTTGCCAATTATCCCCTGTCTCGCCCAAACCTCTTTTCTTGTTTCATCCGAGAAAATGCAAATTCATGGTTCCACTCATATTACTTCCCATGCCAACGTCCATAAGATGTAACCGTTACCCTCATCACTCTGTTCGTTGTCTCGTTACAAGTCGACTTTGGATAACACAAGACCCATAACTGTAAGCATTTCATCGATTATCAAATATGCCAAGAAATATTTTCTCTCCAAACACATTATTAGTTGTGTCAATTTGTAATTTACTTAAAGTTGCTTTCCTTTTATGTAATTGTGGATTAGGCCCAATGTTTAAGGCCCATCCATTTAAAGCCTTTAGCCCTTTAGGAGTTTAGTATAAATAGGAGCTTGGGACCTCATTTGTAGTTTCCACTCCTTCCTCCACTCTTCCATCATTTGAGAGAATTATATGAGATTGATATATTGATGACCACTCTTACACTTGTTCATACATCATCATCATGTTCATGATCGTTCTTTCATAGATCTTGCATTATTGACTTCCATCATTCAAAGATCTACGTGTTCATGCATATTCGTTGTCGTTGATTTGGAACCTACAATTGGTATTAGAGCCTACCACTGCTCTTGATCCGTAGTCTTCCTGCAACATAAGTTTGGACTTCTTGCGAAAGAAGATCAATCTTCCTGCAACAGAAGATTGGACTTCCTGCGACGAAAGATCAATCTTCCCGCGACAGAAGATCGGACTTCCTGCGACAGAAGATCAAACTTCCTGCGACAGAAGATCAATCTTCCTGCAACATAAGAAAAATCTTCTTGAAGCATTAGAGTGCCTGAAAACTAATTCTCCTGAAGCAGAAGATAGTGTTTTCCTTGAACACTTTTGGATCATACTTAGTGGTTCAAGATCCACAATCAACCATTAATCATGAACACGCGTGAAGCTTTTGCTATAGGGTTGATAACACCAAAATTATACATGTTTTGGTTGAGCTTAATCGTATGACTTTACCCCATTTCTCACCCGTTTATGATCATTTCACTCACTAAATGAGCTTATTATTGTTTATGTAGGATTTGGAGGCCGTGGAACGGAAAAGTACGAAAAAGGCTAGAAAACGTGAAAAATGCACAAAGTCAACACAGTAGCAATCTGGCGTTCGCGAGTTTCACAATCTGGCGCCACCAGATTCGACAAAGTTGAAGACCAGAGTTGACCTAAGTGTCTGGCGTCGCCAAACCTGCAGTCTGGCGATCGCCAGATGACCCCTGGACGTTTTCTTTTAAATACCAGCCTTCTCCTTCAGTTCAGAACACACGTTTCGCATGATTTTTGGTACGGGTTACGAGGCAGAAACGAGAGTGAGAGTCCGAGTGGTGCCGATACGTCGCGGGAGTCGATCTTCGATCATCCGTCGTTGTATTGTCGGTATCATGTCGATGTCTACTATTGTTTTTGTTTTCATTATGCTTAGTGAGTAGTTTTTTAATAGTAGTACTTGTCATGATCGATGAACCATTGTGGATGATGATTTGATACTTAATGTTTATTGGTTTGTTTTTGGTGAATTGAATGTGTGTTATGGTTCCTTTCTGATTGTTATTGTTTGGTTATTTGAACTCCTTTGGTTGGGTGTATCTGTTGACTAAAGTAGATAGACTCCGATAGGATAATCAACCTACCTTAACCTACCCTTGACCAAGAGAGTTGTGTTAAGTGGTTACTTGAATCGAGAGTGACCTAGAGATAGAAAACCATGCAATAGAGTTAGGATTGGATTTCCGGTGCGAGGTTGCCTGACAAACGACCTAAGTATTGGACTAGGAGGACCAAGACCTAGTTAAAAACCATAATCACTACATGTTAGGGTGTCCCAGACTTAAATTCCTACAATAACCAAAACAACCAAACCTTTGACCTATTTAAATCATCCACTTGGGGATTCACTATACCATGATAAGTGCTGCTGTTTTTATTCATATAAGTTCTTAATTAATCTTTTAATTGCTTTCTTAGTTATTAGCTAATTTAGTTGTCCTTTTAGTATTAAAACCTTATTCATAAAAATACCCCCCAAAAAGCTTTAGGTTAATTAAACTGATCTAGACTTTAATCTACGATAACTTGACCGTTCCCAGTGGTAGATACGATACCTGGACTTTCCTACACTATATTACTCACGATCAGGTACGCTTGCCTGTATATGTGGTAAGACAGTGGCTAGGCATTAGAGGTTAAAACTTGTTACGCTTTTTATGTATGATAATTACCGCATCAAGTTTTTGGCGCCGTTGCCGGGGAACGGTAGTTGTTAGATTTTAGTCTTTATTAGTTTTGTTAATCGATCCTTGTGAGGGATTCTTTCCCTTGCAAGTTTTTCGCTTTCTAGTTTAATTAGTTATTTTTATTTTTATCTTATCTCTTTGTTTCCCGCAAGTTGCCCGTAACCGTTTGTTGTGGTTTCAGTCACGGCAGACTTGTTAGAGCCATTTGAGGAGCCGGAGGGAGAATTCAGAAAAAGAAACAAAAAGAAATCCAAAGCCAACAAAGTTCGCCCGAGAGCTTTGATTTTTGAGATGGGAGACGAAGCACCGATGCTCATGATGACCGGAGAACCATCAAAGAAGAAGTGGACGGACATCTACACGAAGAAGTATGTGGAGAGCGATAGTGGAAGTGAGCCCGATTATGCCACGGATTACGATCCGAAGGGGTTCACCATTTCGTTCGAGCATCTAGGACTCAAGGTGCCCGAAGCTTCAAGTGATGATGACGAGGAAGATGGAAAGCAAGGCGGATACGCGGAGTTCGTGATTCCAAAGAAAGAAGATAAAGGCAAGGAGAAAGAAAAGGAGAAAGAAAAGAAAAAAGCACCGGAAGACGACCTCATCTACATTGCACCTATCAAGCATGATCCAGGGAGTTACAACCTACCTATTTCTTGTCATAAATTTAGTGGTCTTGCTTTGGTAGATTCAGGTGCCGCACTTAACATGATGCCTGTTGGTTATTGCAGGAAAATGGGAGTTAAGAAGATTCTGCCAACAGACTATCAATACCGAGGAGTGAACGGTTACATGACAACACCGTTAGGGATAGCGGAAGGAGTCCCGATTCGCATTGGCAACTTTGTTTATTATACGGACTTCGTCATAGCTAATCTTCCACAGAATACGGAGATCCCGATAATCCTCGGGAGATCTTTCTTGCACACCGCTCAAGTGAATACCGATATGCGAAACCAAGTCACGAGCTTAGGGTATGGAGAAAATCGGATTTACTTTGATCCTAACGGAGAGCCGGTTAGACACCTCGATGAACCGTATGAAGATCCTTCTCTGGCCTACAAGAAAAGCACGAACCACCCGTTACTCCCGCATGAGCATGGAAAGAAGACGGAGGATTATCCGAACCCAATACGCCAAAAGGAGCAAACAACCAATGGGTCGGGACCCTCCAAGAAGGAGTACAGAAAGAAGAGAGGCTCGTTATCCTGACGTGCCAAGAAATGAGCCGAAAAAGGGGTCGAGCTCTAGACCCGTCCAAAAACGAAGCGCTTCTCGGGAGGCAACCCGAGCATTTCCTTTATTTTGCATTTTTTTGGTTTTTCGTGTGTATGTTTATTAATGTTTTTGTTTGATATTGCTTAGGTAACCATACGGAAGGGATACGAACCAGAATCGAGCAAATCCGACGTGCGAAAGCAATTTTGAAGAGTTGGAAACAGAAGCAAAGTCGCGATCGCCAGATTCCAAATCTGGCGACGCGAAGCTGGTAAGCCACGGTAACAGGTAAAAATTTCGAACCTCGCGATGCGAAGAGAGCCGTTTCGCGACGCGAAGCTTAAGAAAACTAGGGTACTTTTGAAAACCGCCTGTTTGGCGACGCGAAACCCTGGGTTTCGCGATGCGAAGTCGGGACAGACGGGTTTTAAACCCTCTTTTCTCACTTTTTCACTTCACCACAACCCTAAGTTTACTTCGGCGCCGCGAAATCCTCTCACGTCCTTGCGAAATCCGACCTTCTTGAGCTTCAATTTCATCATTCAACATGAACAAGGTATGTTTCCTAACTTTAACTTCATGAGGATAGCTTGATTTGGGAGATTTAGATCTTGTTTTGGGCATCAATGGTGTGCTTCTGCTTATATGGATTTGACATTGTTATTGATACACCATTGATTGTTTAGAGCTTATAGATTGACGCATGCGATATCTTGTGATTGAAATCTTGTTCTAGCATGCTTGTTAATTGTTTAATCTAGTGATTGTGGTTAAATGATAAGTGTAGGGATTTTGATAAAACCAAAATCCCCCATTCATTCTTGTTTAGCTAGATTGGTTTGTAATTGAGGTTGAACTAAAAGTTCAAGTGTGGGGATGTTCCACATCCCCTTTGATCTTTGATTTGTGATTTTTCATATATGCATTTGATTCTTGAACTTGTTAGTCGCGGAAGTTTTGTCTCGTTGAGTTTTTGACATGAATAAACCTTGTCTTGCATTTGTTGGATAAAAATCATCTAAGACAATGGTATTTTGGTTTTGTAGAGACAAAGAACCCGATCGTCAACTTCCACCGCAACCAATTTCCGTGCACCGGATGGGAGTCACGTGTTCACCTATTTCATGAATGACCCAAATTTGAATGCCTCGAAACAGGAGGAGTACCAGGATACCGTTAACCGGCTTCTTGCCCGTCAAGTGCTAATTCCGAGGAGAGTTGATTGGGACCTTCTTCGATCGATGAATGTCGAAAACAACATCAAGGCGATACTCGAAAAGCATGCAACCGACGAGGATAGCACCGAGTATTATATTTTCCATGCATGGGAGCGAGTCTTCGACATCGCCGAGACCCTTTATCGCGAGCTTATTGGTGAGTTCGTGGCCACGTTCCGTTTCGAGGCCATCAAGGCCCTTGAGGAGTTTCATCAATCATGTATGATGTTTCGACTTGGTGGAGTTTGGAGATCCCTATCTTTGGTCGAGTTTGCCGTTGCATTGGGGATATATACCCAAGAGGAGGTTGATGCTCCCGGATTTGTGGAGTACATGTGGGCAACTTCGAAAAGGCCGGATGGTTTTGATCCTCAATTGGCTTGGGCGGGTCTAGGTGAAGGTGAATATGGTGGTAATCTCAAAGTGAAAGGTTTTCTTGCTTCTTCGGATAGACTTCTACACCGTATGCTCATTCAAGCGGTGAACGCTCGTTCTTCAAGTGAGGAGAAAGTTTCAGTTTATGATCTATGGCTTCTTGAGCAACTCACCACGGATAACAAATATCCGAATGCTCCATATCTCATCGCCGTTCAACTTGCCAAGGCGAGTGGTTATCGAGAGGGTAGTCGCATAGTTGGTGGCCAGTACGTGACGCTCTTGGCCAAGCACTTCGGTATCCTTACCGTGGGTGCCATTGCCTCGATGACGAACCTTGGGGAGATGGGATTGATCGACATGGACCAACTCCGTGGCATGGGTGTAGCAAGGGTTGAGCACATGGTTGGAAGAGATTACAACGCATGGATCCACAATCCTCAAGCTTATAGGAATCAACCGAGAAGTCAACCAAGGAGTGAACCGAGGAGCACGCATGAGATTGGTGGAACGAGTGGGACGAGTGCGGGAGAACAACCGGCGGAATGGACAGCATATTCGGGTTACCAAGACTTGAGTAACCGACTCTCGGAAATGTCACTTTCTTATGGCCGGCATCATCAACATATGGAGTACAACACCGTGGAGGCTCTTCACCAAGCCAACTGGCAAAGTGGAGTGATAAACCAGATGGCCTCTCATTTCGGTATTCAACCGAATACCGCGTATGCTCCATCACCTTTTTGGCCATACTCCGAGGATGCTCCGCCCGGTTACCCAACTTACGAGGATTGGCAAAACCAACCTCGTGGCCCTTATTGATCTCTCTCTTTTATCTCCATTATTCGATATGGTTGTTTGAGACAATTTTATTTTTGTTTGTGTGGTTGTGTTTGGTTTGAACAATTTTTAATTTTGTTGGTTTGCTTAGGATCTTAAGTAACTTTTAACTGCTTTAGTTTGGTTTAATTTTGTTTAGTTCGTTTTTTACTTTTTCTTTTTCTTTTTGTTGGTAGATACAGCGATCTATGATCTTTGATCGAACACGATTTTTGGACCACTCTCTCAGATCAGAACAGATTTCGTCACATAAGCCGGGAAGTTTCTCTTTTTCCCAATTACTCCATAATTGTTTTGATTGTTGCATTGAGGACACTGCAAATTTTAAGTGTGGGGAGGGGGTTATGTAGACTTATCTGTTTAAATGGGTTCACTTTTTGCTTATGGATTGTCGTTTTTCAAATTTTTGAAAGCTCTGAGATTTGACCCCAATTTTTTCGAAATCTGAGATTATTTTTGAGACTGAGTTGCTTACATAGGAGAATACTGAATAGGATTAGTTGAGTAAAAGGATGCCTTGGAATACTGATTGCCATGAGTGCCTCACCCAATTCCTTTGAGAGATTGAGCCTTAATTGTTATTTATTTCGTGAGGAGTACCGACTTTGACCCAAGGTAGAACTTGTCATTTGAATGCTTGTCGAGACCACATAAGAGAAGTATTTATCACCATTGCACTGATAGAGGCCTTCGTTTCTAACCCTTTTAGCCTTCGTCAGATAACCTCATCTTAAGGTTATTTGATTTGCCTAGCCTTTGATTAAAAAGTACTCATCATTAGTACTTTATCCCTTGAAACCATTTTGAGCCTTAGCCTTTTCATTTCTTTACCCACTATACACTTTATCCTTGAGCCTAATTGTTTTATCTATCTTTTGGCCGTAACTTAAATTTGATTCTTGAGATGTTTTGATCCAGTTTTTCATATCTGACAGTTTTCATGGGATTGAGATTTAAAAGAGCCCAAAAGCAACATAGTTGCTGCTCTGGAAAAAAAAGAGGAAAAGAAAAGAAAGAGAAAAATATTTGAGACTCAGAAAAGAAAAAGAAATATCAAAAGAGTCGAGAATACAAAAAGGAAAAAATGAGAGCTGAAAAGATTGAAAAAGAATTTGTGCCCCAAATAAGCCATAGGCTTAGGCCAATTCTAAAGAAAAGAGAGTAAATACTCATCCCAAAGAATTCATTGTTCGAAAGTCAGATTGTTTCACTGTTTGGATCATTACTGATTGAGTTTTCAAGTTTTTGTTGCAAAACCCTTAGTCACTTATATATCCTTTATCCTACCCTTAACCCTTGGTTTGTTTTTGGTGAATTGAATGTGTGTTATGATTCCTTTCTGATTGTTATTGTTTGGTTATTTGAACTCCTTTGGTTGGGTGTATCTGTTGACTAAAGTAGATAGACTCCGATAGGATAATCAACCTACCTTAACCTACCTTTGACCAAGAGAGTTGTGTTAAGTGGTTACTTGGACCGAGAGTGACCTGGAGATAGAAAACCATGCAATAGAGTTAGGATTGGATTTCCGGTGCGAGGTTGCCTGACAAACAACCTAAGTATTGGACTAGGAGGACCAAGACCTAGTTAAAGACCATAATCACTACATGTTAGGGTGTTCCAGACTTAAATTCCTACAATAACCAAAACAACCAAACCTTTGGCCTATTTAAATCATCCACTTGGGGATTCACTATACCATGATAAGTGCTGCTGTTTTCTTTCATATAAGTTCTTAATTAATCTTTTAATTGCTTTCTTAGTGTGAGTCCGTGAATCTCTAAGGATGCGATAAAAGGACCACTACAAGCAATCACAAGACTTTAATGATGCTCAAATAGCAGTAATCAAGCAATAAATGTACAGATAAAGAACACGACAAAGTATATAACAAAATTTGTCAGTTACTTGATTATTGAAAAACGTTAACTAGCGACCCATATTTATAGAGTCGAAGTTACATAAAGCACCCCTAGAGTCTATGACTCTTTTAAGAGGCGCACAAAAGTATTGTTCAAACTAACTATTACAAATGTTCAAAATACGCCCCTGACTTCTTTACAACTAAACCAGTCATGGTCTAACAATCTCCCCCTTTGGGAAGAAGTCAGAAAGGCGGCGGATACTTCAACGCTGGTTCCCACTGCGAGAGCTGCATGTACTCATCCCATTCGCGGATCGTTCTCGTACGGAGCTCCATCGCAGTCTCTACTCTTCTCAGCATCAGTCTCTCCTTCAGCTTGTTCTCGATCAGATCCAAGGCCTCAATTAGCTTGCTCTTCCACTGAGTGCCCTTGTACTCAGGCATGTTGTTCTCTAGCAGACGACGCTTCATCCCGTTGTACACGTACAGAAGGGTGCCGTCACAGAAGCTGGATAGCTCACTGAAACGCATAAACCTTCGTTGATTCTTCCTGAAGGTGAGATACACAAGACCATGCTCTGGAACTCTCGTCGGAAAGTAGGGCAGGTATTGGTCAAGTAGATTGGCCTCCAGGTTGGGACGAAGCAGATTTACCTTCTGCTGTCTGCTTTCAATCGCCATCTGATAGTCAGTGAGATGCGCGAGGTTGATCGAGTGCCGTACGTACCTCTTGAGGACTTCCAGACCGTCTCTGAAGTAGTCTGGTTTCAGAATCGGGCCCTCAAGGTGTCTGATGAGTGTGAGGAGATCGTCGAGATCAATGCTGTTCAGATCAGCTTCCGTGAACATGAAGTCTCGGAGGTTCCCGTCGGGCTTGCCAGGGTTGTACATACGCACGTGGAACTCAAGGAATAGCTGGTGTCCGAATTTGTAAGGTCGGACATCAGTTACCTTGGTGAACCGGTGCTTCTTTCTGATCTGCCCATGCTCGTTCCAACTGAGCTTCCTCTGGTAGATGTATGCGGTTCGACGGCGACGCTTCTTGATATGAGATAGCCCGGAAAAGACCTTTTTGGACCACGTGAAAAGGCTTTCCTGTTGGAAGATCCGTGTGAAGGATTCCTCCAGGAAGGGTCTGAAAATGACCGTGTGGTTCCAACCAAGTCTGATCGGCTGTTGACCCGTGAAAGCCTCAGGCGTCTGAACGGTAGGGAGAAAGATGGCGTACTCCGCGCTAGATACGATGTTGTCTGATCGTTTCCAAAACTAAAGGCTTTAGGCAAGCTGGTTCAGGATCTTCCTTGCCTCGTCAGAGATGTGAAGCTCGGAAGGATCTGTCGGCGCGGTGTTTGGATCGATCAAGTCTATAACGGGAGTCACCTTCTCGTGAGGAAACTGGATGGCCACATCCTTTGGGATAGCCTCATACTTCCAGTTCGCTGCATCGGCCGGAAGGTCGTCATCGTCAGAATCAGAGTCCCAAACATCTGTGGGACGATCTTCCGGATCTGCGGGCTGATCTGCGGGCTGATTTGTTGGAGGGGCCGTGTCGGCCGATGTATCATATGCGGCGGTTCCGGAGTCGGAGGGAAGGTCAAGGCGAAGCCTCTTCGACGGTACCTCCCCCTCATGAGGATCTGCGGCATCGTCCGGATCGTCATGGCGTCTCTTGGAGGGCTGAGCCTGAGTCCTGCAAGTTTCCTCAAGCTCGCGGACCCTCCGCAACGCGATCTCTAACTAAAGGTCCCTGGTGGCCATGAGCTACTTGTACTGGTCCACTTCGCTCTGTAGAGCATCTATCTGAGTGGTGAGCGAAGTGATGACCATCTGGTGCTCGGCTTCCGAAACATAGCCGGGGACGGCTTCAGCGAGTGGTGGTGGTTGTAGACGGAGGACGGGAGTAGGAGAGCGGCTCGAGTCGCCAAAAGACGGGCGCTCCCCTTCCTGGAATTTGCCCTTAATAAGGCGTTTGGCTTCATCCAGCTCCTTCTGTCGGTCCTCGTCAGCTTTCCGAAGCTCTTCGATCTCGGCTCGGCGGGCTCTGTCTTCTTGTTCTTTGACTGCTAAGGCCTTCTCAATGGCCTCAAGTCTCTTGTTCTTTGCCTCGTCTGCCTTCTCGATCGCTTCTAACCTGCTTTGGATAGCTTTAAGGATGCCGTCCGAATCCCTGGGTTCCAGTCCCGAAAGGGTCAACAACGGTTCATTTGCGAAACCGGTTGACAGGGAAAGCCCTGCAAAGGTGCTTCCCTGGCCCGCGCTGACGACTGGTGCAGCGTCAAGTGCAGCGGGGCTTCGGGTGGAAGTCGCCAGATGTGTACCTAGGGGCTCTAAGACTCCGTGTGTCATGAAAGAAGGCGAGTGCTGGGGATGAGCAACTCTTGTTTCAACACCGATCGACTCCAAACGAGTGAACGATGGAATAGGTGGTAAAGCCCCGTGTTCTGATGAAACGACCGCCTGTTGTGAGGTGGTCGAGTGGATGGCTTGGGTGTGCAATTGCGTTGGTTGGCTGCCAACGACTTGACTACTCGGCATTGGCCGAGTAGCATCTGTGTGGGATGCCTCTGTGGAGGATAAACTTTTGGCTGGTTGGGTTCCGGTTTCTGGTTGCCTAGGTTGGGCCACTTCTACTTCGGCCTCTTTTGGGGCTTCTATCTCCGCTTCTTCCTGGCGGGCCTCTTCTTCTTCGGCCTCTTGTAGCACGGGACCCTGACTCTCGCCCTTGAACCCTTCACTACCTACTCCAATCTGCATCCAAGACTCGCTCTCTGCTTGTTCAGCAGCCTCGGTGTTCAACGTTCGCTCTTCCGTTCCGGAGTAGTCAAGCAGTTGTACGGAATCGCTTTCGTTGAAGGAGGAAGTGGAGACGTCATCATCAAATGCCTTCCTTTTCCCCTTGCCTTTTCCTTTTCCCTTTCCTTTGCCCTTGCCTTCTCCCGGGCCCTCCTGCGGATTCGAATCTGGTGGCATCGTATCGGACAAGCTGCTATCAGGATCACCAGATGGATCCGTCGGGAGTCTAGAGGTGGTGGCCTGAGGAGGAGGTGAAGTACGGGCTGGTTCTTCTGGCGATGCAGCCGTGATATCTTTAGCAGAGCCAGATGGTATAGATCCCGAGGCGTCAGTCGGAGTGGATGGTTCTGGAACCTCCTCGATCGTCGTAAAACGAGGAGTGGTTCGTTGGCGCGGAATGTACTCCTTGACCCTCGGAGTTGGCATCTGGGGATCATCATGCATACGTTGGCGAAGACGCCTCAATCTCTCTTCACGAGTCCTCGGAAGGTCGGTAGAAGTAGAAGCAGTGTGAGCGGTGGCGGATCTTCGGACTATACTACCCACGTTCTCCCTTACGTCCACACTCATCACTCCACCCGAGCCAGAGGTCCCCCCAGTGGGACCCCGGCGCCTCGGACGTAAGGCCCGAGGACTAGAAGGGACGGGTTGCGCACCTTGGGCAGGACCTTCCGGTTCTGGACGGTCCATAGGTGCGGCTCCTAGACCTAAGCGAATCCTATACCTTACAACGCTCGGAGCCCGCTGGTCTAGTGTGTCGAGGACGTGTGGAGGAATCGGCATCTCGTACTGGCCGGTGGTGTAGTCACGTTTGGCTATCCAGCTGATCTTCTTCGGCTCGATGACAGGATGACCGGAACGGCGTCGGATCTCCTGATTACGGTTCATATGGTCACGGATGATGAGACCATAGAATCGCAACCAAGGGATAGAGTGATGTCTGGTGCGTTCCCGAGTCGTCAAGTCCTTGGTGATGTCTAGCCACAGCTGGGACGCGATGTCGATGCGGCGTTCGTATGCGACGGAGTGGTAGATGTGCCAGAAGGAAGTTGTCACCTTGTCTATTCCTTTCGTCTTCGAGGAGAGGCACCTGTTCATTATGTTGAACAGTTGTGCCCAGATCGGTGGTAGGTGGCTCGTTGTGATCTGAGACACGCCGTTCACATTTTCGGTAACCCCAAGAGCTAGGATTTCGCTCAGTAGTATGGGGCCCGAGACTAGTTCGTCAAACTCCTGGTGGCCGCCATCAGTAGCGGCAGGGAGGCGAAGGATGCGGCGGACGTCCTCCATAGAGATGACAAGTTCGGTTTGGTCCACCCGACCAATGATCGAGAAGACTCCGAACCGGTTGTCCAGAACGGCTGATTTCCAGAACTGCTGCAGGTAGATCCCCGGTACCTCGGCAGTGGCCGTCATGGCGTAAGAGATAGGATGAGCTCGTAGGATCTCCCTCACGATGGTGTGCTGCACCCGGACTGACGATAGGTTCACATACTCGTTGTTCTGGAGTATGGTAACTATGTCCGTGGGGTCAATCAGAGCTCGGTCAGCCTCTGGATCGATCGGAGAAGAAGGGCGTTCTCTCTGGTTTGCCATTTCTGAGATAGACAGGTAAAATTTTAACAGTTAGTCCCTTCTTAACTCTAACATGTGTTCTGACGAAAATTCGACAGAGTTTCGGCTAGGCGCGAGTCAGTTTATCGAAGATTCCCGAGGGAATCTTTTAAAACTGAGTCGAACTTTGTAAAACGGTTTTCCCGCGAAACTCATGTCAAGATAAAAACGACCCGAAACTGGATTTGAAACCACAGATCCAGGACTGGCTTAAAACGCGAATCGGTCTATGGACAAATCCCGTAAGGTGATTTGTTAAGAACGATTCTCGTGAAAAGCCAAGTCCCGAGTCGGGGGTACTAGTCCCGAATCGGGGGTTGTCAACAACACATATGTACAATACTGAAGTCCCGAATCGGGACTTATACTACACATCACAGAGTTCCGAATCGGGGGTTTTTACAAGAAAAATACATAATAGTCTAAGTCCCGAATCGGAAGATTGAAATTCCCGAATCGGGAGATTGAAATTCCCGAATCGGGAAATTCAAATTCCCGATACATGCATTTATATAGAGTCCCGAATCAAGAATGTTGAACTCCCACATCAAGAACAGCCAAGTCCCGAATCGGGACTTTTCAAAACCAGACGCGACTGTTCGTCTTTGCGGACTCCAAATCGATAAAAAACAACTTCTAATGATCCTAAAACAAGTTCTATGAAGTACATTAACGATTTAAACAAGTTTAGGAAGAAGACTGGATCGATCTAACGTCCCGAAACTCGAATCCAAGGATTTTTGGAGTTTCGGGTTTATCCGAAAACTTTAGGCTTCAATTTGATCTATAAACGACGTAGTTTAGATGAATCTAAGTATACAAAGTCGTTAGAAATCTTACCAGGATCGTAAAGAAGTAGTCGGATCGTCGAACGGATCGATAACGAACGCTCGGGGAAGCCGGGAAGCGATGGATCGAACAGGGTGTTCTTCGTGTTCTTGATCGTCAGAGAGAAAAACTGATAAGTGGTTTTGAAATTTGAAAGTGATAACTGAATTCAGTTATCAATTCCCGCTTTTATATTTTTGATAACTTATCAGGTATTTTAAAAATTTTATCTGATAACCACACTCCTCAGATCATGACTATCACGAAATTACGGAAAGAACCCCGAACTTAAAGTTTGAAAGAATTTCAAAACTTCCCCTGAACTTGTGGTTTTTAAAAGTTTGCAAAAACGGTCCCTGAACTTGAAGTTTTGGAGACTGGCAGAACTGGTCCTGAACTAGTCAGAATTGGAACCTGTCACTTCCAACCCTTTAACTTAGAAAGTTCAAAGATTTTACAAGTTCAGCCCCTTGACGTTAATGAAACGACATACCTGGATGATTCCGAGATCGGATTTATTACCGGTTCTGACACCAACTGTCAGAATATTTATGTTTTAACAACGGGTCCTGAACAGAAGTATTCAGAAGCCGTACTTAGGTTCTACAACCTGCAAGAAAATTTAGGATTGGTATCCGTTGGAGATTGGATCCGAAAGAGTTAGATTTAAACAACATTTATACAAAAGCTCCCCCTAGATATATGCGATACAGGAGCTCCCCCTATACACATGCATATATTTAAACGACTGGCTCCCCCTAGAAATCTGCCGGGGGATCTAGCATGCCCAATTTACTAAGTAAATAGTAATGGCGCTTCTCGTCAAAGGCTTTTGTAAACAGGTCAGCTATCTGACGTTCACTTTCAACGAAGAACAGTTCAACGTTACCTTTCTCGACGTGATCTTTGATGAAGTGATATCGGATATCGATATGTTTCGTCCGAGAGTGTTGAACTGGATTTGCCGCAATCTGTATGGCACTGCTAGAATCACAGTAAATCGAAATCCGATGCATGGTATAGCCATGGTCCGCCAGTTGAATTTTCATCCATAGAACCTGTGAACAACAACATGCCGCGGCGACATATTCTGCCTCAGCTGTTGAAAGGGAAACACAGTTCTGCTTTCTCGAGGACCAACTTACCAACTTGTCCCCAAGAAACTGGCATGCTCCTGAAGTGCTCTTCCTGTTTAACTTACAGCCTGCATGATCTGAATCTGTAAAAGCTGTTAGTTCAAAACCAGAATCCTTAGGGTACCAAAGGCCAAAATTTGTGGTTCCCTTTAGGTACTTAAGGATTCTCTTGACATCCCCGAGATGTGATTCTCGAGGGTCGCACTGAAAACGAGCACATACACACGTGGCAAACATAATGTCGGGTCTACTTGCCGTGAGATAAACCAAAGATCCAATGATCGCACGATACACCTTTTGGTCAACTGGATTACCAGACGTATCTGCATCCAGTTGAAATGACGTGGACATTGGTGTTGAGGCAGATTTAGGTCCAGTAAAGTCAAAACGTTTTAAAATGTCAAGAGTATATTTGGACTGGTTTATAAAAATCCCTTGCGGGTTTGACGGACTTGAAGTCCTAGAAAAAACGTAAGTTCGCCCATCATACTCATTTGAAATCTGGACTTCATTATCTGCTCAAACTCAGTGCAAGACTCAGGGTTTGTAGATGCAAAGATGATATCATCCACGTATATCTGCACTACAGTCAAATGATTACCTGACTTTCGAAGAAACAGGGTAGGATCGACAGTACCCTTTTTATATCCGGATTCAAGCAAGTAAATGGTAAGAGTTTCATACCAGGCACGAGGTGCTTGCTTCAAGCCGTAAAGTGCTTTGTCGAGCACGTAAATGTGTTCCGGGTACTTAGGATCAACAAATCCCTCAGGTTGCTCAACATACACTACTTCTTGAAGTTCTCCGTTCAGGAACGCGCACTTGACGTCCATCTGGAAGACCTTCATGTTCTTGTGAGCAGCATACGTGAGAAAAATCCTGATGGCCTCGATTCTAGCCACAGGAGCGAATGTCTCGTCGTAGTCGATGCCTTCTTGTTGACGATATCCCTTGGCGACCAAACGAGCCTTATTACGGATAATAAGATCGTTTTCATCTTTCTTGTTGCGGAAGATCCACCTCAAGTCAATGATTCTTATTTTTCTTGGTCTTTCAACAAGGCTCCAAACTCTGTTTCCCTCGAATTCAGCAAGTTCATCCTGCATAGCCCTTACCCAATCAGGATCTGAAAGAGCGTCCTGGGTTTTGGTTGGTTCAAAATGACTCAGGAAGCCGCCGAAAAGAATTAGATTTTCATCTTTCATTGAAGAGCGAGTTGTCACTGGAGCAGATGGACTACCGATGATGTTGGTAGTGGAATGGCTTCTGGTCCACTTTCTGGAATGGGGAATAGGATCGTATTCCATGTTGTTTCTTGAGTCATTCTCATCCCGAATGGCGGAGGAGAGAAGACTAGCATCCGGATCAGTATTCAACACGGTCTCAGGACAGGGTTCCCGTACCACTTCAGCATAAGTTCTGGATGGAGAAGGTGGCGGAACAACTTCAGGAATTGGTGCAAGAACAGTGGACACTGTCTGTTCTCGGACCGTCTCCACTGTAGTTTCAGGAGAGGGTTGTGTTGAAGAGAGCTGTGAGGGGGAGAGAACAGTTTCCTCATTAACAGTGTTAGAAGAGGATTCTGTTTCTGCGATCGGGTTAAGTACAGACACCGGTTCTATAGAATCAGAAGAGGTTTCTCCTACAACGGTAGAACAGGATGTGCTCTCATTCACGAATGCATCTGCGGATATGGATGTTGATGAAGGAATGGAATGATCAGATGGAGCAGGAACAATGATTGGACCAACGAGGGTCGTTAGATCAAATTCTGCTAAGTCAATAAAATCAAATCCAAACGAGTCAGTAGGAACAGTTGTGCTCGGTGGTGAAACAGTGTGCAATTCAGGGAAGACTAGACTAGCTGTACTAGGGCTGACATTAGAATACATCTCAGTCTCAGAGAAATCAACGTACCGACTTTCAAAGATAGATCGGGTCCGTTTGTTGTATACACGGTAAGTCGCTGAGTTAAGTGAGTATCCAATGAAGATAGACTCATCCGACTTAGCATCAAACTTTCCCAGATCATCTCTGTTGTTCAGTAAATAACATACACAACCGAAAACTCTAAAGAATTTAATATTCGGCTTACGCTTGTTGACCATTTCGTACGCGGTTTTACCAGTCCGCTTGACGATGAGGGTCCTGTTCTGAGTGTAACATGCAGTAGATACAGCTTCAGCCCACAGGGATGGTGGTACACCAGAATGTGCTATCATGGATCTTGCAGCTTCGACCAACGTACGGTTCTTCCTTTCTACGACTCCGTTTTGCTGGGGAGTACGTACAGCAGAGAAGTTGTGAGAGATGCCCACTTCTTCAAGGAAGGACTGGAGTTTCACATTCCGAAACTCTGTACCGTTGTCGCTTCTTAGCTTCTTCACCTGACGACCCAGGAGGATTTGGATACGTTTGATGAAGGCGATGATTAGATCTGCAGCGTCAGATTTGGCTCTAAGGAATTCGAGCCATGTGTACCGAGAGTATTCATCGACAAGTACAAGCATATATTTCTTGCGTGCAAGACTTTCGACTCTCATCGGTCCACAGAGATCCATATGCAGCATGTCAAGGGGATGGTGACAGTTTGTCTCCATCTTTGGCGGATGCGAACTCTTCTTCATTTTCCCTTTCTCACAAGCAGAGCATAGGGTGTCTTTAGATAGTCGCGTCTCTGGTAGACCATTGACAAGGTGTTTAGATACGAGCTTGTTCATATCCCTGAAGTTCTGATGAGACAAACGCTGATGCCACAGCCAGCTTTCTTCCTTCGTTGCTTTTGCGAGAAATACCACTATTTCCATTTGTTGAGGAACAACATAAAACATTGTGGTATATAGGTGACCGTTTCTTCGAGCGTGAAGAATTACGTTTCCATCTTCGTCTTCAATGTTGCTCCCGAGAATGAATGTCTTCACGAGATATCCTCCATCACTGAATTGGCTTGAACTGAGTAGGTTGAACGGCAATCCTTCAACGTAGCGCACATTCTTGATGACGTGTTCTCCATTCGTCATGCTTCCATATCCTATAATCGGTAGACGTCTCTTGTCTACAAGTTTGACAAAACCTTCAGCTCTAACGACGTAGTCGAAGAGGATGTTGCGCTGCCCAGTCACATGCCTGAAGGCTCCTGAATCAAAGTACCACATGTGACTGCCCTGCAAAACGCAAGATCAAATTTGTTTAGGAACCCATTGCCACATAGGTGTCCTACCGTTAGAAACAGACAAAGCAGCCGGTGAAGTGTCCTTTTCAGATTTCTCCTTAGACTTAGGAGACTTCACAGGAGGCAAAGCACTTTGCTTTGTCATTTTCTCTTTTCTTTCACGGTGAGGACTACCTGACTTACGATAAGCATTTGCATTACCAGGCATATCAACACGCATGTAATTATCAAACAAAGAACAAATATGGTTTTTAAAAAGCTGTAAGATTATCAGAATTCGCAGAGCGATTAGAGTTTACAAACTTTGAGTTCACGTTTGAATTACAACTAGGTGGGTTGTAGCCAAGACCAGTATGATCATGACCACCCCATTTAGGGAAAGCATTAAAAGAGTTCTTCTTCTTCCGATATCTCCTCCTTCGTGGCTTCATATTCGCAGTTCCATCACCTGTCCTCGCATCTGCATGAAAAGCAAGTTGTGAGTTGGGTGACGGCTTAACCAGAATGGATTGACCACCTTTGAAATTAGTGGCGTTTTGACAAACGGTTTTTTAACATTTTCAAAGGTTGTTTGGGTTTGGAGTTCTCACCCACATCAAATGAACTAGAATGAAAGTCTAGTCCCTTAATGGGTTTTACCAAGCTACTTGTATCTGTAGATTTTGAATTCTGTGTCTGTGTTACTGTAGGTGTGTGTGGCTTAACTGACTTCCCTTTGTCAGTACCAGCACATGTTCCACCTTCAGTGTTTATCACAGACACTGATGCAAGTGGCTTAGGAGAACTGATTTGCTTTACAGCAGGTGCCTTTGGCAAAACAGGTTTTCTTGGAATATATCCTGAAGGAGGATCATCAGCATCTAAAAATACCTTCACATCATACACAATATTCGGATCCAATACAAGTTTAGGCATGGTTGTCCTAAGTTCTGGTATGAGTGGTGAACTATTGGTACAAGAATCCCAAGAGTCAGCTTCTTCTAAGACAGACACCCGTCTTTTCAACTGATTGATTTGACAACATTGATTTGCGAAAGTTTGACCAAACAACAGCTCCTTTTCATAAAAGAAGTCCTTTTCTATTGTGTTATTAACAAATTGGATAACTAGTTGTTTTTGGAGATCCGCAAATTTGTTTTTAAAACATGAGCAAGAAAACTTTGCGTTCTCACATTGGGTTGACATACTTATCCTTTCGGCATTTGCCTCATGATAACTATGCTCCAATGATTTAATCTGGTTGTCTTTTTCAGAGAGAATCGACTCAAAGTTCTTTATCTTATGGCGACAGGCATCAAGTTCTACGGCTTTGGACCTAAGATGGAACATTTCTTTTTCTATACACACTGGGGCAGGAGGCTGAGTTGCGGAAACATCCAAAGGTTGGATAACATCAGCATCCTCGGATGTATCTATCTCTCTAGTGTCATAGCTAAAGTTCAGATCATCATAGTTAATAGGTGGCATTGCTACCTTAGGTGTCCTAGCTTTGATGCCTTCCCAGCTAGTGAAAGTGTTCTCTGGATTACTAGCAGGGGTAAAGATGGGACCATTTGCAACTGGACGGGAAGGTGGACTACTGGTTGAACTATTGGCAGGACTGGTGGTAAAAGACACGGCTTTTCCATCTATTATCTCAGTAAAAGTCACAGTCTGCATCACATAGTTGTTATTGTCTTGTCCTTTGACTGACCTAGGTTCAGGTTTGGAAGCACTCATACTGTTAAAATTGTATAGATGTGCAGGTGCTTTTTCAAGAATGCTTTTCTCTGAATGTCCCAACTCAGGTTTGGCTTGATAAAAGGGATGTTGAGTGGTTTGCTTGGTAAGCAGACTCAAGGTATGTTCAGATTGTCCTCTCTTTAGATTATTTTCCTCAAGCTCTTCTATTTTTACAAACAATTTTGTTCTTTCTTCGGAAAGAATGTGAAATTTGAGCTTGAGTTCTTCACGACTGCTTTCAATTTCATCGTGAGATCTTTGAAGATCAAGGAGCTTGGTTTCGAGGATAGATTCTCTAATCCCAGACTCAAGCTCCATTTTATTAAAGTTCTCGGTGAGGTCCTCTAAACTACTTTTATACACAACACTCTCTATTCTGAATCTCGCGACGAGAGCTCTTTCCATTTGGAGTTGGCTCTCAAGTTTTAGAGTTTCAGACATAGACAGTTCATTAGGTTTTGACAATAATGAACAAGAATGTACCTCAGCTTCTTCATCTGTTGAGTCATTTGGGGAACCGGATATGCACGGTTCCTCAAAGTCAGCCATGAGGCAGAGTCCTTGCACGGCAGAGGGGCCTTCATCATCTGAGTCTTCTGGCTCCATGATCCAGTCTTCCTCATCAGCTAACAGCACCTTTCCTTGTTCTTTCTTCTTCATCACGGCAGCCTTCTTCTCAAAGTAAGCAGAGTCTTTGAGCTTCTTCTTGCAATCAGATGCATAGTGACCCGGGGCACCACAGTTGTAGCAGGTGGGAACCCGAGCAGGGTTTCTGTTCTGATTGGCTGCAGGTGGAGCTTCTAGAGCTGGTAGCTTGTTCTGTTGTGGAGGTTCAGTTCCACCGGTGTTGTTGTACTGATGACCTTCATCATTTGTCTTCTGGTTCTGGTTGTTATGGTTAGAACCAGATTGGTCGTTCCACCTTTGGTTGTAACTACCTCCCTGATAACCTCTGTTTCCGTGGTAGTTGTTGGAGTTGTAATCCTGATCCCTTTGCTGTTGCTGGTTGTTATTGTTGTAGCCTTGTCTTCGATCTTGATAAGATCCTTGATTGTTGTACGCAGAACTATCACGATGTTGATAGTTGTTTGTTCTCCCTTGATCGTTTCTTTGAAAGCTTTCTCTGGACTGGTACCCGCCTTGACTAGATTGACCTCCCACAAACTGAGGTCCTTGTCTGAATTGTTGAAGCGTTGGGGATTTCCCCTAAATTTAGCCATCAAGGCGAATGAGTTCTCCAGCTGAAACATCTCCTCTTCGGTAAGTCCATCATCAAGAACTACAGGTTCTTCAACGGTGTAGTTTTCATGAGAGGACGATCCTCTATTTGACATCAAGGCCAGAGTAGGAGGATCGATTTTCTTTTCAGTTTTACCGAATAAGGTTTCTTCATGAGGAAGCATCATGCTATATAGATCATGAAGTCCAAGTTGGCCAAGATTCTGGCTCACTTGGATGCTGATTGTGACAAATTGCCAGAGTTTGTTCAATCTTTTGAGGAATTTCACATTCACCTCGTACTTGTTCTTCTCTAAGCCAAGTCTCCGCAAATCGTTTACACAAATATTTAAACGATTATAGGTTTTCAGTCAGCGTTTCTCCCTCACGAGCACAGAAGCTTTCATACGCATTCATGGCATTCTCCTTTTGGCCTTCTAGTGCTTTGTCTCCACCCTGCATTTGCTGTTCAATGCCCAACCACATTGCCTTGGCATCTTTACAGCTGTCCACTCTCGCGAACATGTCGTTTGGTAGTGCCATGGTGAGTAACGTGAGAGCACGTTTATCAATGGCTGCCCGGGCACATTGTTCATGAGAGAACATGTCGTAAGGTTTTTCAAACTCATATGCAGGTAGATAGGGAGTGACATCAGTTCTGGCTACTTCAGCTACAGTAACCGTCGGTCTGATTGGTCCTTCAGTGATAGAGACCATCAGTTTGTCATCCAGTAGATCAAGGAAGTTAATCATTCGGCGTTTCCATTGCTAGTATTCGCCGACGACTAATACTGGAGGTCGGGTTTCAGAACCGATACTGATTATTTCTTTTGACATCGCGTCCTCGGAAATAGGATCTGTTTTGAGTAGATGGTGTTTTTCGTTTGGACAGAGCTTCCGCGCTTAAAGCACTTTCCTTTATAGAAATTCGAGAATTTCAAAAAGAAAGGCCAAGGCAGGAAAATCAGTAAGTCCCGATTCGGGAGAATGCAATTCCCGATATGGGAGTCAAGCCCAAGTCCCGATTCGGGAAATAAGAGTCCCGATGCGGGAGTTCAAATTTCCAAATCGGGAGAGGCAAAAAGATCCGAATCGGGAGTATATGTATTCCGATTCGGGAACTGATGAGATCCGAATCGGGAGTTCAGTGTTCCGAATCGGGACACGAGTGTCCAATTCGGGGAATGAAGATCCGATTCAGGAGATGATGAATACAGCAAAAACTGCTTCAATTTTCTGTCCAAATCTACCAAAACGAGAGCTCTGATACCAATTGTGAGTCCGTGAATCTCTAAGGATGCGATAAAAGGACCACTACAAGCAATAACAAGACTTTAATGATGCTCAAATAGCAGTAATCAAGCAATAAATGTACAGATAAAGAACACGACAAAGTATATAACAAAAGTTGTCAGTTACTTGATTATTGAAAAACGTTAACTAGCGACCCATATTTATAGAGTCGAAGTTACATAAAGCACCCCTAGAGTCTATGACTCTTTTAAGAGGCGCACAAAAGTATTGTTCAAACTAACTATTACAAATGTTCAAAATACGCCCCTGACTTATTTACAACTAAACCAGTCATGGTCTAACACTTAGTTATTAGCTAATTTAGTTGTCCTTTTAGTATTAAAACCTTTTTCATAAAAATACCCCCCAAAAAGCTTTAGGTTAATTAAACTGATCTAGACTTTAATCTACGATAACTTGACCGTTCCCAGTGGTAGATACGATACCTGGACTTTCCTACACTATATTACTCACGATCAGGTACGCTTGCCTGTATATGTGGTAAGACAGTGGCTAGGCATTAGAGGTTAAAACTTGTTACGCTTTTTATGTATGATAATTACCGCATCAAGTTTTTGGCGCCGTTGCCGGGGAACGGTAGTTGTTAGATTTTAGTCTTTATTAGTTTTGTTAATCGATCCTTGTGAGGGATTCTTTCCCTTGCAAGTTTTTCGCTTTCTAGTTTAATTAGTTATTTTTATTTTTATCTTATCTCTTTGTTTCCCGCAAGTTGCCCGTAACCGTTTGTTGTGGTTTCAGTCACGGCAGACTTGTTAGAGCCATTTGAGGAGCCGGAGGGAGAATTCAGAAAAAGAAACAAAAAGAAATCCAAAGCCAACAAAGTTCGCCCGAGAGCTTTGATTTTTGAGATGGGAGACGAAGCACCGATGCTCATGATGACCGGAGAACCATCAAAGAAGAAGTGGACGGACATCTACACGAAAAAGTATGTGGAGAGCGATAGTGGAAGTGAGCCCGATTATGCCACGGATTACGATCCGAAGGGGTTCACCATTTCGTTCGAGCATCTAGGACTCAAGGTGCCCGAAGCTTCAAGTGATGATGACGAGGAAGATGGAAAGCAAGGTGGATACGCGGAGTTCGTGATTCCAAAGAAAGAAGATAAAGGCAAGGAGAAAGAAAAGGAGAAAGAAAAGAAAAAAGCACCGGAAGACGACCTCATCTACATTGCACCTATCAAGCATGATCCAGGGAGTTACAACCTACCTATTTCTTGTCATAAATTTAGTGGTCTTGCTTTGGTAGATTCAGGTGCCGCACTTAACATGATGCCTGTTGGTTATTGCAAGAAAATGGGAGTTAAGAAGATTCTGCCAACAGACTATCATACATAAAAAGCGTAACAAGTTTTAACCTCTAATGCCTAGCCACTGTCTTACCACATATACAGGCAAGCGTACCTGATCGTGAGTAATATAGTGTAGGAAAGTCCAGGTATCGTATCTACCACTGGGAACGGTCAAGTTATCATAGATTATTAATCTAAATCAGTTTAATTAACCTAAAGCTTTTTGGGGGGTTTTTATGAAAAAGGTTTTAATACTAAAAAGACAATTAAATTAACTACGAACTAAGAAAGCGATTAAAAGAGATTGATTAAGAAATATATGAACGAAAACAGTAGCACTTATCATGGTATAGTGAATCCCCAAGTGGATGATTTAAATAGGCCAAATGTTTGGTTGTTTTGGTTATTGTAGGAATTTAAGTCTAGGACACCCTAACATGTAGTGATTATGGTCTTTAACTAGGTCTTGGTCCTATAGTCTAATACTTAGGTCGTTTGTCAGGCAACCTAGTACCGGTAATCCAATCCAACTTCTATTGTGTGGTTTTCTTCCTCCAGGTCACTCTCGGTCCAAGTAACCACTTAACACAACTCTCTTGGTCAAAGGGTAGGTTAAGGTAGGTTGATTATCCTATCGGAGTCTATCTACTTTGGTCAAACAGATACACCCAACCAATGAATTCAAATAACCAAACAATAATAATCAGAACGGAACCATAACATACATTCAATCAACCAAAAACAAACCAATAAACATTAAGTATCAAAAATCATCATCCACAATGGTTCATCGACCACAATAAGTACCACTATTAAAAGACTACTCACTAAACATAATGAAAACAGAAAACATGATAGTAGACATGATACCGACAATACAACGACGGATGATCAAAGATCGAACCCCGCAGCGTATCGGCACCACTCAGACTTTCACTCGTCTCTGCTTCGTATCTCCGTGCTCTCTAAACATCTCGTATGTCGTGCATGCTCTGAACTGAAGGAGGAGGCTGGTATTTAAAGGAAAACGTCCACGGGCCATCTGGCGATCGCCAGACTGCTGGTTTGGCGGCGCCAGACTGCTGGTTTGGCGGCGCCAAACACTTAGGTCAACCCTGGTCTTCATCTTTGTCGAATCTGGTGGCGCCAGATCTGGAATCTTGCGGACGCCAGATTGCTACTGTATTGAACTTGTGCATTTTTCACGTTTTCTCGCCTTTTTTCGTACTTTTCCGTTCCACGGCCTCCAAATCCTACATAAACAATAATAAGCTCATTTGGTGAGTGAAATGATCATAAACGGGTGAGAAATGGGGTAAAGTCATACGATTACGCTCAACCGAAACATGTATAATTTTGGTGTTATCGACATGTTGCTTATGGATATCGGAGTGATTATCGATGTCGAAACTGTTTTCATTTCGGCTTCTATGCGAATGCCTTTGTGAATTATTATTATGCTCATAACTTTTATGGATTCTACAATGATGCTTATCATTATCACACTCATCATACTAAGAAACATAACTCTAAACCAAAGCGAAAGACTTCTAAAAAGAGCAAAGAGGAACCCAAACCTGCTGGTACTAACCCGAAAGGACCCATTACCAAATGGGTACCTAAAAATGTTTGCACTTGATTTTGCAGGACGGTCATGTGTGGGTCATGGACTTAGGGTGTCCCAAACACATGACCGGGCAAGGGGACTTTCTCACTCCCTTCAAGAGTTGTACTTGGTGAGAAGTTCGTTTTATGAGTGGTAATAAACCAATGGGGAACGTCACCCACCCATGCATGTCTCAAGGGGGAACATCACCCTATGGTGCATGTATCAAGAAATCATGTCACTCTACGATGCATGTCTTAAAAGGGGACGTCACCCACCTGTGCACGTTCCAAGAGGGAACGTTACCTGCCTATGCATGATCCTAGGGGGAACAGGTACGTCATCTACATTTAACCTTGAGCTCGGCTTTGATATTTGCCTTGAGCTTAGGTTTGTTATAAACCTTGAACTCGAATTTGACATTTGCCTTGAGCTCAGTATTGTATCTTCACCATGAGCTCGGTATTCTATATATGCCTTGATCTCTGGGGTGTGCAAAACCTTGAGCTCGGCTTTGGTACAAAACCTTGAGCTTGGTTTTGATTAAAAAAATCAATTTTCTTTAAAAAAATCAATTTTTTTAAATAAAAAAAATCAGTTTTAAAAGAAAAAAATATTAATTAATAAAAAAAATCATATCACATCTTGATAATAATAATAAAAAGAAAAAAAAAAGAAATCAGTTTTTTAAAAGAAAAAAAAACAGTTTTAATTTTAAATAATAAAAAAAATGTTTCTTTAAAAAAGTAATACTAATAATAATAATAACGATAAAAATCGTTTTAGAAAGTCAGATTTGATTGTGTTTGTCTCTTTCTTTCTCTCTCTCATTCTTTTTTTTTCTTTGCTTCTTTTCAACTTCTTTCTTCTTCTTATCTTCTTCTTCTGCAATTAGATTTCTGGACATTTGGTTTGTCTCACCTCGCACCTGTTCTGGCCTTTGTCTGTGTAAGACCTTCCACCTTATTCGGCCCTTTAATCGCTGTTCATACGGCCCTAAGGACCACACACCTCACTCGGCCCTTGAGGTCTCAAGTTATCCGGACCTTGAGGTCGCATGTCCTTCGGCCAAGTATAGCCAAATCTATTCGAGGCTGAGTTTCGGCCTTCATCAGCTAGAGTTCCGGCCCGCTAAACCATTTTTTTCAGCCATGGTCGGTCCGATCGTTTTATCCGTTTGTTTAACCTTTCGGCCTTCTCTGTAAAAGAAAAAAAACAAACCTAAATACTTTAAATGTTGGCCTTCCGGCCTTTATAACGTGAGTTCCGGCCTTTGTTCATCGACTTCCGGTCTTCACCGAGCTCGGTTTATTCCGGCCATTCATATCAGGTTGTTCTGACCATGGTTTCCGGTCGACCCTCTTCCGGCCTTAGGCGGCACAACGTTTTTCCGGCCGTGTGAAGTACAACCTCGAATTGAGACTTCCGGCCATCGATTCAGTTTCTAGCCATCTGTATTAAAGTACTACTCGGCCTTTGGGATGAGCGCAGACCTTCCGGCCTTTAGAATCGTCGCAGGTCGTTCGGCCGTTGAAGACATCGCAACCCCTTCGGCCTTTCTTTCACCCGCACCCACTCCGGCCTTTAGCAACACCATTCCGGCCTTTGTTGTCAAACGACCTCCGGCCGGAGCTGTCGCCTGTACCTCCTCCGGCCATGGTTTCAAATCTGTCCGGCCTCATCGCGTGAAGACCCGGCCTCGCTGAGTTAACCTTCGGCCTTCCGGCCTTGAAAGTCTTCCGATCATTGTGGCCTTAAAATCAAACTTCCGGCCTTGTGTTTACTATTCCGGCCTTAGGTTTCCACATCCAGCCATCGGAATTCGCCTTCCGGCCTTGTTCCGGCCGAAGGTGTTTCGGCCTTCTCCTTATTTCGGCCTTCTCCTTATTCCGGCCTTGGCTGATACAAGGGTTCCGGCCTTTCGGTTTTTCTTCCGGCCTTTTAGAAACATTAGAGTGTGCTTCGGCCTTTGTGAGTTCACGTGAACCGGTTTCGGCCTTCTTGTTTCTTTGCACCCTTTCGGCCTTTCCTTTTCATTTTTTTTGTTTCCAAGAAAGTTGTATTTCTTTCCTCATTTGTTCTATTGCCTCTGTGTAGTTTTTTTATATGGTTTATAATAAAACAAAAAATCAAGAAAAGAATTTTTCCTTTCATATTTGTTCATTTCTTTTGTAATATAAATAAACGTCTTTTTTTTATTTCTTTTGTTAGTCTTTCTTTTATTATTTTTTTATTAGTATTTTTTTTGTTTGGTGATGGTTTTGCATCTCGGGTCATATTAATGCAAATTAAGCATGTTGAGAGGTTGCTTTAATGCGTTTTTTTGCTCAAGAGTTGCGTTTTGCGTATGTGTCTATATGTGTGTATGGTTCACGCTTACTCCGTCATTGTGTGTACATGCCTGCGGTATGTGCATCAGCAAGGTGTAAGCTATTTGATGTGTATGAGTGTTTTTTTCTGTGTTATTTTCTTTTGTGTGTGCTTAGTTTCCTATTGTTTGTGTGTTTATCTCTTTATATTCGTTTTGTCTTTTGTGTGAATGCTTGTGGTTACGTATTTGAGTGTGAGTTTATTTTTTTACTGGGTGTTGAATGTTTTTGTGTGACTGTGAGTAATTGGTCGGTTGAGTGTTGGTTGAGTGAGTGCTTGTATGGGTGAGTGTGGTTGGTTATCATGTATACGTTCGTCTAGCCTTGAGCACCCACACGGTCTTAACCATGAGAGTTGCTTGGCTATTGTGTGTTATCTCACCCTTGAGCTCGGGATGAATTCTACCTCTTGAGCTCGGGTGAGTGTTCTCTATTAAGACATGTACATGCGTATGTGTTGTACACTCAACCATGCATTTGTGCACAATGCCCTTTGCACATATTGTTACTCATGGAATTCATCTCATGTGGTTGGTAAGGTTACGTGGGTACTCATCTCTCACGCTAGTCTCTCCCCCAATGTATTGCACCTCTCTATACCGACACCTTGGTCTCGGTAAATAGATGTCAATGCTACGAGGATCTCCTAAATAAATGTTGTTTCTCTTGTAATTTTTTTTGTTCAATTGTTTATGTTACAAATCCCATCCAGTACCACATCTCTCCTATGTGGTGAGAATTCATGGTACACATCCTCTTGCACGTACACTCACCCAATGAGTTGCACTTCCTTATACCAACACTTTGGTCTTGTTACATAGGAGTGCAGGTAAATGCTATGAGGGTCTCATCAATAAATTTTGCCTATACCTCAATACTAACTGTTTTTCATTTTCAGGTACAATGGCGAACCCGAAGTTCCCAAATCAACCGGAGGACATAGTAGACTTCTTAAAAAAATCCAAAAAAAAAAATCAAAAAAAAAATCAAAAAATCAAGCATCACCAAGTCTAAGAGTATCACCTGCAACTGCTGAGAGGGAACTTCCCTACATCTTCTAGCATCAGGCTCCGGTTGTGGTGCTTCCTCCTCTTTACCAAATCAACATCAAGCCACTACAACACCCAATAATCAAGGTGCTGAACCAAGAACTTGCTGACTTGTTGGTCCCTCTCATATCATTCTTGATATACCAGCAGCTCCCTGCCAAACCTTGTACCATCGCAAGTACCACCTACCTCCAGTTCATACCAGGTCTGCTGTCATACCCCAAACTCATTATGTCATACCCCAAACTCCTTATGCCATACCCCAAACTCCTATGGCATACCCCCAAGACTCATGTTATACTTGATGTCCCAGATCATCATTCACCGATTGTGAGAGACTACTTAGAACTACTGTTGGGTTTTTCTGTGATCCCCGAATCAAACTGATACGAAGAACACTAAGTATGCGGAAGCGATTTTGGATAAAAACCCGAAAACCACGATCGTTCGTTCTAATCTATTTAAACATTTAAAAGGGTAAGACTTTTACCTGGATTGCTTGAGTAATAATCCACTGGTGATCAACCCTACGAGCGTTCCTCTAGTAGAACTCAAAAACCCGAGCAACCGGAAAAACCGAACTGGTTTTGGAAGTGGGCGGCGCCAAAAGAGAGAGAGGGAGAGGAGGGAATTTTTTGGTGGAAACTATTTAACTGGTAATTGATTGAGACAATAAACCATGGACCCTAAGGCCTTTATTTATAGTTAATCAGATGGAGAATCCTTATCTGATTTAGTTTCCTTAATAATTATCTTTTCTTTTCTTTTTCTTTAAGAAAAGACTTTCTAGATAATTACCTTAATTAATTAGATTATCTATTATATATTTATTTTACTAATAAATATATAATTATCTTAATTAATTTAACAACCCTCTAACTTTGGGATTTCTGACTGAAATTACCCAACTGATTAATAATTGACTATTATAAATCCAAACTCTCCATTTCTAGGTTTTATTCAACTTACTCGATTTATAGGTTCTCACAGGTGTGACCCTCAAGTATCTTGTAACATTGGATGTGTGATTACTGGTTTGTCAACTTCTGCACATAATTCCTAACAGACTCCCACTTGTGCAAGTTGGCAATACCGCCTTGTTCACACGGACCTAAGGAGGCCCCTAGACAGGCACTTAGGCTAACCAGGTTACAAGAACTCTTATACCCAGATAGGTGATTTAAACATTTCCGTAAGGGAATAACATTTATGAAACAACTGTTCATAAATTGGGTATAACTTGGCTTTTCCCTTTGCATTACGATATTCCATCTTTAAGTATGAGCTTGGATAGAGTCAACTCTTAATACTCAAGATTCTGTTTCTCGACTATCCGACCTCTACTGATAGGTAAACGACAAAGAACTAATCAGTTCGTTTGGGCATGGCCATGCACTTCATCAGTCTATTCAGTCAGTCAAGGGGCCCAGAAATATCTCTCTTCTGAGAAGAGGTGCAAATCCCATCTTGCATATCTGCATTTAACACCACGGCTTCCACTGAATCTAGTTACGCCTTTTATAGCCACCCTGTTACGGCGTAGCGGTTGGACGCACTAAGTATCCAGCAGTCCTCATGACATCAAACCAGATACCTCAGGTAATGGGGACAACCACTGTGAGATTTACTTATGACAAAAATCCAAGAAGTAATTCTCAACCGCGGATCACGTCCGATATTTGCTGCTCTATCAAATATCTGTGCAACTTCTGGTCAACAACACTTGTAGCTGTTATTCAACCCCTGATCATAACTACCCAGAAGTTCACAATGACTTTAATACCCTATTGGGTTCCCACCACAATATGTTGTCACGGACAATTTTCGAATGAAAGACTGGGAACTAGTCTCATTCCTGGATTACAAAACATGCAAAGTTTAAAAGCGAATTTAAGAGACTAATTTCGTATAGTCCATATTACGCTCTGTAATAATACTAAAATTAATAGCATCTCTTAATTACCTTTTACTGTGTCTATTTAACGTTTGTTAAATACTGATCTCAACTGAAGTATCACCTAACTTCAGTTTAAAACCCTTTGATTAATGTTTACCGGTCTAATCAAAGTGATAACCAAAAAAGTTACAAGTCTAATACCCACTGATATTTTATACTTGTTACGGCTAATTTTGTTTTGCTAACACTATAAAACAAATTTAGACTTCTTTTACCATATTCCCTGTACTTGGAGATCTGGACAAACTCCGAGTTACCCTGAATATGTAAAAGCTATATTGCAACTTTTCTTAGCTGCTGTGTAGATGAATGATTTCTACCTGAAATCGGATAAAATTTTCAATTACCTAACTGGCAAATTTAGGGTTTAAAATTTTTATTTGGCCTCTTATAATATTTTATGGTTAAAAGATACCTTAGTACTCTTTTACTAAGTTATTTCAACACACTTGATCATTGATTCTCTTTTAAAGTCAATCACGACTTTATCTAATTTTTGAATTACTGATCCACCCTTTTTGGACTAAAGGAGCAGATTCTATATCTGGTGAATTTGTATCCTATCTGGATTATAATTCCTAGATATACTGAATCAATAATCACATTTTCTATTCTATATCTCAAACTGGATAGAGAATAAACTGGGCTCCCACTAACCTATATGAAAACTGACTTTTACTCAAAATTTACTATTGACTTAGTCAAAGCTTAGTCAATTCTATTTTAAGTAATGGTCACTTTAGAATTTCATTATTTATAAAACTGGACTTTGCTCAAATCCTATTTCCAAAACTTGGAATTTTCTCTAGTTTTATAAACACTGATATTATCAACGATATCTGAGATAATATCCTAAATTCCTTAAAACATATGAGTAATTAATTCTGATCAGAAAAAAAAACTTTCATAATCCTTTACTCATAAATGTTTTATTCAAAACACATTATAGTACTTCGTGTGCTTTGACAGTTTTCATATACATTACTTTATTAAAGTAATACTGTTAGTGTAATAGGCAACATCTAGGATCTAATTTTGAATCAAGTCTAACTTGACTTATACAGATTCAAAATATCATGCATAAAGATATTTGAATCAAGACTATAATTTTAAATTTTAAAAACGATAATCATTTAAAACCCAAAAATCCAAGTTTTGGAAAAACAAGATTGTTTTAAATCATAAAAGTTTAAAATTGTCTTGATAATATCTAAAAGTAAACTTGTATGCTGATCCTTGCAATCTGGGCACTTCACTTTTAATGACCACCTGCAATTAAACATTTACTTCTAGGTGTCAACTCATTTTAAGTAGTCACGAATACCTGAGGTGTTTATACCTGCTTCGTAACGCTTCGGGTAGTTATACCTCCAATGACCGACTTCATGGCACTTGAAGTATTAATTCTCGGTCATTACTCTGTTAGGTTTTAACTTTCTTGCCCTAGCCCTTGCCTTTGCCTTTTTCACGAACCTTGGGTGCACTCTGGGTGGTCTGAACTGGACCTTCTCCCTTGCTGGTGCCTCCATGCCCATGCTTCTTCTTTCCGTCCCTCACCATCAACACATCCTTGGTTTTGTTCTTGGTCCCCATATTCAACTCAGCAGTCTTAAGCATGGAGTGCAATTCGGCTATTGATTTCTCCATGTTATTCATGTTATAGTTGATTAGGCTTGTAATCCTCTGACAGTGAGTTGAGTATAGTATCCGTTGCTAGCTGCAACGGAACTGGGTGACCGAGTCTCTCCAGGTGATTCATATGCCGTTTCATTTTCATGACATGGTCACTCACTAAGGTCCCCTAGAGGCTCTTCAATGACATACCATTTCCTTTCGTGTCTGAGCACAATTATCAGATTGCGCTCCCAGTCAAGGAAATTGGAACCGGTGAGTTTATCCTTCTCAAGGATGGAGCGGAGGGAAAGGTTGTTTGTGTTGGTTACTGTGTTTGCCATCTACATTTTAAAACTTTGGTTTTTAACAACTGTGAATAGACTAATTTCCAATAAATATCAATAAACCCTTAAATGATCATTTTATTGGACTAGGATCCTTATTTCATACGCCTTGATGTGCGTAACGTTCTTGCTCCACCAGGCCCACATATTATTTCGGTAGGTAAGGACTTTTACCAATCACATCTAACTGACATGACTCCTAGATCTTTTCGGGACAACGGTAATTATCCGTACATGTTTCAGTCCCTCTAAGTGCTTTTTGGCCCGGTACCACCCGGTAAACATATGAGAACCAAAACAGATCTCACCATTTCGGGACTTGGACACTTTTACTCTGGCCGATACAACACGGAGATAATTCGCAGAGTCGTAGTATCCCCTCTAGCTTGGGGTTTGAATGCGGATGCTCAAGGTGTGTTCTTCTTAGAACGCCCGCGTACCTTACGCCTGAGGTGCCCCTAGATGGGTTGCACTACTGATCTATGATTTATCGGGGTTTTTAAATAATTTTTGAAAAACCTTTTAATGTCCAGTTATTTAGAAAAATTGTAACTTTGGAAAACTGATTGTTTAAACAGAAAAGAAACTGATGTTTAAACTAACTGTTTCAAACATACGCTGTTTTAAAACTAACTGTTTCAAAAGACTCTTGCTAATTAAAACTAACTGTTTTAAAAGCACACTTGCTAATCAAAACTAGCTGTTTTGATGGCATGCTAGTTGCCCAAAACTAACTGTTTTATCAACTTGCCTTTAAACAATCTATTTACAATTTTATAGCTTTCAAAATAAAATCTACCGTAAAAGGTTTTGGAAAAAGCTGGTGACTTTGATTTTTAAAACCTACTTGATCTCGTGATTTAATCTAGTTTTATAAATTAAAACCTAATTTAAAAACGTTTGATAAGACCTAGGCATGTAATATCAATAATCACGAGAAAACAGAATAATCACAACCACGCAGTTTAAACTAAATAAGCAATTATAGAGTTTGCCAATTATTTCTTAAAGGACCAAAAATGACCTAAAAACTATTGTGCTCCGATCTCCCGCATAGCGCCGATCTCCTCGCATAGCTCTCACTGGCCTCGGCATCTTTGACGGAACTTTAGGAAGAAAATCTATCCTAAGGGTCATTTTACATATTACCGGGGTTGTAAGTGGCACGCAGGCCTCCCCAAATAGATCAAGGGTCTAAATTGGCAATCTCTATAATTACTGAATATACACTAAGCAGATATATATAAAATATTCAACCGCGCAATTTTTATATAAAGCAATACATAAGCATATAAACAATTCCTAGATCCGTTAAAATTATTTTATCACAAACCATGATTTTAACTGATTTATAAAATCAAACTGTTTTATAAATCGAAACTGATATTTTAAAATCGAATTGCTTTTCATAAAATTTCTAGATTTATAAACTATAAATCAATTTTATAAGCCACTATCAATTTCACCAAAAATATCCGCTTTTAATTAACTTAATTAAACTGACTGTTCCGAACGAACTAGTCGGAACATCAGCCCGTAATCTGTGTCCTGATTCGATCAACCGGTCGAAAAAGATATCGCGCCAATTTGACCAAGAAACGGGTCAAATATCTTAGTTTAATAATTTTACTAGGAAAATAAAATTCCTTAATTTAAATTAGATAAAAAACTATTTAAATAATTATCTAATTTGGGTTAAAAGCTTAAACACCCAATAAGTCTTATTGGGCCAAGAACATGGCCCAAAAATTACATGGTTTGGGCCCGTTATCAGACTGATAACTTTGGGCTCGAAAAAGTGATTGAGTTGGATTCTATCGGAAACTGTTGCAATCATCGAATCATGGCATCGATCACCTCCAAAATGGTGGCGATTCACGAGTGGTCGACGATCCGCGATCGATCAACAAAAACACCATCGTTCGGCCACCACCACGCTGGTGGATCAGCCACGGCTTAGGCGGATTCGACCACCGCCGTCGATCACTGCCGCTCGCGTCGTAATAAAACAACAAACTACTGTTGCTACCGACGTGACGACAGCAGTAGCATAAACGCGCCACCACCATCGCCTCCGCCTGTCGATGTCAGCAGCAGCAATACGCCACCGCCACGCCGTCGTTGCCAGCGATTAAAACAAACAAACGCTGCCGCCACCTAGGGTTTGCCCCAAGGCGGCTCGCGGTTGCCGGGAACAACCACCCCCTTCGACTGCCGGGAACAACCACCGCCGTCGACCACCGCCGCGACAGCGGCTACTGGTGGTCCCACGACACCCGGCCAACCACCGATCTGGTGGTTGTGCCATGGTTCGGTGCTGGTTGAGCCACGGTGCTGTGGTGAATCAAGCCTTGGCCTGGTGGTTGTCATGCCATGGTTCGGTACTTATTGAGCCACGGTGCTGTGGTGAATCAAGCATTGGCCTGGTGGTTGTCATGCCATGGTTCGGTGCTGATTGAGCCACGGTGCTGTGGTGAATCAAGCATTGGCCTGGTGGTTGTCATGCCATGGCTCAATGGCTGATCAAGCCACGGCCTGGTGGGTGTCGTACCATGGCTCAGTGGTTTGAACAAGCCACGGCCTGATGGCTGTCGTACCATGGCTCAGTGGTTTGAACAAGCCACGGCCTGATGACTATCGTGCCATGGCTCAGTGGTTTGAACAAGCCACGGCCTGATGGCTGTCGTGCCATGGCTCAGTGGTTTGAACAAGCCACGGCCTGATGGCTGTCGTGCCATGGCCTGATGGCTTATCGTGCCATGGCCTGATGGCTTATCGTGCCATGGCCTGATGGCTGATCCAGCCACGGCTCAGTGGCTGATCGTGCCACGGCTCAGTGGCTGATCAAGCCATGGCCTCAGTGGCAATCAAGCCACAGTTCGACCATCGGCCCATTGGTGGTTCGATTGCGGTTTTCGGTGGTGATAAAAATCCGAAGATCGGAATAACCAACTAATAAAAAACTTTTATTCTAAATAAGTTTTTGATAAAATTTACGCAAAATATGATATAAAAATTTTTATACGAATCTGATAAAGATCGAATTTTTATCTAAACTGATAAAAAAACAATCTTTATACAAAACTGATAAAGATCGAATTTTTATCTAAACTGATAAAACTCTAATCTTTATATCAACTGATAAAAAAACGGATCTTTACACCAACTGATAAAAATCCAATTTTATACATCCTGATAAAAATCGAATTTTTATACCAACCGATAAAAAATCCAATTTTTATATAACTAAAATAATTTTATAACGGATCTTTAAACAAAATTAGATAAACGATAAGTAAACCTGTGGCTCTGATACCACTGTTGGGTTTTTCTGTGATCCCCGAATCAAACTGATACGAAGAACACTAAGTATGCGGAAGCGATTTTGGATAAAAACCCGAAAACCACGATCGTTCGTTCTAATCTATTTAAACATTTAAAAGGGTAAGACTTTTACCTGGATTGCTTGAGTAATAATCCACCGGTGATCAACCCTACGAGCGTTCCTCTAGTAGAACTCAAAAACCCGAGCAACCGGAAAAACCGAACTGGTTTTGGAAGTGGGCGGCGCCAAAAGAGAGAGAGGGAGAGGAGGGAATTTTTTGGTGGAAACTATTTAACTGGTAATTGATTGAGACAATAAACCATGGACCCTAAGGCCTTTATTTATAGTTAATCAGATGGAGAATCCTTATCTGATTCAGTTTCCTTAATAATTATCTTTTCTTTTCTTTTTCTTTAAGAAAAGACTTTCTAGATAATTACCTTAATTAATTAGATTATCTATTATATATTTATTTTACTAATAAATATATAATTATCTTAATTAATTTAACAACCCTCTAACTTTGTGATTTCTGACTGAAATTACCTAACTGATTAATAATTGACTATTATAAATCCAAACTCTCCATTTCTAGGTTTTATTCAACTTACTCGATTTATAGGTTCTCACAGGTGTGACCCTCAAGTATCTTGTAACATTGGATGTGTGATTACTGGTTTGTCAACTTCTGCACATAATTCCTAACAACTACCACCTCTACCAGGTTCTCCAGAGCCGGAGACTAGGAGAGTGAGTGAGGGTATCGAGCGAGGTCATTCACCTGGGGGTGGTGACCAAGGGTTTGAGGATGAGGAGTCGGTGGGAGATGACGGGGGTAGTTTAGGCGGTGATGATGATCGCTCCGGAGCTAGTACTCTACATGTCTATGATAGTCACCAAAGCCCTTCACTTTTCCCTTGGGTGTACTATGATTCGTTGACTCCGAGGGTGAGGACGACATAAGGTTTGAGGGAGACCTAAAAGTCGAAGAAAGTGAGCAGAGTGAGGGAAGTAAAAGAAATGATGAGCGAGAGACAGGACCAAAGGTTTTGACCGGTCATTCCTTATCCATAAATAGAAGCTGGGCAGCCACATCCGCTACCCGCACGCATTCGTTAGATGCGGGTATTGAAGAAGACACCTCCCACCCAGAGGTGCAACTGCACGCCCCACCTAGCCACTCATTCATCTCTCAAAAGGTGGATGTTTCATTCCACGGGGACTTAGCACAACGGCTATCGCACCCTCACTTTGAGGGTAGTGGTATTGAAACAGGAGGATCCCTGCCCCGATCCCCACACTTCCTTCATGTACACCAAAGTCTAGAGCCTAATACACTTTTAGGTACACATACTGCCAGTCTATGTGACGCAGTCTCTGCTCCACCCATCATGATTCTGAGTGACGTGATCGGAACCTCGAGATTGGCGTCCATGATTGGCGTTTCACGATGACCGATGGGAAGTCCTACCATGGTCACCATCACGCCAGCCATGAACGTAGGACACACCGTTGATTCAACGGTTGTGTAAACAGAACGTCTATGTGACACCGACGTTACTTACCTGACATCCGTTGTCAGGGAAATGATGGACGGCGCCCTAAAGGCTGTCGATGAGTATTTTATACTTCACCACCTCCAGTACCGACTGCACCCGACTACTCAACTAATGAGTTGAGGGATCATTTATCAGTGAAGTTTCTCTCCAAAAGGGAATCTCTTTGAGGATGAAGTCAACATACTTGGGTACTTTCAGCGGTCATCATATCCAGACCTTCCCGAGCACCGTCCCGAGCCGGCTACCGCACCCTCTTATACGGTAGGCTCTTCCATCCAGAGGCTCGAAGGGAAGTTTGATGATCTCAAGACGGAGGTGAGATCAGAGTTTGTTGAGGTCAAGGACTCTCTTTTAGACATTCATAGAGTCCTTGCGACCTCCTGCTGTGCAACAGGCCGAGCCACCAAAGAGACGACACGACGACCGAGATTGCCCCGATCTCCGTGAGGGGGAAATCCGAAAGAAGGCTCGGCTTGGCTTCTCAGTTCCGACAGGCACATCTTCTGCCGCCGTTCCTTCTGGTACTCATATAAGGACCGGTGCCGATGTACCACATTCTCAAATTGGTTGGAACACGACGGCAGATTGAGCGGAGGGTCAGAAGATTGTCATTTTTTGACCCTACCCTTGTAGCCGATACAGATGATTCAAGGAGATCATTAACCTTGATGGTTTTCCTTCGGATGAAAATTATGAGTATACACAGTTCCCAGTCTCCATACCTACTTAGGTGAAGCTAGAGGATAACCCTGCTGATGATGTTTATGAGTCAGGAATGGAGAGCTACAGTTCTGACTTTCCACTTCTTATGTCTCCGTATCAGTCTCCTCCACCATCCTTCGACATACCTTCACCTCACAGATTACCTCTCCCGTGTACGCCGTCTCCTACACCTTGGGAATCTCCAAGTGTGTTGACTTAAACACCTTTTTTAGTCACGATATTCTCCCCATCATTGACAGTTGTCCGCTATACAAGGTGTTCAGACAAACTTACCATAGGTGTTAGACAAAGGTGATCTACGATGCGTCGAGTCTTACTATGAGTTGAGGAAGATCGAAGGACGATCTACCAAGAAGAGACAAGAGAGACTGCTTCCACCACCACCTCGGAGAAGTGAAGGATCATCGAAGAAGTTCAAGGAGACAAATGCTTCAAGAAAAAAGTCATTGAGCCATCATCGTCAGAAGCGAAGAAATTGACACAAAGGGGGAAATTGTTAGAAATTATTATTAGTTGTGTCAATTTGTAATTTACTTAAAGTTGCTTTCCTTTTATGTAATTGTGGATTACGCCCAATGTTTAAGGCCCATCCATTTAAAGCCTTTAGCCCTTCAGTAGTTTAGTATAAATAGGAGCTTGGGACCTCATTTGTAGTTTCCACTCCTTCCTCCACTCTTCCATCATTTGAGAGAATTACATGAGATTGATATATTGATGACCACTCTTACACTTGTTCATACATCATCATCATGTTCATGATCGTTCTTTCATAGATCTTGCATTATTGACTTCCATCATTCAAAGATCTACGTGTTCATGCATATTCGTTGTCGTTGATTTGGAACCTAAATATCTACTACTATAAAAGCCAATAATATAAGCCAACTTCATAACCCCATCCGTTAATGTCGGCCACTTCATAATCTTTAATTAAACGATACTCGTGGTATAGCCCACTTTATACCATGTAGTGCTAAAAGAAAGTTCTTGCCAATCCAATTGGACCCTAACTAATTCACATCAACTGATTCTTACCACAATTCAGAAATTCTTCTGCTAACTTAAATTTAAATCCATGTTTCCCTTAATAGTACATGACAAACGTTTGCGTTGTCCCATACTTTTCTCAATCAATTCTACCCTCAATATCCAACCAATTTAAAGCCACAACTCAACTGTATTACGTTTAATTGCAATAGTCTTCCTGTCTGAGTATTAGTCTCATAGTCTCTCCCATCTCCTCCCCAGACACAAGGTACGTGTCCATACTAAATTGCTTACTCGATACGCTTGAGCCTTAGGTTAAGTACACTCACCTTTTTCACAAGCTTGGGTTTGAACACCCTCATCATAACCCCACACGTAGTTCTTACTCCCTTAAACTTAAATTCCTGGATGGAACTCAAACAAGTCTTCTACATCACTTGCCCACTTCTTACTTCTGGTCTTCCCACATGACCTGACACATTTTCATATAAGTAATTGTCGACAAGGGCACAATATACGAAGTAGTTTTAATTCATTTAGTACAAACCGGCGTATACCAACGCATTAACTTTATCATTTTCAACCAGGCAATTTTACCACATCTCACTCTTTAGTCAGACACTCTGATCATCTTACCACAATACTCACTGCTATTACACACTACTAATTCTCTGAAGGAGTTGACTTATAAATTAATCAAAATTCTTTCTTACCCCCATGAACGCTTAAATGCTCCCATAAGAACTCTTAGGGTTCAACAAACATTATAGTTCAGAAGTAAAATGACTTTCCCCTTACTAAGAACTTTTTACTGAACACCTTGTACTAAAGATAATGATTTGACCAACTGATAACTTGCCACTTTCCCTCAGAGCATCGGTTCCCACAATCTTTAATAGATAAAAAAATTCATGTAGTTCTGATCACATTACCTCTTCGATGTGAATAAAGATATCTATTTTGTGTCCACTTCAGTTGTGCAAGAATACTCTACTCCCAACAATTCATCAATTCTTGGGCGAAAGTCGTACATTGAACTAATAATTTTTCGCCTCTAAACACTTCCTCTACACGATTTGGTATTACATTTAGAACCCACTATTTCTTAAACAGTTCTTACTTTCTTTATGATCATCTGACCAAAACAATCAATCCATATCTTTCTCCATTGTGCTAGTCTCCAAGCATTGACCTTCGTGATCGATCGCTCACCTCATGATTCACAAATAGCCTAACGATGCCTCAACGAGATCCTTGACATTCATAGGTTTTCCATGAGGCTCTCTTCCTCCTATAAATCTTAAATGGCTCGATATTCCACCTTTATTCCACTAAGGAAATACAAAACCTGCTTGGAACATAATCTATCATCCGTTTAATCCACTCTGACTCAAAATCATTCATACATCGTCTAAGAGTTTCACTAATACACTATGACATTCTATTAATGAAATAACTTAAGAACTAAAATCACTACCTCGCATGTAAGCATTTGCTTACCCCACACCTCAAATTACCACTCACCATATGCTTTATCACATTAATTACTAGCATCTCATCTTTACGCTTTATTTTCTCACCATTTTTTTGTAGCATTAAATCCAAAGTCGAAAATCGACCATCCATTGCTAGACTGTCACACTCTCACATTCTTTAACCAAATCTAACATGACCTAGCGAGTTTATAGCCTTCATGCTTTGCAACACAATGACATTCATCTTACATTCCCATAAGTGGCTAATAATAATTAAAGTTCTACACTCATCAATCACAAGGATCGATTGCACAAAATTTTGAAACACATCATTGTCTGATATGTGTTTGCACCAAGATAATCAGCATAAGTTAGAATATTTATCTTTTATATTATCTTTTAAAATACTAGGTAGATTCGGTGAATTAAACGACCCACTCATGGATAGGACATCTGCGTGTCCGTAACAATTTCGGTAAAAACTGAAATCGACTTTTGCCTTTACTTTCATAAAAAGAGTTAATTTGATTCGTAAGAAAAGAAAACTTATCATTTGTAAATTCAAAACTTTTCCATGTAGCCTAGTTGGGTTATAACTTTCATAACATATATATATACACTTAACCTTTTTAAAGCAAGGTTTACAACCTATATTCCTATGAATAAAGGTCCTATAACTTATTAGGTTCACTTCACGAAAGTGTATCTAACTTGTCATGAAAAGTTATTGTATGTACTGTATTTTCATTTTTACCATTTGACGTATCAAACTATCAAAAACCTACCATTTAATGTATTTTGTGACAATTTGGATACACTTTCATGACAAGTTAGATACATTATATGATAGGATTTGATAAAGTTGGATACATACAATGACCATTTCTTAAACTCTGATACGTCAAATGGTAAAAATGGAAGTACGATACATACAATAACTTTTCATGACAAGTTGAATACACTTTCGTGAAATAAACCCTAACTTATTTTAAAATGAATAAAAGAAAACACAATGCATGAAATCCTTGACTCAATGAAGGCTACTCACTCTATTAGGTCACCACTTTTTCAATCATTGAAACCTTGTGGTTGACACTCTACCATTATGTCAAGGTCAAGCATCTTCCATTCTAGCGAAATTTTGGGTTCTTGCTTTTATAGCATACCCGTACATCATTCTTACACAGTCTCTAGTTTAACTGATTTGTCTCCCAACCCTGAAAGGTCATCAAGGATCACACACTTCATTATATTATGCTCTAATTCTTTTATCATGTAGATGCTTTCTTAACATTTCTTTCGTCCTTTGTTGACAGGTAACCCACTCCTAGAACTCTGTCTGAAGTTGAAGTGCTCGCAACTTCGAATTGATCATTGTAACAAACTCCTCTTACAAAAGGCTTACTGAAATGTTAAGCCTCTACAAACACAAGACTTTCTAAAGGCTCCCTATATCTCAGTTGTGTCCCCTTAATCCATACTTTAAGATTAGGCCCATCTGGTCACTTAATTCACTTAAACTAAGGCTCTGATATCACTTGTAAAGACCCAGATTCTAAGCTTGAAATAATACAATTAGCAATGAGAAGTATGAAGGGATTATGTGCAAGACAGTAATTAGGATCACCATGTCCAATGTTATAAGACACTAGTGGGTCACACTGCTACACACCCAACCCGAGACCTATTGGATTTATTGTGTGGAAATAATTAAGTTTAATTATTTAAAGAGTTAATTACATATTTGGTCCCTGTGGTTTACACGAAATTACGATGGAGGTCCCTGAACCCTAATTTTCATGCCTACGGTCCTTGTGGTTTGCATTTCGTTATGATGGAGGTCCCTCGCCCTAACGTCTGTTAAAAACAGCCGTTAACTCGAGGGTATTTCGGTCTTTTTACCCTTTTTTGTCATTTTACCCTCTTTCTTTTATTTTCTATTAAAATTTAATCAACCACCACCACAATTACTAAACCACCCAACACCAACCAACCACCACCACCACCACCACCAACCAACACCAACCAACCACCCAACACCACCACCACCACCACCTAATACCACCAACTCCTATCACCACCACCAACAACAACCACCACCAACTCCTATCACCACCACCAACAACAACCACCACCACCAACTCCTATCACCACCACCAACAACAACCACCACCACCAACTCCTATCACCACCACCAACAACCACCACCACCAACTCCCACCATTACCAACACCCACAACTACAACCATCAACTCCCACCACCACCAACAACCACCACCACCACCAACAACCACCACCACCATAGCCAAAGTCACCACTACCCACCCACAACCACCACTGCCACCACCATAGCCACAACCACCACCACCACCCACATCCACCACAAAACCACAACCACCACTCCCACCATCTCCAAACCACACCCATCATCTCCAAACCACCATCACCACATCCACTTACCTCCTGCAAATGCCACAAACCACCACCATAGCCACCATCTCCACCCTAAAAAACCTAAAAACTAAAAATCACAGATCTGGAAGATTAATCATACCTTCCATCCCGTTCTAAATCGCAGATCTAGAAGATTCGGCTAGGGTTTTCTGCAGGCGACGGCGGCTAGGGTTTTCTGCACCAGTTGGGACGACGGCGGCGGTGGTTCGTTCTGGAACGATGTGAACGGAGGTGGTGTTGGTCGGAACGACGGCGGCGGCGGGTTTCTGCTTGCGACGGTGGTGGCGGTTTCTGCAGGTCGACGGGCGGTGGGGGTTTCTGCAGGTCGACGGGCGGCGGTGGTTCTGCAGGTCGACGGGCGGCGGTGGTTGCAGGTCGACGGGCGGCGATGGTGAAGGTGGCCGGCGGTGAAAGTGGCTGGCGGTGGAGGAGTGGCTTCTTAGGGTTTGGAAACTTCTTAGGGTTTGGGGTTGGGGAAGAGGGGAATGGGGAAGGGAAAGGTTATATTTATATTAGGGGTATGTTCGTCATTTACCTCTTTTTTAACGGCTGATATTAACAGAAGTTAGCTTCAGGGACCTCCATCGTTACGAAAATGAAACCACAGGGACCCTAGGCATGAATTTTAGGGTTCAGGGACCTCCATCGTAATTTCGTGTAAACCACAGGGACCAAATATGTAATTAACTCTTATTTAAAAGAGAGAAAAGAATAAATAATAAATTGTTTATTTATTATTTATCAGATACATATGATTAGTTAATTGATAAGCTTAATTAATTAAGGTAATTATTATGAAGAGTTATTAATGGATTGGGATTCTAATAAGATTACCATAATTACCTATATAAATATAGGGTTAAGTTAATAGAATAATCAATCTAATAAGTCTGATTTCATAGTTACTTTCTCGCCAAGAATCCCAACCCATTCTCTCTCTCTTTTTTCTCTCCTACGCCGCCGGTGATTCACACACACACACCAGGAGGTTTTTCCGATCAATCCTAGGCGGTCTAGCAGCCAATCTCACGGTGGTGTAGTAGCGGTGTATCCCTCACTAGCTTCCGGAGTATTTTTATCGTTAAAGGTAAACGCGTGAAAACACCCTTATAATTGTATTTGATAAATTACGGATGGATCTATGTTCGAGTTATTTTTATCCGCTGTGTTTATATATGTTTTATATGTTTATTCGTTACAATAACCCAACAGTGGTATCAGAGCCACTTCCGTATATTTTTCAGATCTGTATTGGTTTTTGATAAAAGTTGGTTTTTGGCAAAAATCTAAATTTTATAGTTTTTCGTTAAAGTTTTGATTTTTGTAGTAATCCCAAAACTCGTGGCAATCGGCGGTGGAACGGCGATGATTAACCGACCGAACCGCCGGGCCGATCGCCGGACGAGTCCCGGTCGGTCGAACCACCGGGAACCACCGAACCACCACAAGGTGGTGGTGGTTGTTTTTCGTCGCAAACCACGGACCACCACCGAAGCCCGATCGACGACGGTGGTGCTGGCCGATTCAACCCAAAACCGCAAACCACCCACCACCGAATCGGTGGTGGTGGTCGATCACAATCCCGACACCACCAACCACCAAAGCCGCGATCGGCGATGGTGGTGGTGGTCGTCCGAACGCTGCAAGGCCGCACCACCGGTCGGCTAGGGCAGCCGCGGTGGTGGTGGCGGTTTATTGTGAAATCAACGGCGACGCCGCTGCCGTCGTTCATGGTCGCCGGTGGCGATGGCGGTGCTTCGGTGTCGTCGTCGATCACCAGTTAGGCGGCGATGGTGATTTGGTTGTTCAATTGGGCAGCGGCGGTGGCGATTGTGTCATCGTCGCTCGCCGGCGACGATTGGAGCGGCGGTGGTGGCGCTTTTGCGTCATCGCCGTTCGGCGGCGATGAATGGTGGCGATTCACGATCTCAACCGCGGCGGAAGCCGCGATGGTAGTTGTTTTGTCTTGACCGCCGGTAAACCGTGGTGGTCAAGATCGGTAATCACCAATGTTTATCGAATCGATAATTGATCGGGATTGAGATAATCATTATCGATTAATTGAGTTCGGGATATTCATAAATTCGAATTGGGATATTTTTCTATTTTGAATTAAGATAAGTTTTAATTAATTATAATATTTTAAATTATTAAAACTTTAATATAATCCAGTTTGGATTATTACAAAAACCAGTCTTATCAAAAACAGTTTTGTTTTAGTTTAATTATTTAAACTGCTTAGTTGTCATAGCCGAGCCCATTGACCTATGGTTGTGTTATTATTGCTTTATTTTATTGTTTTATTATATTTATGGTAAGGGAGGTCTGCGTGCCATTTACAACCCTATAATGTAATAGTTAGAAATAGTTCCTATAAGAATAAAGCTGAAGACGGAGCTTCACGAAGACACGACCAAAGATGTTGGAGCTAGTGGGAGCACCAAAATTTCATGCCTTGTAGTTGTTTAGTCACATAGGATTTTGGACCGTCAGTTCTCGTGTTGCCTCACAAGACTGATATTAGATCTGGGCTAAAGCTATGACACCGTTTTTGTTTTATCTGCGTGGTTGATAGTAATCATTTAATTTTAGATAAAAACAAAATTTTTATGAAATCGGATAAAAGAGTTCGATTACAGTGTGTTTTTCGAACCAGTCCTTTTAAAATTTAAAACTGGCTAAAAACCTTAGGAAAATCTTAGATCAGTTAGTGTGATCCATTTGTGGACACCTTTGGCGTAAGGTACGTTGGGGCTCGAAGAAAATCTTGGGCACCCACGTTCAAACCCCAAACTGAAGGGGGTGAAAAGACTCTGCGAAACCGGGTGGTACCGGCTAGAGTACATCCAATTCTAAATGGTGCGATCTATTTTGGTAGTTGTTACAATTCACCGGGTGGTACCGGGCCAAAACACACTAGAGGGACTAAATATGCACGGATTTAAGTATCCGATGTCCCGACGATCTAGAAGTTGTGTCTTCGATTAAAGATGCGATTGGTACAAGTCGATACCTACCAGAAATAGCATGGGTTGACTTGTGTGATCAAACCACTTGTCAATTCATGTGAAATATGGATTCTAGTCTAATAAATTTATTGTTCTAAGGTAATAATTTATTAGAAATACATTCAGATAACTAAATCGGAATTTTATATTTTTCTGTAGATGTCTGCTATTATCTTTTATTCACCTGAGGAATCTCTCCGCCTAATAATGGGGAAATGGAAGCTTACAGGCCAAAATTTTCCAGTCTAGAAAATGCACCTTGACAACGTCTTGGATGCACAGGGTAAGCGGTACGTGATAGAGAAACCCATTTCACGACCCGGCTGCAATGCTCCTGAAAAGGACTTTGCTGAATACTTCAAATTCATGGCTGACGAATCTGATGTGATGTCGATTCTATCCTTCTCTACCTCACCCGAGTTTACTGCTGATTTGAGGGTTAGGTACTGCCATGAGGTCGTGAAGAATATAGAGAACCAGGTAGGTTTCTATAAGAAGAGTGGGAAGTATCTGATCATGAAAGAGATATATTCTCTGAAACTGGAAAAGGGTCAATCAGTTAAAGAGCATCTCCTAGAAATAAGGAAACTCTTTAAAAGTTTGTCACGGATGGGATACAAAGTTGTTCAGGAGGAACTAGTGCATCTCATGTGGTTCTCTCTCACGGACGAGATACGTAACACAGTTAGTGCATACATTGGAGAACCAAAGAGGGACGTGGCAAAGCTTCATGAGGATATTTTGGCCAGTTTGGAGCCAAAACCCGCAGCACCTGCTGAGCTCATGGAGACAGATTGGATTGACGAGCTGGGAGATCTGAGTTGCCCAGAATGCGGTAGCAAGGATATTTATGCTCACTCGATGGACATCGACCAGCTAGACATCGGTTTACCCGATGCTCCAGGTATCTTTATGATAGACTGTTTGATCACTTCTTATGAATCATGGGTACTTGATACAGGCAGTTGTAACCACATTTGTAATCATTTACAGGGATTCAAAAGAAGGGAGACACTGAGGAAGGACCGTTCGAACCTAAGAGTCGGTGAAGGCACGATGCTTGTAGCTGAGGCTGTAGGATCTTATAGTCTTAGTTTACCCTCGGGTCTAGTATTGGAACTTGAGAATTGTTATTATGTTCCAAAGATGATCAAAAACGTTATTTCTTTCGATTTACTTGTAGACCAAGGTTTTTATTATAGATATGATTATAAACTTATTTCTTGCTTTAAAAATGATATCTTTTATTTCAAAGCAACTCCTTCAAATGGTCTATATGTGTTAAATCTATAAGAAAATAAGGAATTCTATCATATAAGTAAGCGAACCAAGGATATTGAGGATCAGACTTACCTCTGGCACTGTCGTCTAGGCCACATAAACAAGAAACGCATAGAAAAACTCCAGAAATGGGGATCTCTTGGGTCTTTCGATTTTAGACCTTTTGACAATTGTTAATCTTGTTTATCTGGCAAGATGACAAAGCAGCCCTTCAATAAAGACAATGAAAGGGCAAGTGAATTGTTAGGAATAATACACACAGATGTGTGTGGTCCTTTCAGTCATGAAGCTAGGGGAGGATACCTGTACTTCATCACTTTTACTGACGATTTCAGTAGATATGGTTATGTCTACCTGATAAGACATAAATCTGAAGCCTTTGAAAGATTTAAGGAATTTCAGAATGAAGTACAGAATCAACTTGACAGGAAGATCAAGTTTCTACGGTCAGATCGAGGTGGGGAATATCTGAGCCAGGAATTCGACAATCATTTGATGGAATGTGGGATTGTTTCACAACTCACACCTCCGTATACACCTCAGATGAATGAAAGGAGAAACCGTACCTTACTGGATATGGTACGATCAATGATGTGTCGTTCCTTGCTACCAGTGTCATTTTGGGGACATGCGCTCGAAACAGCGGCCCACATACTGAACAAAGTGCCGACTAAATCGGTAGAAAAGACACCATATGAAATCTGGACAGGCAAGAAGCCTGAATTGTCTTTTCTAAAGATTTGGGGTTGTGTGGTATATGATGTCAAGAGACCAACCTTTGAAAAACTCAAGCCCAAATCAGATAAGTGCTTCTTCGTAGGATATCCCAAGACAACTGTGAGATACTACTTCTACAATCCTACCGAGAACAAAGTCTTTGTAGCTCGGGGTGGAGGTTTTCTGGAGGATAAGTTCCTTGGTACTGAGGACACCAGAAATGCTGTAGATCTACAGGAAGTAGAGGAAGATGACACTTTACCGATAGTTGAGCCAGTTACTCAACAAGAACATGTTGAGACTCAACTAACGGTTGAGGAAGTGCAAACACAGGACCTCCGCAGATCCAATAGGGTAAGGCAAGAACCAGATAGGTATCTTGGGTTCTTAGTCTCTCATGATGGTGGAGACTTGAACGAACCGACCTCCTATGGAGAAGCTGTATCAGGCAGTGAGTCTGAACAATGGCAGCAGGCCATGAAGGCTGAGATGCAGTCCATGTACGACAACCAGGTATGGGAGTTGACAGATTTACCACAACACTGTAGGGCTGTTGGACGTAAATGGGTTTTCAAGAAGAAAACTGACATGGACGAAAATGTGCACACCTTTAAAGCTAGACTGGTTGCAAAAGGTTTCACGCAAACTCATGGTATCGACTATGATGAAACTTTTTCACCAGTAGCAATGTTAAAGTATATTAGGATTTTGATGGCCATTTCAGCGTACTTCAATTACGAGATTTGGCAGATGGATGTTAAGACGGCCTTCCTGAACGGGAAGCTAACAGAGGACGTCTATATGGAACAGCCGGAAGGTTTCATAGATCCAAAGAATCCTAATAAAGTGTGCAAATTGTTAAAATCCATATACGGACTAAAACAGGCATCTAGAAGTTGGAACTTACACTTTGACGAGCGAATCAAGGAATTTGGTTTTGCTAAGAGTGAGTTTGAGCCATGTGTTTACACAAAGTTCAGTGGGAGCGTAGTAACCTTCTTGGTCTTATATGTAGATGATATTCTACTCATTGGAAATGACATACCAACTTTACAGAGTGTAAAGGCTTGGTTAAGCAAGTGTTTCCAAATGAAAGACCTTGGAGAAGCCGCCTATATACTTGGTATAAAGATCTATAGAAATAGATCTAGACGGCTTATCGGGCTTAGTCAAAGTACATACATTGACAAAATCCTGAAACGATTCAGGATGGATGAATCCAAGAAGGGATTTATTCCAATGCAGCATGGCATAGTGCTAAGTAAAGCACAGGGTCCTGTTTCTAGTGAAGATCAGGACAAGATGAAATCGATTCCATATGCTTCAGCAATAGGATCGATTATGTATGCCATGTTATGTACAAGGCCTGATGTTGCTTACTCGATAAGTGTTACGAGCAGATACCAGCAAAACCCAGGTGAAGCCCATTGGGTGGCTGTCAAGAACATTCTCAAGTACATGAGACGGACTAAAGAAATGTTCTTTGTCTTTGGAGGATCTGAAGACGACATTGGTGTCACAGGCTATACTGATGCTAGTTTTCAGACCGACAAGGATGATTTTAAATCATAGTCAGGATATGTATTTACCCTAAATGGAGGCGCGATCTCGTGGAAGAGCTCGAAGCAAGACACCATAGCGGATTCCACTACAGAGGCAGAGTACATTGCAGCATCAGATGCAGCAAAGGAAGCTGTCTGGCTCAGGAATTTTATCACGGATCTAAGAGTCGTAGCCAGTATCTCTAGACCCATTGATATTTACTGTGATAACTCTGGAGCAGTAGCGCAAGCAAAGGAACCCAGAGAACATCACAAGTCGAGATATGTACTCAGGAAATATCACCTCATCCGAGAGATCATTGGAAGAGGAGATGTGAGAATATGCAAAATTCCGACGGACGAGAACGTTGCAGATCCGCTAACGAAGCCTTTAGCTAGAGCAAAGCATGAGGGCCATGCTAGTTCCATAGGAATGCAGTACCTGGATACTAGTAGTTAGTTTATGTTATCAATTATTAATGTAATATTTTGAAACATTATAAATTGTTTATTTCACAGTGTGCTTGAAATAAAGAGATGTTATTTGTGAAATGTTTCAGAAATTACTTTTTGCATATTTAAGGACATCCATGATTTTTCACAAGTTTGTAAAAATCTAAATTCCATAGCTACTTATTGAGGTGGGAACCTTAGTAGGGTTGTAACGCTATTATGAATGTTTTATATACAATGGGTATGATTAAACATTCATAAGTACTTATCAGAGTGAATAGGTATTGGAGGTGACCAGTTTCAAGTCTGCTTCATGGAGCCCTTGTCATAAGCATTGACTTGATGGTAGCTTGTCCTTAGACCTGATATATCTGGTCTGTAGACATGAGGACTGCTGTACTCTTAGCATGCTCTAACGCCGCACCGTAACTGGGTGGCCATAAGGGGTATGACTAGATGCAGCGGAAGCCATGGTTACAGATGCAGGTAGTCAAGATGGGATTTGCACCTCCTTCATGGGAGAGATATTTCCGGGCCCCCTGACGATTAAGATTGGCAGAAATGCGTGGCCACGCTCGGATAGAATAACAGTGGTTATTTGGAAAGTTCCGTAACTGCAGGCAGTCGAGATCAGTGTCAGGAAATACTTGAGTTTATGATTGAACAATCTCAGCTCCATGTCTAAAACTCACTTTAGAAATGTCGTGTGTAAAAGGAATGAACCTGTGTACAATTCAAATATGAATCGTATCTCTGGCTGTAAGAGATCTTATAACCTGGTTAACCTAAGTGTCTGGCTAGGGACCTCCTTAGGCTAATGGTGACAGTTAAGTTACTTGTCTGGCACAAGTGGGAGTCTGAAGGGATTATGTGCAAGATAGTAATTAGGATCACCATGTCCAATGTTATAAGACACTAGTGGGTCACACTGCTACACACCCAACCCGAGACCTATTGGATTTATTGTGTGGAAATAATTAAGTTTAAGTATTTAAAAGAGAGAAAAGAATAAATAATAAATTGTTTATTTATTATTTATCAGATAAATATGATTACTTAATTGATAAGCTTAATTAATTAAGGTAATTATTATGAAGAGTTATTTATGGATTGGGATTCTAATAAGATTACCATAATTACCTATATAAATATAGGGTTAGGGTAATAGAATAATCAATCTGATAAGTCTGATTTCATAGATACTTTCTCGCCAAGAATCCCAACCCATTCTCTCTCTCTTTTTCTCTCCTACGCCGCCGGCGATTCACACACACACACACCAGGAGGCCCTCATAGGCCCTCATAATAGCAATCATATCATAGGGGAAATACATAACTCATTTTAGTTCGACAGCTAGACTTCGTAATACACAACTGAGATTAAACTAATAGAGTAATGTATAATATAGATGAAATAAGGTATAAGTCTCTATCCCGCGTATCTAGTACTCGCACTACCTCAAATAGGGCCCTTGCCTTTATCCACCACCTTCTAATTTAACCTACCTGAAAAGTTGGTTTTTGAAAAAGAAACAATGAGGGTTAGACCGACGGTCTAGTGAGGTCCCTCCTATAAATCTTCAATAAGAAAATAAATCATTCGTAACTTTTTAGAACTATAAGTTCAACAAATATTCATGTAAGATTCACACATAACCACCGTGGATACCTTCACCTATCGTTGCTTATACTGCGACCACTATGGTTTGGGCACATACCTCAGAAGGGTTCGAAAACCCTTTCGGGATCCCCTGTCTCAATAACCTCCCCTGGGTCTCGCCAAGTGGCCTATACTTGAATAGTGCTCAAACTATCAACACGGTGTGCATTCAATGAAATATCATAAATGCATTTTCACAACTTATAAAATAAACTTAACCTCGTTAGAGGACTTGTTTTGTTTAGAAAACTCATCTGATTAGAAAGCTTAATCCCCATACCTCCAAATGATTCTTTTCAACTAAATCGTCCACCTTTTGAAGAACCTCCTCCAAACACATAATTTCTCTTAAGTTACCTTCTTCTTTCTCCTTCTTCACAGATACACATGCTATCACCAATTCATCCTTTCAAATGACTTCCCTTCTCCATAAACCCTTAGATTAAGGTTTTTATACTTGGGGCTTTTATGCCCAACTTCTACACAAACCCAACTCTTATTATCAGTTCCTTATATTCAAGCACAGGTTAAAAGGCAATTAGGCCAAACTAACGGTTAATATGCGGTTTAAAGTTTACGGTTATTACACTAATTATCGGTATGTGAAATTGTTGGTAGATAAAAGAAAACGCTAATTGAAAACTCACCTAATCCATGCAATAAGGTTATTGTGAAATCAGAACAACATGTTAAGCAACTATTAGAATAATTCTTTTGGAATAACCAAAGAAACAAAAAATTGAGGGAAACTTATAAATCTTCATCGGAGGTGAACTCTTGGTACTGTACTACTGTTATCAAGTTTTCTTCATGAATACCGTGTATCAAGAACTTATAATTTGTAAGCATAATCTTATTCCATGCCTAACTAACTATATATATATATGACTTGGAGCTAGTGCAAGATTGGTATCCATAATTACCAACCGAAAAAAGTTGTTACCAAGTACCAATATATATATATATATATATATATATATATATAATGAAACTAACTGTTATATTTAAATTTTGAGTGACAATTTGAGTTTTCAAGTACCTCATGTGATGTTTCAGGGTTTTAAATTGCCATAAATAAGACATGCAGACATTTAAATGTACAAACTAAATGGTGAAAGCTAAGGAGTTTTGTATTCATTATGTAAAAATTTCAAAAACTAATAAATAATTAAATAATTCTATACAATGATACTAGTTACTATCATGGAACACAAATTTCAATATGCGTACACCAACGTTCATATACTTGGTATAAACCACTTGTAATTAGTACCAATTGAGTTAATATCAATTTAATTGATATAGTTGATAGACACATCAATTAATTTTAGATTGATATAAAATCACCAACTCTAATTCTCATATAGTGTGATAAAATTATCATACTAAAGAAAATCATATCAAATCATTTGTTGATGATAAATAAATTTTTTGGATTTAAGCCAAGTGCAGGGTTGCAACTAGAGGTGTGCATGGTCCGGTTTGACCGATTTGAGCCTAAAATCTCGACCAAACTGATACCTCCGGTTTGATAAATTTTCAAACCAAACCGAGCAATTTATTGGGCCAAACTAAACCGACCAGACCAATATAAACCGGTTTGGTTTGCCCGGTTTAACTGGTTTAACTCGCTTTTATCAAAATTCAGAATACTACTAAAAGTGCATAAGAATAACCCAATAAGAAAGTCAAAAACTATAAATTTAAGAGCATAACTCAAGTTTGTTGCAAAAGAAAAACCAAACCTCGAATTTCACAAAAGAAAATATTTGAACTCCATAACTCAAGTTCACACTCTTGTATATTTAATCATATACAATATATATAATTATATATATATATACATACATACACACACATACCCTGTCCGGTTTGGTTTAAACGGCCAGTTTTGGCCCTAAAGCCTCAAACCAAACCATATTAACGGTTTATAAAAAACGCAAACCACCGGCTAAATAATGATGGCTAACCGGCCAAACCGTCAAATTTGGTTTGGTTTGGCCGGTTAATCCGGTTTCGACCAAATTGTGCACACCGTAGTTGCAACTAGGGGTGAGCATTGGACCTAAACCGGACCGAACCGGCCCGGACCCGGTTTGGAAACGGAATCGGAAATGGCCGATTCTTATAATCGAGAACCGGACCGTATTGGTAATACCGGTCCCGGTTCCGATGTCGGTTTCGGTCTCGGTTTTTTCAGTCAAAAACCTGGTTGGAACCATGTAAATATATTTTGTAGTGTGATAGTTCATGATTGGTCAAAAACATATTTTAGTACCAAATTATAATTATTTTTACTTATTTAAATGTACGAAAAGTCGACAAACATGAAATTATAAAACATCTATAATGTATATACACTATATATATATATGCGATAGAGACACTTATACGAGAACGATAACGATTTATATAGTTAGTATGATGATGGTCAATGGTTTATTTATAGCCGTTTTTGGATGGAATTTTAATGGCCAATATTTTTTTAAGTGTTTTTTTGTTGGACTTATTAAATAACTTAGTCAGAATTACATTGTTTTTAATTATAACAATGTTGTCCCTAAAAACAATGAAGTGAAGAAGAAATGGATGGAAATCCAAAACAATGGGATGAAATCAATGAAGCCTTTTTGAAGAACTCAACAATGGTGAATTTTGCCCAATTTAGTATATTATGAATTCCAACACAAAACCCTAACCATCCTTTTCCTTTTATAGGAGAAAGGAAGTTACAAAAGTTGTCAACAATGGCCCTCGAGGTTCCAAACCTCAAACAAGGGCATAAACAAAATAAGATTGTTTACAAAACAAGGAAACTAAACTAGAAAGCATTAAAGATAGATGATTCTGACTCTTCTCAACACCTGGGTTCTACAATCTCCCCCTTTGAGAAGAAGTCAGAATGGTGGAGGTAACTCCAGTGCAGGCTCCCACTTGGACATCTGCAGGTACTCTTCCCACTCGCCTATGATCCGTGCTCTCATCTGCATTGCAGCCTCAGCTCGTCTGTACATCATCCGCTCCTTAAGCTTCTTCTCGATCAACCTCATTGCTTCCAGCAGCTTTCCTTTGCCATCTATGATCTTCCGACTTGGTATCTGATCCGCCAGCAGTCTACTCTGCATGCCATTGTAGACATAGAGAAGGGTCCCGTCGCAGAACCTGGAAAGCTCTCCAAATCTCATGAACCTGCGCTCCTTCTTCTTCTTAGTCAGATAAAGTACTCCATGCTCAGGTATCCTGGTTGGCATGTATGGAATGTAGGCATCGATACCAGGAACGAGCAGGTTTGGTCTCAGCAGGTTGACCTTTGGCTGGCGGCTTTCTATGGCAAGCTGGTAGTCCGTCACTCTCGCGAGAGAGATTGCATGACGGACATATTTCTTCAGAATCTCCGTGCCATCTCTGTAGTGCTCTGGTCGGAGGATCGGGCCTTGGAGGTACTTGATGATCGTGAGAAGGTCTTCTAGATGCACCCGGTCTAGGTCAGCTTCCGTGAAAGTCCAGTTCTGCAGTTCACCTCGAGGGACACCGGTGCCGTACATGCGGACATCAAACTCAAGGAATAACTGATGGCCATGTCTGTAGGGGCGCATAGCAGTTACCTTGGTAAAGCGACGTCTGATCCTCTGGCGCCCGTGAGTGGCCCAGTTACACATCCGCTGATGAACGTACGCTGTCCTTCGTCTCTTGGTCTTGATGTGAGAGATCCCGAAGTAGACTTTTCGGGACCAGGCATGCAACTTCTCTTGCTGGTAGATGCGGGTGAACGTTTCTTCTAGGAACGGGCGGAAGATGATGGAGTGATTCCAGTTGAGCTGGATGACAGTAGGAGCATCGGTTTCTGGATCGGTGGAGTGTACGGTCCGTGGGGCTTCTGGAGTTGGAAACTTGAGCGTTGAGAGGAGGTTGGCGTAGTCAGGATCCTTGACGAGGTCGTCTCCCTTCTGATAAACCCTTAGACTCTGAGCGAGCGACCGCAAGATCTTCCGGGCTGCTTCCGGAATCTGGAACTCTGAAGGATCAGTCGGCGCTGCTTCTGGGAGAACGGGATCAATCTGAGCTGTGTCCGTCATCTGAGGAAACTGGACTGACTCCCCTTCTGGAATCCGCTCATAACGCCAACTCCCCATGTCCGGAATGTCTTCTGTATCAGAATTGACATAGGGAGCTTCGGCAGTCTCGAAATCTGTGGGAGCACTCGAGGGGGCGGCTGAGGAACCTGGAGCTGGAGCTGAAGAACCGGAGCCGGAACCAGGTTGGAGGTCGGTGCGAAGCCGTTTTGCAGCTTGTACCTCCCCCTCATGAGGACCTGGTGCGGAGTCATCAGGGTCATCATGCCTCCTCTTCGAAGGCTGAGCCTGGGACCGACACACGGCCTCCAGTTCTCTAATCCTTTGTTGCAGCATCTCGATCTGGGCAGCTTGATCTCGGACTTGGGCGGATAGGCGGTCATTCTGAGTGGTGTAGGAAGTTACCATCATCAAGTGCTCCACCTCAGTGACGTAGCCTGGGATCGGTGGAAGGTCGCCCGAAGTTGGAGGAGCGAGTCTGAGAACGTCTTCAGATGGCCTGGGAATAGGAGCTTCAGTAGATGGGGCAGCCTCAGAATGCTTGCCCTTGATCCTCCGTTTGAGCTCGTATAGCTCCGCATCCCGGTCTTCTTGAAGCTTGCGCGACGCCTCAAGATCGGCTAGTCTCTTCCTCTCCGTCTCGGCCAAGGCTTTCTCAAGTGCCTCGACCCGCGCATCCCGAGCCTGATTGGCTTGCTCCACGGCTAATAACCTGCTTTGGACGACTTTAAGGATGTCGTCCGAATCCGTCGGACCTATAAGTCCCGGTGTTGCAGGGGCGGTTTTAGGGATTCCGCCCGAATCCGTCAGGCTCAAAAGCCCCGGTGTTGCGTGAGCATCTTTATAGACTTTGCTCGAGTCTGTCGGACCCGGTCCCGGAAAAACTAAACCCGGTGCCACTTGGGCTCCAGTTGACGAGTAGAGTCCTAAAGAGGTACTCTCTCGGCCCGATGTCACCGCTGGTATAATGCTGACGGTGTCGGGGCTTCCGGTGGATCCTCGAAGGGCGTCCAATGACGCACCAACTCTCCCCGTTCCGGCCTCGTCACTTGGACGGGCAGATGATGCATCCAAAAGTGTCCTAGACAAATGAACAACCCTGAAGGTGTCTGTGAGTGGCTCTAGGACGACTGGTGCACGGAAAGATGTCGAGAGGTGGGGCAGAGCCTCTCTCATTTCAACACCGGCAGACTCCGATTGAGTGGCCGGTGGAAGTTGAGCTAATTCCCCGTGAGAATGTGAAACGACCATCTGTTGAGAGATGGCCGAGTGGCTGGTTTGGGCGTGCAAATGCGCTGGTTGGCTGCCAGCGTCTTGACCCGACGTCACTAGGTGACCGGTCTGAATGAGGGTTGCCTCTGTGGGGGTTGGACTCTGGGCTAAAGGGATATCCAATTCTAACCTATGCGGCTCTTCTTCTACATCCGCCTCCTCTAACTGAGCCCAAGGCTCGCTCAACTGGACCTCTACATCTGCGGTCTCTTTTTCTCTGCTCTCTCTCTCCTTTTCTCCCCTCTCTCTCTCTTCTTCCTCTTCTCTGTCTTCTCGACCCCAGCCGGTAGCTACCTCGGCCTCACCTTCTTCCTCCTGACCAACAGTACGGTCATCCGACGCCAGATCCGCAATAAGAGTGGGATCACCTGAAATCCGGTCGTCGTTGAAGGAAGAGGTGGCTTCATCCAAATCTATCACTTGGGCCTTCCCGCCCTTTGGTGGTTCTGAAAGCTGAAACTCAGAATCTGATCCGTAGTCGACTTGTTCTGACTCTGTTGCCTCGTCATCGGGCTCACGACGGTCCGCAGGAGTGTGCTTGGAGGACTCGTGACCGTCGGATTCATCACCTGATGGTTCGCCTGAGGGTTCGCCTCCCTGAGTAGTGACGGCCGCCGAGTGAGGTGGTGGAGGAACATGTGCTTGTTCTTGTGGGGAAGCTTCCATGTCCTCCCCAGTAGGTTGTTGCGGCGGCGTCGGCGATTGGTGCCCTTCCGATGACGAGTGGATCGGAGACTGCTGTAGGGTTCCCGTGAACTGCTTCACTCTGAAGTGACTCGTGTACTCGCGTTCGCGGATGACATCAGTAGATTCCTCCACAACAGTAGGAGTGCGAGCACGAGTGGCACGGTTTTGGATCATGGTCTGGTATGCACCGGCTCTAGAAGTGTGCGGAGTGGCAGACGTACCGACTATTCTACCCGCTCCTCCCCTTACGTCAACTCTCATCACTCCCGAGCCAGAAGCTCCCCCACTGGAGCTCTGGCCCGCCGTACCAGAGGCACGGCTTCTAGTAAGGACGGGTCGCACGTCTTGGGCAGGGCTCCCCGGTTCTGAGGAGTCCGTAGACGTGTCTTCTAGGCCTATGGATATTCGGTACATCCTAACGCTCACTGACCTACGGTCTGCCAAGTTGAGTACGTTTGCCGGTATGTGCATCTCTACCTGACCACGCTTCAGAGTCTTCTTGTTGGCTCGGCCGATCTGTTGGCTTTCGAAGCGGAGATGGCTTGATCTGCGTCTGACAGCCCGGTTCTGAGTCATGTGATCTCGGATGACCAGACTGAAGAAGCGCATCCACGGGATGGAGTTGTGCTTTGTACGACCTGGCCCAGCTCTGACATCACCGATGATGTCTGCCCAGATTTGCTGAGCAAAGTCAATCCGCCTTCCGTAGGCGACCGCATGGAAGATGTGCCAGAACTGAGTGGAAGCCTTGTCCACGCCATGGGTCTTCGAGGAGATCGTGCGGTTAAGTAAGTTGAAGAAAGAGTACCATATTGGTGGCAGCATTCCCTGTGAAATCTGGGAGATTCCTCTTGGCCTGTTGCTCTCGGTGTAGTGGACTCCGACAGCGAGCACTTCGCTGAACAGTTCGGGTCCAGACACGAGAGGGTCAAACGGGGCTTCCGGAGTAGCAGCTGGCAGACGGAGGATTCTGCGAAGATCCTCCATAGTGAAGACCAGATCAGTCTGGTCCACTCGGCCGATGATGGTTTGAACTCCGTCCCGGTTCTCAACGCGGGAAGTGTTCCAGAACTGCTGCAGATAAATCATCGGGATATCAGCAGTGGCTTGCATCGCGTATGCAAGGGGGTGAGCTCGGAGAATCTCGAGAACAACGTCATCTTGAACTGTGAAGTTCGCCAAGTTAACGAACTGGTTGTTCTGGTGGATCTCAACGATGTCTGCCGGGTTGATCAATGCTAGATCAGCAGCGTTGGCGACTGGGGAAGTGGGAGCAATCGGTTGTTGATCAGCCATTTCTGTAATACTTCAAGTGTTAGAAATATTATAATGTGAAAAGACTATACCCTCGACTAAGCGCGAGTCGGAAAAACTCGAAAACCCAATAATGAGTTTTTCGTGTTTTCCGAGTCGGAAAACGAGCAAAGTACACGAGGGGAGTTTTCCGATTCGGAAAAGAGTATTTTCCGAGTCGGATAACTCAACACTTGGTGAAATAGCACAATGATAAACTGACAAGTTTTCCGATTCGGAAAAGGTTGTTTTCCGAATCGGGAAACTCCCACATTTTGAAAGATAACTTGTAGGTTTTCCGAGTCGGAAAACATGGTTTTCCGATTCGGAAAATGTCAACACTTAGTAAAAATTTTGGCAAAACTTGGTCTCTCAATCGAGTCGGAAAACCTTGGAAACCCATAAGGGTAGTTCCACGTTTTCCGAGTCGGAAAAGAAGCATTTGAAAATCGAGACCAAGTCCGATTCGGAAAACCATGTTTTCCGAATCGGAAAACATACATAGAGGAGCATCGTTTTCCGATGCGGAAAACTTGAATGTTCAAGTTTTCCGATTCGGATAACTTGAATGTTCAAGTTTTCCGAGTCGGAAAACCGAGACTTTTCGAGTTCTCCACATAGAAACCGCTCAAAAACCGTCGATCTAAGGCCCTAAACTATCAACATTCATCCTAAATCAGTTTATAACAACATTATAAGCAACAATGGATCGTTTTAACGTCCCGAAATCCCATTCCAAGAAGTTTGGGTTTCGGGTAAGTTTTAAAACTTTTAGGCTTCGATCCAGACAATAAAACGCATGATTTAGATGTTAAAACTATATAAGGGTTGATCGTTTACTTACCAGGAATCCGAATATGTAAAGATATCGACGATCGGAGCAATAACGAGCGAAAACCGGAATCGAGCGCGAAGTGGGTTCGGGTGAGAATTCAGAGAGAAAAAGATGAAAATTTGAATTTTGTGAAAAGTAATTCTTGAAAACCGGTATTTATATTTTTACCGAATTACACTGTGTTTGGGTCAAAAACACTGTGTTTGGCTCTCCTTTTGGCTCTCTTAACCCGACTTTCACCATTTGGCAAAAACCACCCCTGGACTTGAAGTTTGAGTAAACTTACAAACAAGTCCCTGAACTTGTATTTTCAGAAAATTTTCAAAACAGACCCTGGACTACAAGTTTCACAAAGTTTGCAAAACGAGTCCCTGAACTTTAAGAAACAGAAAGTAGCAAAGTTAGTCCCCGAACTTGTAAGTTCAAGACATGTACTCTACCGCCCCCTGAACTTTCAAGTTCACAAAAAGTTCCAAGTTCAGCCCTCGACTTCCGAAAAGAGAGACTTACTTGGTTCGTCTCACTGGGTTTGGAGCGAGTCCTGGTCTGAAGTAACCAGAAGTCGTTGTGAGGGTCCACACCTACAAGATAGAATATAAAAGTGGTATCCAAAGTGATGTGGATCCGAGAACGTTAGTGAGCACATCAAACAGTATATTCAGGACTTAGTACTCCCCCTCGATTTATACAACACCTATAGAAATCCTATAGACTCCCCCTACACACATGCATATAAAATAAGAACTCCCGACTCCCCCTAGACCTCAGGCAGGGAGGTCTAGCATTCCCAACTTGCTTAGGAGGAAAAAGTGACGCTTCTCGTCAAACGGCTTGGTGAACAAATCAGCAAGCTGATAGTCACTCTCAACAAAGTATAGTTCAATGTTACCTTTCTCGACGTGATCTTTGATGAAATGATATCGAATGTCGATATGCTTCGTCCGAGAATGTTGAACTGGATTTGCCGTGATCTGTATTCCACTTTTGGAGTCGCAGTAGATGGGAATTCGATGCATGGTGTATCCAAAGTCAGCTAGTTGGGTTTTCATCCACAGAACTTGCGAGCAGCAGCAGGCGGCGGCTACATATTCTGCCTCCGCGGTGGATAAAGAGACGCAAGTCTGCTTCCGGGATGACCAACTGACCAACTTGTCCCCGAGAAATTGACAAGCACCAGAAGTGCTTTTCCTGTTAAGCTTGCAACCTGCATGGTCTGAGTCTGTATATGCAATTAGTTCAAAGCCAGAATCCTTTGGGTACCAAAGGCCAAAATCCGGTGTGCCCTTCAGATACCTAAGGATTCTCTTGACAGCAGACAGATGTGAATCCCGTGGGTCACACTGAAACCGAGCGCAGACACCCGTGGAAAAGACGATATCTGGTCTACTGGACGTGAGATATAAAAGGGAACCAATGATTGCCCGATAGGTTTTCTGGTCCACCGGTTTACCAGAAGTATCAGCAGAGAGTTGAAAATTTTTGGGCATTGGTGTGGCCGCGGAGTTTGAGCCACCGAAATCAAATCGTTTTAAAAGATCTTGAACATATTTGGCTTGATTTATAAAAATGCCATCAGGGCGTTGTCGAACTTGAAGTCCTAAAAAGAACGTCAACTCGCCCATCATGCTCATTTTGAATTGTGATTTCATGGTGTTCTCAAACTCTTGGCACATCTCAGGCTTTGTAGACGCAAAGATAATGTCATCCACGTATATCTGAACGATAATTAAATCTGTACCTGACTTCCTGAGAAACAAAGTGGGATCGATAGTACCTTTCTTGTAGCCAACTCCGATTAAGTAGTCAGTGAGAGTTTCGTACCATGCCCTCGGAGCTTGCTTGAGACCATACAGCGCCTTGTCCAAAACATAGACGTGATTTGGGAATCGAGAATCGACGAACCCTTCCGGTTGCTCAACGTACACTTCTTCTTGAAGGACTCCATTCAGGAAGGCACACTTGACGTCCATCTGATAGACTGTCATGTTTTTGTGTGCAGCATACGCAAGGAAGATTCGGATTGCTTCGATTCGGGCTACGGGCGCGTACGTCTCATCATAGTCGATACCCTCTTGTTGGCGATAACCCTTGGCGACCAGGCGAGCTTTGTTCCGGATGATGAGATTATTCTCGTCGGTTTTGTTCCGGAGTATCCACTTGAGGCCAATGATTGTCTTTCCCCATGGTCGTTCTACCAAGCGCCAAACCTTGTTTCTCTCGAATTCGGCCAGCTCATCTTGCATGGCAATCACCCAGTCGGGATCGGTGAGAGCTTGCCAAACATCAGATGGTTCAAAATCGCTCAAGAATCCACCGAAAAGGATCAGATTTTCAGTGTGCTTTGCAGATCTAGTGTTTACAGGTTGTGAGGGACTCCCGATGATCTGAGAGGGGGGATGATCTTTTGTCCACCTTCGAGTGTGAGGGTGAGTGACATAAGCCTGTCGGTTGTTGGTGGCGTCGTTCTCATCTTGCACGGCAAAGATCTCTTCTAGGTTCCCACTTGATGAGCCTTCAGCTTGGTTGATCCGCGGTGCAGCCTCTAACCGGGGCTCTCTGACTACCTGAGCATATGATCGTTGGGCTGTGCTCGGGGAAGGTAGTGGAGCTTCTTCTGGAATTGGATCAAGAACAGGGTGCAGAGTCTGTTCTTGATCAGAGGCCGGTGAAGCTGCGGATGAAACTTCCGATGGAGGAGCCACGGACTCAGGTGTCACGGAGTGAGTTGAAGTGCTGGAGGAGGGCTCCGTGACGAAGGCATCAGATGACACTGTGGTTGTGGTCGAACCTGTTGGAGCGGGAACTACGATTGGACTCGTTAGAGTGTGCAGATCGTAATCCGCGAGATCTAAAAAGTCTAAAGCAGAAAAGTTAGAAGACGGATCTGTGCTCGGTGGTGAAGGGAACAATTCAGGGAAAGATGCAGACACACTACTAGAACTAGCATTCAGATAGGTTTCAGATTCAGAGAAATCAACATTTGAGCTTTCCAGGATAGTTCGGGTCCGTTTGTTGAAGACCCGGTAAGCCTTAGAGTTATGTGAGTATCCGATGAAGATAGACTCATCAGACTTAGGATCAAACTTACCCAAATTATCCCGGTCATTAAGAACATAGCATTTACAACCAAAAACTCTAAAGAAGTCAATGTTTGGCTTACGCTGTTCGACCATCTCGTAAGCGGTTTTACCAGTCCGCTTTACGATCAGAGTCCGGTTTTGCGTGTAACATGCTGTCGAAACGGCTTCAGCCCAAAACTGTTGAGGAACTCCAGAGTGAGCCATCATGGATCTTGCTGCTTCGACCAACGTCCGGTTCTTCCTTTCTACGACCCCATTCTGTTGAGGTGTGCGAACTGCAGAGAAGTTGTGAGTGATCCCCACTTCTTCGAGAAAGGATTGCAGCTTTGTGTTGCGGAACTCAGTACCGTTGTCGCTACGTATTTTCCTCACCCGACGACCCAAGAGAACTTGTGTGCGTTTGATGAAGGCTATGATTCGTTCAGCAGCTTCTGATTTGTCTCGAAGAAATTCAATCCAAGTGAACCTAGAGAATTCATCTACGAGAACCAGCATATACTTCTTTCTGGCGAGACTTTCTACTCTCATAGGTCCACAAAGATCCATGTGTATCAAGTCGAGGGGACTCTGGCAATTCGTATCCATTCTCGGTGGATGAGAGCTTCTAGTCATCTTTCCTTGTTCGCACGCAGGACAAAGAGTGTCCTTGGAAAGGCGAAGCTCAGGTAGTCCCCTGACTAAACCCTTAGAAACCAGTTTGTTCATGTCTTTGAAGTTCTGATGGCATAGTCTGCGGTGCCATAGCCAACTGTCCCCTTTTGATGCTTTTGAGAGCAGACAGATCGCATTCTTCGGTTTAGCTTCAAACTGGGGGTGTGTTTGAGGGATTGAACGGAAGACGGTTGTGTAGAGATTGCCATTTCGCCTGGCGGAGAGAATAGCGTTGTTGTCTTCATCGTTCACGTCACTTCCGTACTGAAAGGTCTTCAACCAGTATCCGTTATCACAGAACTGGCTGGAGCTAAACATGTTGTACCCCAATCCCTCCACATAACGTACACCCTTGATGATGTACTTTCCATTGGTGATTTTTCCCGACCCTAATATCGGCAACGGCGTTCTGTCGGCAGTCTTTATGTATCCTTCAAACTTCTCAACGTAGTCGAAGATGAAGGACCGCTGCCCAGTCATGTGTGTGTGAGCCCCCGAGTCAAAATACCACACATGACTGATCTGCAAAACAATCAGGCTTGTTTAGGGACCCATTGCCAAATGGGTTCCTTAGGGTCAGAAACAGTTGAATTGGTCGATGCAGTCTCCTTTTCGGATTTCTCCTTAGGCTTAGGGGACTGCATTGACGAGGATGGTTTCCCCTTTCCTCTTTTTCTCCCTCTTCTCTTTCGAGACTTGATTTTAGGCATATCAGCATTAAAAGAATTATAAACACCATAGCGCAGAAAATTGTCAAACATAAAGCACATGTCATTACGCAAAGAGTCAAAAGCATGAGTTAAATGTTGATTACGTTTTACAGACATGTTTGAATTAATTCCTACGCTAGGTGGAGCATAGCCAAGACCCGCACGGTTAGGACTACGCTGCTTAGGGAAAGCTTGAAAAGAGTTGGGTCTTCCTCGGTGATCCTTCCTTGGTGGCTTCACTTCCTGTCCACCATCCTTCTTCCTCCCATCTGCATTATGAGCATGGTGTGAGTTAGATGACGGTTTAATAGGAGAAGAGTTGCCACCCTTTCCAGAAGACGTTTTTGAAAATTTAGGTTTTGTGGAAGAGAAAGGTTGCTTTGGTTTTAACTGAGAGGTCTCACCCACTTCAAAGCTGCTTGAATTCAGGTCAAGACTTTTAATGGGTTTAGCTGAGTTACGAGCATCATTAGACTTTGAATGCCATTTCTGGAGTCCTTTGGGCGCGTGAGGCTTAACTGACTTCCCCTTGTCAGTACCAACACATTTTTCACCCGTAGGGTTACTGTTCTCAGAAACAGGAGCTCGTGATTCAACAGACTTCTCAGGTTTTACAAAAACAGATTTTGGCCCTTTTGGGATAAAACCTGAAGGATCATCACCTTCATCTAAGAACACCTTCAGATCGTACTCAACGTTAGGATCATGGATAGTCTTTGGTTCGGTTATCCTATGGTGTGAGTTGAGAGGTTCATCATCATCTGACAGTAAGGTGTAATAGTCCTCTAGATCCGTAACAGATTTGATTTGGGATTTAACTACCGGATGGTTTAGGAGTGGAGTCGTCCTATCATCAACTGAGTCTGAAAGGTTTTCAAAGTACATGACTTTTCTTTTCAAAATGGAATTTGACACACGTTGGTTGGTTAAGGCAACACGATACTTGATCTTTTCATCATGATCAAGTTCTCTTGCAATTTCTGAATGAACATTTAGGAGAACATATCGTGCCTTAAGATCCGCAACCTTGAGTTGAAAATCAGTAAAGGTTGAGGCTGCGGTCTCACATTCTGAAGACATTCTAATTCTCTCGGCATTTGCCTCGATCAAGTCTTTCTTCAAAGTGTGAACCAAGTTGTCTTTTTCAGAAATCAGCACTTTCAGATTCAGTATCTGATGTTGACATGCGTCCAGATCCATGGCTTTTAGTCTAAGTCCAAACATTTCCTTCTCTAGTTCGACTAGGTCGGGACTCTTAGTTGCGGAAACATCCTCTGGTGGGATAACTAAGGTCTCTTCTGAAAAATCCATCTCCCTAGTGTCATAACTAGTGTTAAGGTCTGAATAGTTGATGGGAGGCATAGCTACCCTAGGGGTCCTAGCCTTGATGCCTTCCCATGTGGACTTAGTGTTTGTTGGATCACTGGCTGGGACAAATATAGGTTTGTTGGGAACGGGACTTGAGGGTGGACTACTCGAAGAACTATTGGACGGACTTATGGTTCTGGTAATGGTTTCACCATTAATTACTTCCGTGTAAGTGACGGTCTGCCTAATAAATTCTTCGGTGACGTGTCCTCCTATGAAGGCAGGTTTGGGTTTGGAGGCGGCCATGTCCTCAAAGTTGTATAGATGAGAAGGTGCTTTTTCTAAAACATGGTTCTCAGACAGTCCAAGTCCGGGTCTGGCTTTATAAAAAGGATTTTTGTTGGCATGCTGCGTAAGAATGCTCAAGGTCTGCTCAGATTGTCCTCTTTTAAAATTGTTATCTTCAAGCTCTTGAATTTTTGAAAACAGTCTAGTTCTTTCTTCTGAAAGCAACTGAAATTTTAGTTGGAGCTCACCATGGTCACTGTTAAGTTCCTCATGGGTTTTCTGAAGACAACTGAGTTTGTTGGACAAATTGGATTCTCTGACGCTAGACTCAAGAGTCTCACGATTGTACACTATGGTCAAGTCCTCAAGAGAGCTTTTGTATATGGCACTGTCGATTCTAAATTTCGTGACGAGAGATCGTTCCGATTGGAGACATCTCTCAAGTTCACAAATTCTAGATTCTAACATTGTCACATCATCAGTTAAGTCTGGGATAGTGGATACCTCAGAAGTGTCGAGGTCTCGATATGTGCTGGGGCCAACAGCTTCAGGTCCTTCGAAATCTGCCATCAAACACGGACCCCCAACTAGATGATCTTCCTCGTCTGAGCTTTCTTCCTCACATACCCAGTTTTCCTCATCGACTAGCAGAGCAACTCCCTTCTCTTTCTTCCTCATCAAAGCTGCTTTCTTCTCAAAGTATGCAGCATCTTTGAATCTGACAGGACAGTTGCTTGCATAGTGACCCAGTTTGCCACATTTGAAGCAGGATGTAGTTGCACTAGCGATCTTTTGAGGGGCTGGGTTAGGACCACCACTATTCACTGGAGCTGGAGGAGCATTCAACCTTTGATCACCAATTTCAACTGGACCTTGTTGATGTCCTTCTCTCGGAGCTTGCCTAGATGAACCACTCTGATGGTTCCCGTCTTGATAGTTTCTGTTACCCTGAGCTGACTGACCATCATATTCCCTGTAGTTCCTCTCCTGTTCTTGACCATATCCCGGACCACTTTGACCACCTACGAATCCTCCATATCTGCCATCTTCACGTCTTCCATCTTGACCACCTTCATACCCGCTACTGTATCCTTGACGGTCAATGTATCCCGATTCTGGAGTGTAGTTTCTCTGGCTTTGGCGATAGTTGATATGAGAAACCTGTCCTCTCCAATCTCCCTGGTCTCCAGGGCCTCCCTGATAGTCCAGGTAGGTGTTATCTCTGTAGTTTCCTCGAGCTTCCCTATACTGGCCTTGATCACCACGGTACCTTCCTGGATGCTGATTCTGATATCTGTCCCCTTGCTGGTATCCTCCTCTTCCTTGATTCCCAAACTGAACTCGTTCTTGCTGGTAGTGTCCACCTCGGCCTTGCCCCATCCTTCCTCCACTGGGATATCCAGATCCCCTGGGTCTGCTGTATCCACGTTTGGAATTCAGCTTCTGTACGCTATTAGAGATGAGAGCAAGAGACTCATTCACATGGAAGAGTTCATCATCAGAGATTGAGATAATTAGCGGATCATCTGGATGTTGATAGCTTGGACTGTAGTTCGAGTTGAACTCTGGGTAGTTTGAACCATAGTTCCCGTTGACCTCCTGGTTGTAGTTCTCCTGATAGTGCTGAGGTGGTGACTGGTTGTACTGCTGAGGAGATGAGTTGTTGTACTGCTGATGCTGGAAGGGAGCTGAGTTTGATCCTCCACATGGCATTGCCGCGAGTGCCAGAGGGTCAACAGTATTTTTGAACTTGCCTCCCGTGATGAATTCCTCATGCTGAACCATCATGCTAAAAAGGTCGTGTAGACCCATGATCCCCAGATTTCGGCTCAGCTGCAAGTTGATCGCCAGATTTTGCCATGCCGGTGTTAGGTTCTTCAGGAACTTAACATTCACCTCGTACTTTGACTTCTCTATCCCGAGCCTTCGCAGGTCATTCACGAAGGCGTTCAGTCTTTGATAAGACTCGGTGAGGGATTCGGTCTCCCTGGCTTTGAAGCCTTCGTAAGCGTTTAAGGCACTTTCCTTTTGACTCTCGAGAGCGGTGTCACCTCCCTGCATCTGCTGCTCTATTTCTAACCAAACGTCTCGTGCGTTTGTCAGACTATCCACCCTTGCATACATATCATTGGGAAGAGCCATGATCAGAAGGGTCAGTGCACGCTTGTCAACGAGGTGCCGGGCTCTTTGTTCTGGACTGAACATCTCAACTGGCTTTTCAACTACATACGATGGAAGTTCGGGACACGTATCTGTTTTGGGAACAGCTGCAACCGTGACAGTTGGTCGGATTGGGCCTTCGCGGATTGACTTCATGAGATTACCGTCGAGCATGTCTAGGAAGTGTATCATCCGGCGCTTCCATTGCTGGTACTCGCCCATCACCAGGACGGGAGGGCGAGTTTCTGAACCAATCCCCAGGATTTCCTTCGACATTTCTGAGAAAAGAATGAGACCACCTTGTAAGATTCACTTGGTTTGAACACAGAAAGGTTTTGAAAAAGCTGATGTTTCGAGCGCCTCGGGACACAGAAAGCTTGGAGAAAGCAAAAGGTTTTGAAAGCAAGCTTAGTGTCGAATTTGAGAAACAAAACGGCAAGAGTTTCGGCTCAAAGAGGCGAAATCCGACTTGGAAACAGATGTTTTCCGATTCGGATTTGGCTCAAACAACAGGATTCGGAAAAGCAACTTTTCCGACTCGGAAAATGAACTTTTCCGATTCGGAAAAGGTGGGTGCGGAAAAGGGACTCGGAAAAGAGAGAAACTTCTCAAGAGCAAGACCCCGAGTCAGAGACTCGTTTTCCGATTCGGAAAACAGATGTTTTCCGATTCGGAAAAGGAGAGTTCTCCGATTCGGAGAATGAGCAATTTCCGACTCGGAAAATTTGAGCTGATATTTCAGCTCTCGTTTTCCTATTCGGAAAACCTGCACAGAAAGCTCGAAAAATTTCTTAAAAACACTTAAAAACCTCTTAAAAATCAGTGTTAAGACCCCCAAAATGTAGGAAAATGCTTAGAAAACTATGGGGAATTACTTAACACTTATTTTAAGTCCTTTTAAAACACCTTTTGGATTGAAAATCCAAAAGTTTTGAAAACTCAAAACTTGAAAAACCTTAAAAACCTTTTTAAAATCAAACCACAAACCAAGGAATCAACAAGATTGGCTCTGATACCAATTGTTGTCCCTAAAAACAATGAAGTGAAGAAGAAATGGATGGAAATCCAAAACAATGGGATGAAATCAATGAAGCCTTTTTGAAGAACTCAACAATGGTGAATTTTGCCCAATTTAGTATATTATGAATTCCAACACAAAACCCTAACCATCCTTTTCCTTTTATAGGAGAAAGGAAGTTACAAAAGTTGTCAACAATGGCCCTCGAGGTTCCAAACCTCAAACAAGGGCATAAACAAAATAAGATTGTTTACAAAACAAGGAAACTAAACTAGAAAGCATTAAAGATAGATGATTCTGACTCTTCTCAACACCTGGGTTCTACAAACAATAATATTAAATTGTCTCCTAAAGTTCCGGGCCGGTCCTAGTTTTTTACCCATATATTTGTCACCGAACCCGGTTTGGAACTGGAACCGGAAATGGTCGATTTTTAGGACCGAGAACCGGATCGTATAGGTAATACCGGTTCCGCTGCCGGTGACGTTCCCGGTCAGTTTCGATTCGGGCCGGTTTTTGCGGTCCCAATGCTCACCCCTAGTTACAACGCAAGCTTAAAAACCTAAGGGGGCCAAACCTAATCTTCTATAAATATGTCTTTAAGTTTTTTCACAAAGGTAATATATATATATATATATATATAGAGAGAGAGAGAGAGAGAGAGAGAGAGACGAGTTCAAACAAAAACGATATTTATTTAAGAAAATAAGAAAACAGTTGCATCACATGTAATTTTACACGAACATTACATATACAGTCACATGTGATTCACGCAACTTTGCCTACCTAAAGACGCGACCAAAGTCACCTACACATCATCTTTTGAACGTTATGCGTTCTTAAATAATTAACGTTCTTGTTTTAATTATCTTTATTTATATATACGCTTTCAAAATCATACAAAATATATGTTTTCAGTATTTTTTTTATTAGGATAACTTATAAAAATATATAACTTACACATGAAAATAAAGATTCTATAACCACAAGACTGTGAAGTACTAGTTAACGCCTGTAGGGGACGTGGCTTATTAACGTTTCTAACCCAGATTCAAATCCAGACGCTTTCAGATTGTGGTCATTGGGGGTTAACCCATGATAACTTGCTTTAGCTGTCGGTGAACCTTGTCGAAATTAGTCGGTGCAAACATCGAATACCTTTCCAAAAGATATAAAATAACAATAAAGATTCTATAACTTAAATATTATTATTAATTAATAAAACATTATAAAATAGGCAATACATGTTATATAATCTTTTACTTTTATGAGTTTTTAAAGGAGATATGTAAATAAAATACAAAAGTTAATATTGTTTCTTGTAATTAGAGGCTATCGCCATATATGGTTGGTGGTCTCTTGAAGTCTCAAATGGGCTAAAATGTAAATTTAAACAAAATTCGTTAGAGATAATATTTACCCATTCATTAAAGATAAATAAAAAGAGGGGGCTATTCTACCCTCGCTGTAATTTAGTTTCATGCTTTAATATTCGAAGTGAAATATATTTATGGCCTTGGTTTTTTTTTTTTTTTGGTTTTGGTCATTAAAATTCGTTAACTATATACTTGTGATTCTTATTTAGTGCTTCACATACCAAAAACATCCCACAAATTATTTCCGTTAACTTATTTAAGGTTATGTTTGGCAAACTAACTGATAGCTGGTATATAGCTGATAAGCTAGCTATTGATTAATAAGCTAGTTAGTAGTTGATAAGCTATCTTATAAACAAATTATGTTTAACAAAAACTAGCTTATAAGTATGTAAAATGACCAAAAAGTCATCTTTGAATTTAATAATTAATATTAACAATAGTAATTGGAAAGAACTCCCAAAAAGCTAGTCATAGTAACATTTCACACTACAAAAAATAGGGGGTACATTTGATGACAAATTCCGTCAAAAATAGACAATTTCGAGGGATTTTGACGGAGTTTGTCGTCGGTTAATCTTTGGTCGGAAATGAAAGTTTTGACGGAATTAGCGACAACAAAAATCCGTCAAAAATCCCAAGCAAATTCCAAGGAATTTTAACAACCTTTTTGAGTTACTTTCGATGGATTTCAAAGGTTTTTTCTGAGGGATTTTTGACGGATTTGGTATTCAAGGGATTTCTGATGGATTTGATCTTCAAGAGACTTCTAACGGATTTTGTCTTCAAGGTACTTCTGACGGATTTGGTGTTCAAAGGATTTTTGAAGAAAAACGATCTTTTTAGTTTTTGACGAAAATTATTGACGGATTATGACAGATTTGAAAAAAAAATGATTTTTGAAATTATTGAAACTATTTTTGACGGATAATCCGTCGAAGATTTGTCTAAGTTCTTGATGGATTATTGACGGATCAACTTCTGTCAATAATTTGTCAAAAATCCATCAAGAACTTTTAGAAATTTTATTTTTGTACAGGTTGTCGAAACTACGTAGATAATTTTTGACGAAAAATTCTGTCAAAAAAATTTCCGTTAAAGATACTCAAGTTTCTAGTAATGTCAAAAAACTAGCTTATGATATATGTTTGAACGGACTAGCTTACCAACTAGCATATTTTTGCCAAACAAAATCTAAAGTTTGTTAGTAAATATAAGGATGTATTTAAGACTAACGGGAAAGAGGTTAAAGAAATGGGGAAAGTTGATATTCCATGAATGGTGTTTAGGTTTGTATAATATTAGTATTAATTAATTTACTTTATATATTTACAAAATCTTAATTTAATTATACTTTTAAAGAAAATTAGAAATACTGAAATATGTATAAAATGACGGATTTGCCACTCGATAGGTAGACATCACATCAGGCTGATGTAGTTTATGGACAATTAACTTTGAGTGACATTTTTGATCATTGAAATATATAATAAGGACAACATAATGTGTTTACTAAACTTTAGTGAACAAAACCAAAAAGTAACCAAAATACCAAGAATCAAGAATGCCATTCACACGTGTATTAACAATAAGTTGGCAGAATGGTTTTTCATGCAATTTGGTTGGCATAATGTTTTTGAATAGTATGGAATCTAAATGTTCTTAGATGTGATCATCTTTTGGTTGATAAAATTAGAATGAATATGTTTAAATGACTGGAATTTCCTTGTTTGGTTCATAGAATGTTACTTTAAAATTGGAATGAAATTTTTATAAATGACTAAAATTCCCTTTTGATATATTTAGCTTTCCTAAATACAAATTGATTTAATAAAATATTGATTATTTACTTATATTTTCTAACAAAAATAAAATAATTATTAAATAATTTAATTATATAGGTATTAAATAATTTAAAAAATTAAATAAGTAAGAATTTAATAAGTTAAATAAGTAAATAATTTAATAAATTAATTGAAATTGATAAATTAATATAATTTAATAATTAGGTATTTAATATTAATTTTTAGATTGAATAAATCAACAAAAAATTATCAAATAAGTAAAAAAATAAGTTATTTGTTAGTGAGTTATATTGGTCAAAGGTATATATGACATTATGAAAAACTTGATTTTTATTTCATCGAAATATCTACTAGTTGATGGAATTTAGAGACTCATTTTCTTAAAATTAATAATAACAAAAAAATGAAATCTAGTCAATAAAATTCAACATTCTAATTTTATCAACGCTAACTAAAGATCGTATATTTGAAACTTGTTTTTCGTCTATCTTAATAAACCTTAGTATACATGATGAAGGCAACAAAATAGTACAAATCATCAAAACTTGAACAAATATAGAAAAAGGTGGCTCTTTAATTACTTTATGAAATAAAAAAGATAAACATTTGATAATTTAAAGTAAGAATATCTATTTGTTTATAATATTTTTATTTTAAGATAACTATCTAGTTTTTGATGTTTATCCGTAACTAATATCTTTGATATTAAATTATAGTGTTAAATCATGTCTAGTCCGGATAAAAATCACTTGTGCTAAAATTTCCTGTGTCATTCATTTCCACCAATTAGATGAATACAAGAGAGAATATGAAAAGAGATAAAATTAATTTAAAATATATAAAAAGCTGATTTGTTATTAATTCATTGGTTGGATAGGGATGAGATAGGGGTATTTGTTACAGGAGATTTCTATCCATCTAGTCCAATGATAAGATAATATTCTATGAAAATCAGTGAATGGTGATTCTTTAACTACCCAGGTTCTAACTACCTGAAAAACATGTGGCGATATCCAGATCATAAATTAACCTGTCACATAATGGTACCCTTAATTAGGCTGCGTTATGGTCGACGAAGATTAGTCGGATGCCATTAAATCCTACGTACCCTGGAAACGTGTATTACCTTTCCTTAAAAAAAAAAAAAAAGATGATGTAGAAATTGTCAAAAACTAAAGCGACAATTAAAAAATTTGTGTTAGAATTTTAGATGGTATTGCCCACTTCGCTTCACCTTCCCTTTGTTTATTAGTCTACAGAAATATCCCCCAAATCATATCACAAGCCTTTCCACACCCTTGCCATCTCTACTTATTCTATATTTTTGTATATATATAATACTACTCCAAGGTACCAGGAGTGTATAAACCATAATATCCTCTCTCTCCTCTCTCTCTCTCTCTCTCTCTAAAAAGAAACTGAAAATGTTTACTAGATTAATGACATCAAGTTACATTGTTTCAGTTGGTACCCATATAAAATGGGCATTAGATCTCTTGATTTATGTGTGTTTCTTCCATCATTGCACGCAACCCGAAATTCCGGTTAATGGCCAAGAGCTTGGGGTCAGCAGGTTTCAGCATGACATGGACCGTGAAGAAGAAGTGGAGTGTGTCGTTTGCTTGTCGACAATCGAAGATGATGACGAGATTAGAGTGTTGAGGTGTAATCATCTCTTTCACAAGGCTTGCTTAGATCGTTGTATCGAATATCGGCACACGACGTGCCCTTTGTGCCGGGATATTCTGGCAGGACCTCGAATGGTTTGTGACTTCGGCCGTGAACTGCTTTATTTCAGTTTCTGTTCAACAAGTGATGATGATTGTGATAGATGGTGGATTCGATGAATTATTTTCAAGTTTAACATATGTTGTACCTTTTTAACTTCATCATTGATTGGATATATACATAGAGAGAGAGAGAAGAGAGTTCAATTAGAGCATCCACAAGCTTCTTTGTAAGGTTTTTCTTTGAGTTTTTACAAGATTTTCCGTTGTGAGACAAAGGTTCTTACTCGGTTACAAATTCTTATTGGAACCTAGGTGCTTGAAAATAAACTCAGGTTCTTGTAATAGTTTTCCTTTTCTGTTATATATAATTTACATAAATAAAAACTATATTATAAATAAGAAAAGCGAAGTGAGGTTTTGTAAGAATCTTCGTTGTAGAGTTTTAAGGAGATTCTAATTAGTTTGTTGAGATCACAATGACGTGCCATGAAACAATAGGTAAATTAGGTTCTTGGAGGTTCCACCACTATGGATACTCTTAGGCCATCCACTGTCGACCCACTACAACCCAATGGTTTCAACTGCCACATCAGCGCCACATCAGCTTTCCACAAAACTACCCAAAACTACCCAATTCATCACTGTCGACCCACTCAATCAAAAAAACAAAAAAAATTAAATAAGAAAAAGAAAGAAGAGAGAGAGAGAGAAAGAAGAGAGAGAGAGAGGGGGGGTGGGGGTGGTGTGGGGGGTGGGCGGGCGTCGGCTTGGTGAAACCGAAAATCAATTACCCGATCTCACCCGCGGTGGTGTTCAAGCATTTACCCGTTGGCTTCAAGCAACCCGAAGGTTACCCGTAGGCCAAATCCACTCCATAGTGGATGGCCTTAGAGCATCTCCAATGCTAGGTTCTTACAAGCAAAAAGTACAATGGCTTATAAGAACTACCATTGTGGAGAGTTCTTATAAGAACTCATTTGCTTCTAGGTTCTTATTTAAGAACCTTGGTTCTTACCTTGATTTTGATGCGAAATGACATATTTGCTAGTTTTTTATTATTTTTTTGACTTTTTAAATATTAATATCATATATAAATGATAATTATTTAAGTTGCAAAAATCATAGGACCCACCAAAAAAGGTTCTTATAAGAACTAGCATTGTAGAATTTTATATAAGTTCTTGTTTTGATGAGTTGGAACAGAGGTGGCAACAAAAAGTACAAAAAGGAGGTTCTTGTAAGAACCTCCATTGGAGATGCTCTTACAAACCTTTCATAAATACAAACCATACAAACTCTTTCCAACTAATCAAGTTTTTTCTTTTCATTTTCTTTTATCTTAATTGACAAGGGTAAGTTTGTCATTTTGATTTATTTTATTTATATATGGTAATTATTCATTTTTATATAATAAGGCATGTTATTTAGAGATAGGGCATATACGTTTCCATAACTAAATTAGTTAAAATATTGATTTTCTTTTTTTTTTAACAAAAGCATTTGGTTTTGCTTTTTGAAACCAACCAGAGGAAAGGTTTCCGACGAACCTCACCAGCTTCTTTTTTCCCAGCTCCTTTTCTTTCAGGATTATGGTTCATTCATTCGTTAATTTCCTTTCAGGATTATATTTGTTTTACTGAATGAAACATTTTTTCTTGATGAAATTTGTTTCATCGATTTCATTTGAAAAAAAAAATATTAATGAAACATGAAATCATAAATAATGAAGTTATGAGTGTTTTTAGCCCGTAACGGATCCAGAAATTTAGGCGACTGGGAGTCTGGGACACATAGTTTTAAAAAATAAAAAATGGTGTTGTTACCAACACCTCCTCTACCTATGAAATCAATCAAAACCATCTAGAACTTTGAAAAATACTATTTTAAATTAAAAAAGTCAACTTATTTATAGTAAAAAACTGTCTAGGAAATTTCAAATATGTCACTTCATAGACTAGAGGGGTGTAATGATCCAAAGTCCAAACCCAAAAAAATCTGAAACCGGATAGCCTAATTGAACCAAGACAATCGATTAACACACAAGAATAACTTATTCACTTTGGTTTTTGATTAATCTTTTACTGTTTCGGACTCGCTTAAACCGATTAACACGTCATTATTTTATTCTTTTTCGTAAACCGAAAAGCTCATTACACTATTGTTTATATAGGTTAACCAAACAAAATAAACACCTTACACATTGATGCAAATTTTGAGCGATTCGTAATGCACTGAAAGATCATGATGAACAAAGAGGAGAACCAATTTATAATAATAACATAATACACACAATCAATTTGTAATAAACGAGGTGGAATGCTCGCGTGTTGCTGCGGATTATGATATATATGCATGTTTTTCAACGTATTTTAGTTAATATATAATTATATGTGTCAATAACTCAATATGATGAATATGTAAAATTAAAAATAGGAAAGTATAAAGTAAAAATAAATTAACTTAATAATTATAAGGGTATGCAATGTAGTTCTAAAATACCCTAAAATACATTAAAAACACATATATAATCGTAGTATATACGGTATATAATAAAATAATTAGATAAAAAATATTCAATATTAGACTCATTTTGAAGGTATCGACGATACGATTATAATGGTGTAATTTGTTAATATTAAAACGTTGTTTTGACATATTTTAGTCAATATACAATTATATGTCTTAATATGAATAAAATGTAAAATGAAATTTCCAGATTATTAAACAGTGAGATTCATGATTAAATAACGGTTTTAACCCCTTAATTATGTTTAGTCAGGCATTTAAGTACGGTACAAAACTAATAAGCTAACGATTTTTAATAATTTAGAAAAATTGGGTCTTACAATTCCCCCCCCCCCCCCCCCCCCCCCGTTTAAAGAGATGTGGCCCCTGTGTTGGTCCCAAAGAGGTGACCTTCAAGCAAGGATAGTGTTTGGGATTATAGAAGGGGGGGGTTGAATATAATCACACAAAATGTCATTTTAAATTCTTGTTTTATAAACAATATGAATTTACAGATTGTTGCGGAAATAGAAAAGACTACAAGTCTAAACTAAACAATCTAAGTTCTTTCACTATGCACTAGAGTGAGCAGATTAAGAAAAGAAAGAAGATAGGAGGAATAAAGAAAGAAAAGGATTAGGGTAGATTTAGGATGATGAAGAAGTGTGGAGAACTTCTCTTCAAGTCCTATTTATACCCAATGCATTAAATGCATGTAGACTCACTTTTGTGTTCGTGTCACAATGTAAGTGGTCCTTTGTACTATTTACTATAAACAAATACTCTTTGCATGGTGTGCAAAAGAGGAAGTGTGTAAACAGTTGCCTTGAGGTCTGATAAGTACGAAGGGAACAGTAAAGAGACTGTCCTTATGTACTTTTGTGTCAGTAAAGGCGGATAATCCTTTTGTGCATTAGTCTAAGACATTACACTAATCCTTTCAGGATCAGGATACTGATCAGTGACTAGAGTCCTGAAACTGATGTTGTTCAGGGTCACTTGTATCCTGATGAGTCTTCAGGATGTCATACGATATTGGGCAGCTTGCTATCACTGAGTTCCGTCTTCAGATCACGAGCATGCTGTTCCTGTCATCAGCTAATTCTTCGACGTCGCTGATGGTTCTTTGAGTATGATCTTAATGTCTTCAGGAGGTCTTCACTTCAGTGGATAGGATCAGTAGACTGCAGAACAGACTCGTTCGTCTCCTGATCCTGATCCTGATTACTATAAAAATAAGTTACAGCATAAGTAACATGGAATAACACTGAACAGACTCAGTGATAATTCCTCAAGCTATAACAGAAGTAAAAACCTATTCACTAAGTAAAGATTCAGGATCATTATCATTTCATCAGGTCTTAGGAGAGCTGGATCAACAATCTCCCCCTAAATGATAATGATAAGACAATAGAGAAATTGTCTAAGTCTAGAAAGAAAGAAAAAAAATTCTAAGTCTAGATAAAACAGTAGGAAATAGAACTCATAAAGGTACATGTCCCATTTACTGTTTTGAGGGATCTTTTTCAGTACTATGATGGAATAAAGTACAATGCGCTGAATTGCATTTTCATTAATCTCAATCAGGTTACAAGAGTAAAGAAAATACAAGAGTACATAAATAAAGTACTGAAAGTAAAATTACAAAAATATTCTAACTATCAGAGTCTTCGCTAAGTTCTTCAGTTTTGACTTTGATTGGAACAGGAGTATCCCTGAAGGCGATTCTATGATCAAGTATAGCTCTGACAGTGCGAACGATCTCTTTATTATCTTGGTTTGTCTTGTCCTTTTGAGCAGTGAAGAGAACTGAAACCAAGTGTTCATATGGTGCTTTGTGTAGCTCGCTGAAACGCTGAAAGCGTAGAATCTTGGAGTTATCGCTTACACAAATACCATGAACAGGTTTTCTGATGACTTGTCCTTCAGAGAGAGAGACTCCTGGAGGGAGTGAAAGATCAAGCATCAAGAGGTCCAGTGGTTTAACTACCATTCTGGGCATGCAAGGAGTTGGTCTCCTTGTTGAAGCACCGGCTGATCTTCGAACAGGTGGCTGAGGCAGTGCTGAAGAAGGCTGGAGAAGGTCATCAGGAATTTCGGTTGTTCTTCTGATGCGTGCAATAAGTCCATTAATGACTTCTTCTACTTCAGCCCGATAGTTTCTGTTGGCTTTGGGAAGTAGGCTTCTGATTTCATTCCACTCTAACAAGTTGTATCTTTCCAACTTGTCAAGAGTGTGTTGCACATCCTTGACTCCTGAGCGTTTGACGGTGATCCATGTTTTTGCTCTTTTGCCGCGTGTTCAGCTGAGATGGATTCCAGAGATAGCAGCACCATGTTTCCTGAGGTGTAGGCGGTCTCGGCACCAGTCAAGCTCTGTGTTTACTTCTTCAGACTGAACATCAGCATTTCTGTTGAAGACCTTCAGCGCGGCCTTCTGTGCTAGAACAGGATCAGCACTTATTTCAGCATCTTCTTCAACAAAATCCGATGCAAGCCTTCGAGCGGCTTGAGCAGAGAGGAAGGCTTCCTTCTGCTTCTTATTATGCTCCTCCTGAGCCTGTACAGCATTGTTGTACTCTTCTTGCGATAGATAGGCGAACTCGGAGTCCCAAGAGGTACGAAGAGGAATTTTTACTCTTGTACTCTCGAGTCGCTCTATTACGGCGTCTAAACGCCCATCCCTGTTGACAGTAGCAGAGTTGTCAGGATAATTCTCACCTTCAGATCTAGGAGAGTTAGAGGGAGGAGATCTGGGAGAAGAAGCAGGGGTAGAGAAGTCATCAGAGATGAATTCATCATCTGATGTGAGGCATATGGTTTCAGGAGGGGTTCGGGTTTCAGGGGTTCTAGAAGAGGATGCTTCAGGGTTAAAGCGGGTTGGTCTAGAAGGAATGGATTCAGTGTTTAGAGGAGTTACTCTGAATGTCATTCTGCTTAGTTCAGCTCTTGTCTGTTCTGATGGACTGTTCTCCATTAGGCGAATAATCTCACCAGTGACAGAGCCAAAGTTCACATCATAACACCCAGAGTCGTCATGGGTTTCAGGTTCAGAGGTTTGTTTGGGAGAAGATTGAGGTGTTGGTTCAGGGGTAGGTTGTTTGGGTGGTTGGTAGACAACCATTTGTAGGTTGTTCATTGGAGAGTCTTCAGAGGAGGTGTCAAGGGTGATGGTTTCAGGTGTAGATTTGGGTTTAAGGAGAGTAGAGATGGGTTGGTTATCAAAAGATGAGGGAGAGGATGGTAGTAGTAACGTACCAGGTGCACCGGGGTTCTCCCCCTGAGAGTGTGCAGGCCCTGGAGTGGGCGTTGAAGCTGGCACCTTTTCGACGAAGAAGGTGTCGTCGTCTTCTTCATCATCATCATCTTCATCATCATCATCCTCGTTTGTTCCCCCCTGTTCGTTAGTTCTCCAGTTGGTGGAGGGGGAATAAACGGAATGGTCTCTCGGCTGTCTCTCCCCCTCAACAGGTGCCTGTTGTAAGGCTGCTGTTGAAACACTCCGCTGGAGGAGAGAGGCCATGTTGGCGTTTAGCTTCCTGTTGATGAAGGAAGACGAGAGCAGGGACTGGAGAAGTTCCCTATCGGCCGTGGTGAATGATGGCGGTGGAGGAGGAGCAGTGGTCAGAGTGTTCACTGCAGTGGCAAGCTCAGCCACTTTCTCTTGGAGGGCTCTAAGGCCAGTCTCCTGTGCATCCAACCTCTGCACCACAAGTTGCTGGAAGTTGGTGGTTGAGGTGGAGTTGTTGTTGACCGCTGTGGAGAGAGCGGGTAACGCCGTGGCCTTCAGGTCGTCTACAGACGCCTGAAGGGAGGAAGAGGAGGTAGCCACCTGAGAGACCTTGTCATGGATGGCATCCAGACAAGGTATGGTGATGGTGACACCAGTAGGAGCAGGGGCGGCAGCGGCGGCAGCAGCAGTGGCAGAGGCTACGGCGGCTTCGGCGGCAATGGCAGCGGCCTTGGCAGAGGCCAGCTCGAGCTCCAAGGCCTGAAGCTGGGCCTTGTGAGCTTCTTCCTGTTGCTAGAGCGTCGTGCAGACCTCCTGCAGTTGCCGTTAAGCGGATTGTCGACGTAGCTCAGCTGCGTTCAGCTGACGGTCGGCATCCGTGAAGATGAAATCGTTGAAGGGGTCATCCTGATGGAGTTGGGACTGCCCTTCAACTGCTGCTCCTAAAGAACCTGTAAACAGAGTAGCTAAGTGAGTACTAGAAGACTCATTAGCTTTCATAGAAGAAGAAATGGTAATAGAATGCTTAAAAGTATTACCTGAGGCTAGGAGGGTATCAGAGCGATTACCCTCCACGTTCTCTGAGTGTTCGAGATGAACAACCTCAGGTTCTTGTTGGACAGGAGCAGAGATAGGAGTATCTGCAGGTGAAGAAGTTTTAGATAAAGGAGATGGTTTATTAAAAAGTTTAGGCAGGGTAATGTAGTATTTCTTACCAGAAAGTGACTTCTTTTTCTTTTGCGCCTTGGATTTGGCGCGTTTGGGCTGAGGTGGAGGAGAGGAGCCAGAGGGAGGAGGGCGCTTCAGAGGCGCCGAGGAAGTTGTTGCAGCTGGGGAAGTCAGTATAGGGTTAGCTACTGACATAGCATGCATAGAAGGAGAAGAAGATGGTTTGGAAGAGAAGAGAGAAAACATACCTTGAGCAGGAGCAGAGATAGGTTGCTCTTCTTCGTCTGGTTGTGGTCCAAGGATAACCAGGACAGAAGACAGAGGGACTGTTGGGTTTTGGTGGGTATCCTCGGATCAAACTGACTCGAGGATTATCTCAGATCTATCAAACCTCGCTGGTTTGATATAACTCATAGGTTAATCAAACTGATAAAACCTACGCGATCAGAAACACGCTGTTTCCTATCTAATTATGCGGAAGCGATAAAAGCTAAAACCCATTAAAGCCTAATGATCTTTAATCGTTTATAGTTCTAAACCTAATAGATCAGATTAGATCAATTTACCTGGATTGCTTGACGATAGTCCACCGGTGATCGACCAACGAACGTCCTTCTAGTTGAACCTTTGAAACCCGAACAATCAAAAATCTGGAATCCGACTGGGGTGTGTGGTCGGCGCCGGTTTTGGAGGGAGAGGGAGGAGGAAACTGAAAAACGATTTCTTGACTGAAAAGCTACAATTTTTCCTTAACCCATAAGCCTTATTTATATGGAGGAAAAATACAGTTTGTATAAGATTCAGTTTCCTTTTAATAATTATCTCAAATCCTTTCCCTTTTTAATTAGCTGGAAAAGAATTTGCATACGATAATTACGATTATATATATTTATCTAATATATATAAAACTTATTAATTAACTATTATATATTTATTTATCTAATAAATATATAATATCCTAATTAATTAATGACCCTCCAACTTTGGTAATTCTGACTGAAATTACCCAACTGATTTATAATACACTATTATAAATCCTAATTCTCCATTTCGGGGTTTCATCTAACTTGTTCGACTTATAGGTCCTCACAGGTGTGACCCTCAAGTGTCTTGTAACATTGGATGTGTAACCATTTGGTTTGTCAACTCTGCACATAATTCCTAACAGACTCCCACTTGTGCAAGTTGGCAATACCACCTTTGATTATACTGACCTAAGGAGGCCCCTAGACAGGCACTTAGGCTGACCAGGTTACAAGAACTCTTATACCCAGATTGGTGATATAAACATTCCGTGAGGAATTGGTATCTATGAAACTACTGTTCATTGATTGGGTATATCTTGGCTTTTCCCTTTGCATCGCGATATTTCATCTTTGAGTATGAGCTTGGAAAGTGTCAACTCTGAATACTCAAGATTCTGTTCTCTTGATTATCTGACTTTCACTGATAGGTAAACGACAAAGAACTAATCAGTTCGTTTGGGCATGGCCATGCACTTCATCAGTATACTTAGTCAGTCAAGATGGGCCCAGAAATATCTCTCTTCTGAGAAGAGGTGCAAATCCCATCTTGCATATCTGCCTTTGACACCACGGCTTCCGCTGAATCTAGTTACACCCTTTATAGCCACCCTGTTACGGCGTAGCGGTTGAGTGCACTAAGAATCCAGTAGTCCTCATGATATCAAATCAGATACCTCAGGTGATAGGGACAACCACTGTGAGATTTACTTATGACTTTATTCCAAGAAGTAATCTCAACCGCGGATCACGTCCGATATTTGATACTCTATCAAATATCTGTGCAACTTTTAGTCTACAACACTTGTAGCTGTTATTCAGCAACTGATCATAACTACCTAAAAGTTCACAATGACTTTAACGCCTTATCATGTTCCCACAATTGATAAGTTGTCACGGACAGATTTTGAATGAAAACTGGAAACTAGTTTCATTCCTGGATTAATTAAAACATGCAAAATGTGAAAGTGATAAAGAAATCAATCTTGTATAGTCCATATTACACGCTGTAATAATAACAAGTTTGAATGTCTTTTCTTTAATAACTTTCATAATGTCTATTTAACGTTTGTTAAATATTGGTCTAAAAATGAAGTATCACCTATCTTCAGTTTAAACCCTTTGATTAAAGTTTACCATTTTAATCAAAGTGATAACCAAATAGTACGAGCCTGTTTATAGGATCTACTTGTATCTGCTAATTATTGTTTTGCAAACACCTTATAAAAACAATAACTAGACTTTTGTCATATTCCATGAACTTGGAGACCTGGACTATCTTCCAGTTCCTGAATATGTAAGACTGCAACTTTCCTTAGTTGCTGTGTAGATGAATGATTTCTACCTGAAATCTGATTCCATTTGCAATACTGGCAAATCTACTGGAATCCTATATTTTAATCCAACACTTTAATTATTGATTTTTAAGTCAGTCACGACCTTTGTTTCATGGGTCTTGAAACTTTTATCCTTTTAACTAAAAGGGTAAATTATATCTTATGAATTCTTATCCTACCTGGATTTATGAATTCTGAGATATATCAATAATTATATCTTTTATTCTTTTATCTCAGACCAGATAGAGAATAAATTGGGCTCCCACTAACTAGCATAAAAACTAACTATTACTCAAAATTTGTCTATTGACTTAGTCAAAACTTTGATTAGTCAATCCTAATTTCAAGTAATGGACCTTGAGAATTTCCTTTTATGAAACTTAACTGGATTTGGTCAAATCCTAATTCCAGATCTTGGAATCTTTCTAGTTTCATAAATACTGTTATTAACGCTATCTGAGCTAATATCCTAAATTCTCCTTTTAAAAACATTTGAATAGAACTTGATCAAACTCGATTACTTAATCCTGAGAATTTCCTTTTATAAAACTTAACTGGATTTGTTCAAATCCTAATTCCAGAACTTGGAATCTTTCTAGTTTTATAAATACTGTTATTAACGCTATCTGAGTTAATATCCTAAATTCTCCCTTTTTGATCACAGAACTATCATTCATAATTTTTATTCTCAAAAACACATTCATATGGAATCTTGTGTGTTTTGATAGTTTTTATACAAATTACTTCAATAGAATTTATTGAAGTAACTATAACAGGCAACAACTAGGATCATACAGATACAAGAATATCAGGCACAATCAGATATTTTCTATGTCAAGACAATAACTTTTGAAAATAAAACCATCGAATTATAAAATATAATTATCCAAACATTGTTTAAAACATAAACCCCCAAAATAACTGTTTCAAAACTATAAATTCAAAAATGTCTTGACTTAAAATATCTCGTACTTAAGATCCTCGGCAACTCCTGGGCACTTCACTTCATTTCTGACCTCCTGCAATAATCATTTGCTCTAGGTATCAGTATACTTGTAAGCTAACAAGTAAGAAGTGATAAAGCAATCATAAATTTTCTGAGGTTTACATACCTGCTTCATGACGCTTAGGGCAGTTTTGCCTCCAATGACCGATCTCATTGCATATGAAGCAGCGATTCTCGGTCCTAGCTTTGTTTGGCTTAACCTTCTTGCCCTTGCCCTTGCCCTTGCCTTTCTTGGGTGCACTCTGGATGGCCTGGACTGGTCCTTTTCCTTTACTTGTGCTAGCTTGCCCATTTTTCTTTCTCACCCCTCCGTCTTTCACCATCAAGACATCTTTTGTCTTGTTCTTGTTCCCCATATTCAGTTCAGTTGTCTTAAGCATGGAGTGCAATTCTGCTATTGTTTTCTCCATGTTATTCATATTGTAATTGACTACGAAGGGCCTGTAGTCTTCTGACAGTGAATTGAGTATGGTGTCTGTTGCTAGCTGCAACGGAACAGGATGACCAAGCCTCTCCAGATGATCTAAGTGCCGTTTCATCTTCATGACATGGTCACTTACTGATGTCCCTCTTACCATCTTGCACTCATTGAATGCTTTGGTGGCATCGTAGCGTTCTGTATGAGCCTGAGTCTGAAACATGTCCCTCAGCTGGCGGATCATGTCGTAAGCATTTGTATTTATGAGCCCTGCTTGCAGATCTGGGCTCATAGTTGCTAACATCAGACAGGCGACATCAAGGAGATCATCTGAGTGCTTCTTGTGGGCATTTCTGGCAGCAGCCGGAGCGTTTGCCGGAGGTGCCTCCCCAAGTGGCTCTTCTAACACATACCATTTTCTCTCATGTCTGAGCACAATCATCAGATTGCGCTCCCAGTCGAGAAAGTTAGAGCCGGTCAACTTATCCTTCTCTAGGATAGAGCGGAGGGAAAGATTGTTAGTGCTGGTAACAGTGCTTGCCATCTACACAAAATAAAACTTTTGGTCTTAGCAACTGTAAATAGACTAATTTCCAATAAAATATCAATAAACCCTTAAATGATCAATTTATTGGACTAGGATCCTTATTTCATACGTCCTGATGTGCGTAATGTTCTTGCTCCACCAGACCCGTATTTATTTCGGTAGGTAAGGACTTTTACCAATCATGTCTAACTGACATGACTCCTAGATCTTTTCGGGATCATGGCAACTACCTGTGCATGTTTTAGTCCCTCTTAGTGCTTTTTGGCCCGGTACCACCCGGTGAACTTTATAGTACCAAAACAGATCTCACCATTTTGGGACCTGATCACTATACTCTGGCCGGTACCACCCGGAGATAATTCGCAGAGTTATGTAACCCCTTCAGCTGCTTCAGTTTGAACACAGACGTTGAATGTGTGATCACTTACAACGCCTATGTACTTTACGCCGAAGGTGCCCCTAGATGGGTTGCACTACTGATCCATGATTTTCGGGGTTTTGAAAAACTTTATTTCCAGGCTTTTGAAAAACTGATTGTTATAAAGGCTACTTATGTTTTAAACTAACTGTTTTAAACATACACGTAATTTTAAAACCAACTGTTCTAAAATCTCTTGCTAGTTAAAACTAACTGTTTTAATAGCACATCTAGTTGATTAAAACTAACTGTTTTTGTCAACTCTGCCTTTTATATAAAACAATCACCTATAGGTTTTTAAAAAACTATCGTTTTGAAAAGTTTAACGAAAACTAAAACCTATACTCCTTTTGTGATATAAACTAGTTTTAAAGTAACAACTCTATTTAAAACTATTAATATGCAAGATATCACAAATAATTAATCAACCATGCAATTAAACAATAATTAATCACATAGTACCTAATTATAGTTTTTGCCAACGTTTCCTAGGGACCAATAATGACCTATTCTACTAAAAGCTTCAAAACTCGCGTAGCTCCCACTGGCCTCGCCATGTTTTGTTAGTACTCTGGTAGTGATGAAGTAGCTCCCACTGGCCTCGTCATCCCGAAAGAATAAAACAAATTTCTATCCTAAGGTCATTATTACATAAGGGGTTGTAAATGGCACGCAGGCCTCCCCGTGAATATGTCAAGGGTCTAAGTTGGCAAAACACTATAATAGATATATATATATAATGTAAAATCAAACTGAATTTCATATATCGAGCTCAAGCAATTACGTAAATATATATGCAATATAATAAAAGCAATTTTATAATTACGATAAATAAACCTGGATCCGTTAAAATTATATTGTCTCTATTATCGCAAAACATGTTTTAAACTGATTTATAAAAACAACAGTTTTATAAATCGAAACTAAAATTAGTTTTATAAAATTACACTTTTATAAATAAAATTGACTTGCTAGAAAAATTTCTTTTTATCCAAAATTGTGTCAAAACGGGTTTTACCAAACAAATTGATCGTCTAAAAAGAGTGATCTTTAAACCGCGTCGTGTTTGACTTAGCTGGTCAAGACACGACACAAAAACTATTTGACCAAGCTGGTCAAAATAACTAGTTTGATAAAACATTATTTTAAAATATTCTAAAACGACTAATTTGGATAAAACAATTAAAACTGATAAACCCCTCTTGGGCCATAACTTGGTCCAAGAAACTGGGCTTTGGGCCTGATATCATTTAGGCCCAACAATACGAAAAACCCTAGGTCGATCAGAAGTCTAGTTCGTGTCGTGAAAGCGCGGCTTGCGCCGTGATTTCCTCGAGTGCAATATCGCACACCACCACCACCAAGGTGGTTTCTGGTGGTCGCTTGTTTGGTGATTACAACCACCGTCAGCTGCCGCCGTTTTACGCGGCTTGGCCGGCGATTGCAAGAACCGGCGTCGACGGTTAATAACACCGCCATCCACCTCCGCTAAGGCTGCCGCTAGATCCCACCACCACCTTGTTGGTGGTCCGGCTAGGTGGTCGCGAAACCGCCGACATACTACCGCCACCACCACATGACCGTCGCAGCTGTGGCGATCGATTAAGTAGCGGCTGCCGCCACCGCCTTGTGCGGATTGGCCGGCGATTGCTGGTGGTTCAAGACAGCCAAGAACACCGCCATCCACCACCGCACTTAGCGGTTTCTGGTGGTTGCGGTGTGGCCACCGTCTACTGGTGACGCGGCCTTGGCCCGATACTACACCCACGGCCATCACCATTCGCCGCATCCACCATAGTGGTACGGTTCGGTGGTCTGAAAAACACGGTAGCCGGACGCCGCCACCGCTATGCGCGGTGCGGCCGGCGATTGAATGAACCATCAATGCCACCACCACTTGCTGTGGTGCGGCTGTGATTTCCAGCGGACGAGAATCACCACCGATCTGGTGGTTGGTGATAACCGATGCCGTCACCACAATCGGTGGTGTGGCTGGGTTGTTTATAGGATCCACGGTCAAGAACCGATTCGACTTCCACCGGTCTGGTGGCAGCCGATTGATCAACCATGGTTACCACCTTCGGGTGGATCAACCACGGTTTTGAGAGTGGTTCGACCACTACCACCGAACTGGTGGTCTGGTGGTTTGGTAATTTTTCGTTCAAGGCCGACGCCGCCACCATAACCAATCATGGCTGCAACCACGATCGGTGGTGCAGCCGTGATCGTTCCGGCCTCCAGCCACCACCGATCTGGTGGTGGTTGGTTTTGGGTTCGGGTTTTCGAATAAAAATCAAAAATTTATTAGGTAAACCATAAAATTCAGATTTTTAAACACAATACACAAGAAACAAATTTTAACGGATCACACGTAAACAGATAAACTGATATGAACAGATAAAAAACTAAAAACGATTTTAACCATGGCTCTGATACCACTGTTGGGTTTTGGTGGGTATCCTCGGATCAAACTGACTCGAGGATTATCTCAGATCTATCAAACCTCGCTGGTTTGATATAACTCATAGGTTAATCAAACTGATAAAACCTACGCGATCAGAAACACGCTGTTTCCGATCTAATTATGCGGAAGCGATAAAAGCTAAAACCCATTAAAGCCTAATGATCTTTAATCGTTTATAGTTCTAAACCTAATAGATCAGATTAGATCAATTTACCTGGATTGCTTGACGATAGTCCACCGGTGATCGACCAACGAACGTCCTTCTAGTTGAACCTTTGAAACCCGAACAATCAAAAATCTGGAATCCGACTGGGGTGTGTGGTCGGCGCCGGTTTTGGAGGGAGAGGGAGGAGGAAACTGAAAAACGATTTCTTGACTGAAAAGCTACAATTTTTCCTTAACCCATAAGCCTTATTTATATGGAGGAAAAATACAGTTTGTATAAGATTCAGTTTCCTTTTAATAATTATCTCAAATCCTTTCCCTTTTTAATTAGCTGGAAAAGAATTTGCATACGATAATTGCGATTATATATATTTATCTAATATATATAAAACTTATTAATTAACTATTATATATTTATTTATCTAATAAATATATAATATCCTAATTAATTAATGACCCTCCAACTTTGGTAATTCTGACTGAAATTACCCAACTGATTTATAATACACTATTATAAATCCTAATTCTCCATTTCGGGGTTTCATCTAACTTGTTCGACTTATAGGTCCTCACAGGTGTGACCCTCAATTTTCTTGTAACATTGGATGTGTAACCATTTGGTTTGTCAACTCTGCACATAATTCCTAACAGGGACATCATCAGATTTCGGAGAAACCTGGTCCAGAAACTTCACGCCTAAGGCGTAGTTGTTGAAGTTTCCCTCCGTTGGGTAGTTGGTACCCATGTGCAGTGCCAGGACTGCAGAGAAGAACCTGGTGTAGGGAACGTTGGTCACCCTGGTCCGGTTCTTTATTTTCTTGACCATGTCGTCCCAGATACAGCGGACATAGTCAAACTTGCGATTTTTGATCGCAGAGTAGACCATGTTCTGTATGACGGTGGGGAATTGCTCCGTGCTCCCCGTCTTCCCTGTCAGACAGAGACCAAATGTGTTCCATATATAATAGAACGTCGCGTTTAGTCCCGTCTTGTGGACAGTGGCAACAGTCTTCACCAGTGGGACGCCTTCCTTTACAGGCCAATTGTAGCCGATGGCATCCAGGAACTCGATGACGTCGTCAGAGGAAGGAGCAGGAGGAAACTTCTGCTTCTTGGGAAAGTTGAGGACATTTCTCAGAGTCCCAATGCCGAACGAGATGATGTCGTCCTTGATTTGGAACTTGATCACCTCGTGCATCTTGCCCTTTGAGTTCCTCTCCTGGGCAGTGGTAGCAGTGGACCACAGTTGCAGGAGCAGAGGTTTGTTGGGAGCAGGATTGATGGTGAATGCTGTCTTCAGGGGACATGACAGAAGGAAGTCCCTGGCAGGCTTCAGGTACGCCTTGTTTGCAGGGAGGTCAAATTGCCCAATTAAGTTGTTGGGTTTGAACTGTAAGTCGTGTTGAGGGATGACTATTGGAAGGTTTCCAGTAGCAGTCATCAGCGTTGTGGCCTCAGAGGAGAGCTGGGCGTCCAAGGATGTAGATGTAGTAGCAGCCATTCTGTTAAACATAAAAACAACATATGTGGATGATTAAGGATCCAAAATATGCATTTTTCTTCACTTTTCAATGAACACAGAATATGTTCATAAAAGTGGTGAAATCCTTTATACTTGGAATGGATTAGATACCAAAATACACAAAAGGAATGTGTTTTGGTATTAAAAAGAAACTTTTATTTTGATGAATAGATATCAAAATAAGAGTTTATGATTGTTCTTAAAAGAAATAAGAACACCATATAAACTGTTTTAACAAAAATCTTTGAAGATTTTGGGAAAACTAAGATCAAACGAAGTGATCTTAGGGTTTTTGGAAAAACGATTAACAAAATAAGTTGTTTAGATGAAGAATACCAACTTAAAATGTAGAAAGAACAAGAGTAAAGAAACACTTACGATGATCTTGTTAAAGAAAAGTGGTGAGTGTTCTTGGTGTTCTTGAGAGAAAATAGTTCTTGCTTTTTCTTGCTTGAGTTCTTAGAGAGAATTATGTGAGCGTAAAGAGTGTAATGGGTTACGAGTGAGGTTTTTATACCTCGTGGTAGGAGAGAGAAAATGGATGAGAGAGAAACGGGCGGCTAAATTCAAACGTAATGATGAAAAAAGGAAGTTCTACGCGCGTTCACGCGCCTGACACACGTCGTGGGGAACAGGAAACGTCCCATTACGTGTCAGTGCAGATGAAAAGTTTGTTTTATTTGAAAAGATAAAAACCACCTTTTCAGGGGATAATTCCATTTTGATGAAAGATTTGTTTTCTTGGAATTGGAGTACTTATCAGATAAGTACTGTTTTGGGAAAATCCTCTTATCACATTTAATGCGATAAGGTTTCAGGAGCAGAGGTACTTACCTGAGAATCATCAGTATTCGGATATTGAACAAAGATTTTGTAAGTACTGAATAGAGTCATCCTCTGATGAGAGTTAGTTCAGGAGTTGTTAAAGAAAGAGTCATGAGAATAGTTATTCTTTAGGATTTAACAACTGTTTGTCCTGATAAACTTCAATCATCAGGATTTAACATCCCAAGTTCACTGATGAGCATATTAAAACACGTCACATCCAGTGGTTTGGTAAAGAGGTCAGCAAGCTGATATTCAGTAGGGACAAAATGGAGTTCAATATCACCATTCATCACATGATCCCTGATGAAGTGATATCTCACTTCAATGTGCTTTGTCTTGGAGTGTAAGACAGGATTGTTGGTTATGGCTATCGCTGAAGTATTGTCACAGTAGATAGGAATTTTAAAAAGTTGTATGTCATAGTCCTGAAGTTGATTTCTCAGCCACAGGACTTGAGCACAACATATTCCTGCTGCAACATATTCAGCCTCAGCAGTTGATGTGGACACTTGGAAACAATGATAGTACGTTTTCGAGGCCTTGGGACGAGAAGCCAGACATTGTTTCTGATGAACTCTGCTAGCTCTTCCTGCATGGCTGAGACCCAGGCAGGATCACGCAAAGCATCATCTATTTCTTTAGGTTCATTTTCAGAGATTAACATAAAGACAGATGTTACCAGATTGGCGTCGAGGTTTAATGCCAGAGGAGGGATTACCAAGAACTTGATCAATGGGATGATCCTTGGTCCATCGAAGAGCAGGTGGCTGATACACCTGTCCTGAAGTGGAAGCTTCATTTACTGATGGATCAGGGAGAAGATTAGTGGGAGTAGGCTCACTAACAGTGGTTTGAGAAAAGTCTTCACTGTTAGTGGGTTGATCAGGTTCAGATGGTGTGATTTGGGTAATTGGAGTGGCATTTATCAGAGGTGGAGTAGATATTTCAGTGGGTGGTATAGGAGGATCTTCTTCAAAACCATCAGGAAGGTCTTGAGGAGATGGATCAGCAATGGGAGGTTCAGGGACTTGAAAGAAAGAGTCAGCCCACTGATTTATTTCAGAGTTTTCATGAGGGTGAGGGAAAGTAGGACCCGATTCATCAAACTTGACATGAATCGTTTCTTCTATTGCTTGTCTTCGTTTGTTGAACACTCGGTAGGTTTTAGAGATAGAGGAGTATCCAAGGAAGATTCCATCATCAGACTTGGAATCGAACTTTCCAAGGTTATCTTTGTTGTTCAGGATGTAGCAGACACAACCAAAGATATGGAGATGTTCGATAGAGGGTTTCCTGTTACGAAAGAGTTCGTAAGGAGTTCTTCTGAAGCGCTTTACTATCAGAGATCTGTTCTGGGTATAGCAAGCAGTGTTAACAGCTTCAGCCCAGAATTGAGTGGCAAGGTTGGCTTCACTCAACATAGATCGTGCAGCTTCAATCAGGGTTCTGTTTCGTCTTTCAGCAACGCCATTTTGCTGAGGAGTTCTTACAGATGAGAAGTTCTGAGAGATGCCTTTCTGATCGAAAAAGGTTTCCAGGGTACTGTTTTTGAATTCAGTTCCGTGGTCACTCCTGATTGATCGAACAGTAAGGTTGTTGAGTCTCTCCATCTTTCTGACAAACAGAATGATTTCTTCAGGAGCATCACTCTTGGATCGAAGAAAGAATACCCAAGTATATCTGGAAAATTCATCAACGATTACCAGAGTGTATTTCTTTCCAGCAATGGATTGGACGTTGACTGGTCCAAAGAGATCCATGTGGAGAAGTTGTAGAGGAGAGCTGATGGAGGAAATCTGCTTGGACTTGAAGCTAGCCCTTGTCTGTTTTCCTTTCTCACATGCTGAACAAAGAGATACCTTTGTATAGAGAAAGTCAGGAAGACCAATAACTAGGTTATTGATGCAGAGTTGATTTATCGTCTTGAAGTTGAGATGAGAAAGACGCTTGTGCCATAGCCAATTAGTATCAGAGGAAGCACGAGATACAAAGCAGAAGTTGTCAGTGGAAGTATTCATGTTGATGATGTAGATATTAGCATGTCTCACACCGGTGAGAATAACTTCCTTTCTTCTGTTCTTGACTTTGCACTTCTTCTTTGAGAAGGAGACTTTGTGATTCTTATCACACAGTTGACTGATGCTCAGAAGATTATGCATCAGGCCTTCAACATAAGCAACTCTTTTGAAAGTAGTTACTCCGTTGGTCAGTGTGCCATACCCTCGGGTTTGGCCTTTACCGTTTCTACCAAAGGTCACAGCAGGACCTCTTTCTTCATGGTAGTTAGAGAGGACAGATTTAGAACCAGTCATATGTCGAGAGCATCCACTGTCCAGATACCAGATGCCCTTATCCTGTAAAATTTAGAGTTTAAGTTTTTCTTGGTACCCATAGAACTATGGATCCAGAATTATCAGTAGGACTGGTGGAGTCAGTGGCAGCCTTAACTGATTTATCAGCTCTTGAGGCTGGAGTCTTGACTGAGGAGACAGTCTTGACAACCTTCTTTCCTTTGACTAAGTTATCAGTCTTAGGATTTTTCTTTACCTTAGCTGATTTTTCAGCTTTGGTAGCATCAGGACACTTACTCGCAATATGGTCATTTAATCCACAGTGATAACATTTGCGATATTGAAAGCGTTTAGTGTGGTCCAGGAAGTTTTTGAACTTCAAGTGAGCAGGACCAGCACCAAGTATGCCTTTAGCATCGGACATAGGAGGAATTGGTTTCTTCTCCTGAGTCTTTTGCTTCAGGTCGATCTTCAGTCTGGGAACAGGATTTTGAGAGAAAGATTTTGATCCTGAGACTGAAGGACCACCACCCAGAACTTTGTTCTTGGGTTTAGGACTCTTGGTCTTTGAAGGTGTTACAGTTTTAGATTTTTCCTTGACTGTATTATTTTTGCTCTTAGGAGCACCTTCAGAGTGTGTGTTAGAAGAAGAAGGGATGTTTTCAGGAGCATTAGGATCTGGGATAGAAGAAACAAATTTTCCAAATTTGAGCATGGAACAGTCAGATTTAGTTCCACCACGAGTGTATCCAAGACCCCTTTTGTTTTTAACATTTCTTCCTGAGGCTAATATTTCATCAACCTTTTCAGAGGCGTCACTCCATCCTTTGATGGTGACTTTTTCAGCGTTTAACTCAGCCAGGGCTCTTTCTTTGGCAGCAAGAGCCATTTCTCTTTCAATACAAAGAGTTTTATTTACAGTGACCTGGTCTTTATAGTTTTCTTCCAGAATGGTAAGTTGTTTTATTTTTTCTTGACATTCTTTGAGTTGACCACGAAGGTCAATATTCATTTTTTCAGCAGAGGTTTTACCATTCAGGGCTTTGTATAGATCAAGAGTGACCAGGTCCAGCTGAGTTAAGCTTTCAAGAGGGACAAGAGGAATAGGTACCTGACTGGAAGAATCAGTCGCAGAGGTGGAAGCTTCAGGAGTAGTAGAAGAAGAAGCTTCAGGAGCCTGAGTAGGAATTTCTTCAGGGACCTCTTCTATCTTAGCCATGAGAGCTAAGGTAGGTTCCTCAATAATGGCCATCAGTGCCACTTGAGTATCTTCCTCATCAGATGAGTCATCAGAGGAGACATCATCCCAATCGCAGTCTTCTGCGATAAGACCTTTACCCTTGCGCTGAGTTTTCATCTTTTTGTACTTTTCTTTCAGGCGCTGGTATTTGGGGTTCTTAGAAGAAGATTTGGCAGAGGAGGGAGCAAACTGACTTTTCCTGTACCTGCAATCATTAGCAAAGTGTCCTTTGCCCTAACAGTTGTAGCAGATAGCAGTAGCCTTATCAACAGGGTATGATTTAGGCTTGTCAGTAATAGCAAGATGTTTCTTTTTATGGAAGTTTCCCTTTTTGGCAAACTTCTTGAAAGATCTAGTTAATAAAGCAAGAGATTCATTGAATTCAGGATCTTCTGACATGTCAGAGTCAGAAGATTCTAATTCAGTAATAGTTACTGAAGAAGGACTGGCGACAGTAGGAACTGAGTCAGAGACCAATGCAACAGAGTTACTTTTGGTATCTTTAGAATCTCTTATGAGATTCTTTTTCAGTTTCTTCTGTTGTTCACGGTTAAGAAGAATACCGTACAGCTCACTTAGTGTGAGTGTCTTTATGTCCTTTAACATAGTTAAGTAGGAGGTGTATATTTCCCAATGTTCAGGAAGAGCTTCCCTGAACTTGGTAACCACCTCAGAGTTAGAGTAGGTAGTACCGATAGTCTTCAGATCAATCAGAAGACAGTTGAATCTCTGATGTAGCTGGGAGAGAGTTTCATCCTTCTGATGAATAAAGCTTTCATATTAACGAACCAAGAAAATCTTTCTTGATTCCATGAGAACAGCAGTACCTTCATATTGAACACAGAGAGTGTCCCATATTTCTTTAGCAGATCGAAGGTGGCAGACAGAATGGAATACATCGTCAGGGAGTGACATGGCGATGAAAGACCTAGCCTTAGTGTCAATGTTGACCAATCGTCTGTCTTCATCATTCCAGTCAGTCACAGGCTTTACCAGTTGCCTTTCAGGTACAGCTGGTTGGCCACCTACAGCAGGAATGGGGTGGACGGTTTGTGTAGGCACATGTGGTCCATTTTCCAGAAAGTATGGAATCTGGGGATCAGAACCAGAGAGAAAGAGTTCCATCCTGGTTTTCCAAAGAGAGAAGTTATCTTTGTTAAACCTAGGAGGCTTTCCAGCAGAGCCGGTATCAAAGTAGTTATCCTTAGCTTGAAGAGCCATGGATTAGGAGAGAGGATCACAAGATTTTTCTAAGAGAAGAAAATGAGAGCTTGTATCTGCTCTGATACCACTTGTTGGTCCCAAAGAGGTGACCTTCAAGCAAGGATAGTGTTTGGGATTATAGAAGGGGGGGTTGAATATAATCACACAAAATGTCACTTTTAAATTCTTGTTTTATAAACAATATGAATTTACAGATTGTTGCGGAAATAGAAAGATAACAAGCTAAAACTAACAAAGTAATAAGCTATAAAGCACTAGAGTGAGCGATTAAGAAAATAAGCAAATAGAGTAGAGAAAGATTAAGAATTAAGATATAGAAGATTTGATGTTTGTATCAATGTAAGGTTGATAATTTGGTGTGCAAATGTGTAACTTCTTACTGATTAATAACAAATACTCTTTGCATGTGTGCAAAAGGGAAGTGTGTAATACATTCCTTGAGGTCTGATAGTTACGAGCGAACAGTAAAGGACTGTCCTTATGTACTTTTAGCTGTGTAAAGGCATATCCTTGTGCATTGTCTAAGACATTAAAATCTTAGTCGATACACTAGGTCGAAAAGTCAGGCTGTCACTTATGTACTTTGGCAGTGCTACTGATTAGTCTCTACATGCTTGTATAGCGTAATTCTATGTGTGATGGTTCTTAGAGTATGATCTTCTCAGGAGGTCTTCACTTCAGTGGATAGGATCAGTAGACTGCAGAACAGACTCGTTCGTCTCCTGATCCTGATCCTGATTACTATAAAAATAAGTTACAGCATAAGTAACATGGAATAACACTGAACAGACTCAGTGATAATTCCTCAAGCTATAACAGAAGTAAAAACCTATTCACTAAGTAAAGATTCAGGATCATTATCATTTCATCAGGTCTTAGGAGAGCTGGATCAACACCCTGAAATCAAACGTAGACGGAATATTCAATATTATGCTCATTTCGAAGGTACCAACGATACGATTATATTAGGCTCATTCCAAAGGTGCCAAAAATATTATAATCTTAAATTTACTATAAAAAATATTCAATATTAGACTAATTTCAAAGGTATCGACGATACGATTATATTGGTGTAATTTGTTAAAATTAAAACATATTTTTTAACATGTTTTAGTCAATGTACGATTATATGTGTTAATATGATTAAAGTGTTAAATGAATTATAAAACTATAAAGTATAAAGTAAATAAATATATAAGTTTAAGAGAAAATAATATAGCCATTTGACAACAACCATTTAACCTCTTACCCTTTCTCTCCCACTTATCACCAAAATATCCATCCGGCCGCTCTCCGGCGAGTTTCCGGCCGCTCTGGCGAGGTTTCCGGCCGCTCCGGCGAGGTTTCCGGCCGCTCCGGTGAGTTTTCCGGCCGGCGATGATGATGATGATGATGATGATGATGATGATCCTCCCACCATCCTCCGGTATGCTAGATTCACCCACTCCACTTCATCGTAACCATTGGATCGAGATGAGAAGATGTAAGATCTGGAGAAATTTTTGTTTTTATATATATGCATACGAAGAAGATGAGAAGGTCAGATTAGAAATTTTTGTTATCTTTTTGGGTTCTCCTTCAACAGATGGTGTAGTTGCAGCCATGGAATTGTTGGAGTTTTAGATCTCATCAACAGAATTTATTTCTTTTATTCTTATCGCTTCCTCCAAATTCATTATCTTTCGATTTGGGTTAATGGGTTTTATATATCTTTCGTTTTCTTCCATTTTCTATTCAAACTCGCCGGAGCGGCCGGAAAACTCACCGGAGCGGCCAGAAACCTCGCCGGAGAGCGGCCGGATGGGTATTTTGGTGATAAGTGGGAGAGAAAGGGTAAGAGGTTAAATGGTTGTTGTCAAATGGCTATATTAATTATTTTCTCTAAGTTTAAGGGGTAAAAATATAACTTTTGTTAATAATTGTGTTAAAGTGCTGAAAGTACAGAGGGGAGAATTGTAAATATGCTAGCTATTGTAGATGAATAGTGAATTCTTTAAAAAAAAATGGTTTGTTATGTTTGGTTCTTTATTTTTGTTATAGGAAGGGAGTCTCTGGGCTTTTCTTTGTAATTTCTTTTCTTTTTTAATATATTGCCAAGATTGTTGCCTTCTTTTCGGGAAAAAAAATAGTGAATTCTTTCCTAATGAATGTTATATATTATAATATAACAAAACACATCTCTTTTCTTATAATAATTTTACATAATGTGACAAAATATTAAATAAATCATAAATTTATGGGGGGAGGGGGTTTAAATTGGTGGGGGCACCCAAATAGTGGACCAACCAAATAAATCCAATCATGTTTTTTTTTCATCACTTATTCATGGTTATTAGATTAAGGGGTAGGTCCGTTTTCATCAACGAAACGATGAAATCATGAAACATGGAAATAAGAATATGAAAAATGAATTCGAAAAGGATAAAATATGAAAACGAAAGATGAAACCGAAAAGAATATATGGAAAATAAAAAATAAAAAATAAATATTGAATTTGTTAAAAAAATACTGCATACCATTAATTATTACCAAAAGTAAAAGATTAAACTAAACAATAAAACAAATATTCAAAAATAGCTTTGACTATTTTGCCCTTTTCTAGTCTAATTTAGGCATAGTAAATTAATTTCTTATTTCGTAACAAAAATAACTCTAATTCATTTTAAACAACTGAGGCTATCAATAGCGGTGGATGATAAGCCCTTCCAACCCTCCCAACCTACACTGCCACATCAGGTCCACATCAGCTTTTTTTCAACCCTCTCATAAGCCCTCTGGAACCCTCTGCAACCCGTACCCCAACCCTCTCAACCTTTTCACACACAACACACACATAAAATAGCGGGTTGTAGAACCGGCCGATTTACCTGGAGCCCACCGGGCTCAAGCCAAGGTGTACCGAAACCCGCATAACCCGCGAAGCCCGCCGGTGATAATCTCCACCGCTACGCTTAGCCTGATCAATGAATTTAATGATGGAAATAGATGTGTTTACAAGTGGTTTCACAAAGACCTAAAGTGTATGATTGTTTCCTATTTTACAATCTTTTTGTCACATTATCATCCATTCTTTGCTAAATAAAGTTTTATATTTACTATTTTATCCATCTTTTTAGACTACTTTTGAATCTATAGGACATTTTTCATATAGCTTGTTATAAAAAAGATAATATAATATTTTATTTTTAAAAATGTCTTCAATCTTTTCTACTATTAAAGAATAAATGAAACAAAACAACCATATAATTGTTAGGAGCAAACACTACTCAAATACAGATTATATATATATATATATATATTGATGAATAAAATACAATAAACGGGAGATTCTTGTATAATTGAATAAAAATAACGTAAATCAACAAAACACAATCCGGAAAACTTACTACTAATTGTAGATTCTTAGTAGAAAACGTTACGGATTTTAATCGACCTTTATGGATGCTATTGGACTAAGTAGCCGTAATGGGATTTGATGGGTGGTATTAACTCTAATGGGTCTTAATAATTCGTATCGTAGTAAGTAACTCTAATAGGGCTTGATAGGTAATATTGGACTTAGTGACTATAAATTAACCTTATTGGGTCTTCATGTGTTTTAATGATTCTTAATTAACTATACTGGATATTCATGGGTTAGGACCGAAGTGGCCTTCATGGGAGTAAGTGGCACTTAATAAAACGTATTAAGTCTTTATAGGTTTCAATGACCCTTTGTTGAAATGCAATGAATTTTAATGGGTTACAGTGAATTTTAATAAAACGTATTAGGTCTTTATAGGTTTCAGTGGCTGTAAATAAAATATTTGACCTTCATGGGCTTTAGTGGTCCTTCATAGGCTTTAGTAACTATTAATGAATTATATTGGACTTTGGTGAGTTTCAATGACTTCAGTTAAACTATATGTTGCATTGGCTCTATTTGTCTTACTTATCATGTTATTTGAGATATAAACTATTTTACATGTAGACTTGATGAGTTATAGATAATTGTTATTTCACGTGTTGTGACTTTAAAGACTTAATTGTATGGTTTGTGTTATCCCCGCCTTGGTGTTTCTATCTCCATCAATGTTGTGCCAATATTGTTTCAAATCCTACAACTCATTGATAAAAATATAGAATAATTATTGAGCCATAATAGGGTGTTGTTTCATCTTCTTTATTTGAGAACACTAATTCATCAATCGTGCCTTCTATTTAGAGGGTGTTCGGGATTGCTTTTTGAGTTCAAAAGTGTTTTTTACTAAAAGTGTTTATTGCCTTATTGGTGGTGGGAAAAATGAGTTTTTAAAAGGTGTTTGGATTAGCTTTTTGAGATGGAGAAACTAATAAGTCAATAAGTTGTTTTTAGAAAAGTGTCCGGCTTTGCTTTTCGAGATGGTGAAGCTAATAGGTCAAGAGAATGAAGGGCATTTATGTCTTTTACCTATCAAAAAGCACTTTTATAAAGAAAAAGTCAGGTTTCTCTAACTTATCAAAAACCACGTTTCCTTCCTTCTCCAAATGAAGTTTCAAAAGGACTTTTGCATTTGCTAAACATGTTTTTTAACTTATTGACTTCTTCAAAAAGTCAATAAGTTAAAAAAGGAGTTTCAAAACTCAATTCCAAACACTCTCTTAATCAATAATTTGGATTTTCTTTTTCCATATGAAGTTAAATTGATTATTTTTTTGTTTTTTAATATATTTTTGCTAGTAAACATGTTTTTGGAATGGTTTTAAAAATATATTTTGAATGGTTTGAGAAGTACGATAGTAAAAGTACAAAACTACAAATAGAAAATATAAAAAAGTAAAATACAATTGTCGATGGATTTCGAAAGTCTGGCGACAAAAATGTAAATGCTTTTTTATTATAATATAAAATTACTTTTCCCGACTTATTTGGAAAATCCGCCTGCAAAAGTGTGAGTGAAAATCATTATTAATTATAATAAAATATTTTTACCAGTAAATTAGTGAAATTCTTTGGAGAAAATGTCAGTCAAACTGTTAAAGATACTTTTTCCGATGATTTGAGAAGTCCATCACTAAAAGTAACTTTTATCGGTGATTTATACAAAAATTGTCGAGAAAAGTATATCTTGCTGGTGGCGTTTTTCTTTGTGAAAAAGTTAAACTTTTACCGAAGAGTTTCATCTAAATCACGGATAAAAGTTACTTTTACCAACGGACCTCCCAAATCTACTGACAAAACTGCATGTTCTTGTAATGAACTGGATCCGAACATTGATTTGATGTCTTGATATTGGATTATTGGATCCGAACTGGATCTGAATATTCATGTGTCGTTTTCATATTTTATCCTTTTCGAATTCATTTTTCATATTTCTTATTTCCATGTTTCATGATTTCATCGTTTTACTGCTGAAACGGACCTACCTGTAACGCTCCAAATTTCCCATAACAGTTTATAACATATAAGCAATAATTCCCAGTGATCTAATTCGCAATCTCATAAAGTATTTAATTCAAAAGTAAAAGGTTTAAAGTGCATGGGGAACAACCCTCCACATCTGAGATTCTATTATGATAAATACTAAAACTGCAGACCAACAACGCTACTCTAAGCGTCTACCTTCTCCTTGCTCCTAAGCGCGCGATCTTTCCCTGAAAAGGTTTTAGATTTTGAAAACGAGGGTTAGACCGAAGGGTCTAGTGAATTCCCTCAAAATAGTTTTAACAACAGTTCCGGCCCACTGGCCAAACAAAATCATTTATCACAAAGGCACCAGGGTAGCATCATGAGTAATAAAACGTCACCCCGTGACTGACCTGGTGGTCGGATCCCCCGGATACTCGATTAAGGACTGACGAACATAGTTCGTGCCTCACACCTGTTGGGAATCGTAGGCACCAAAAACATACACGCATCGGATAATAATAACCTAGATTCCCAAGAACGGATCCAATCCTAAACCTTACAGATTCAAAGAGGATTGATCAGATTAGCTTACCTTGTGCGATAAAATATACGGAAAGCGAGCAGGGGATACACCACTACTGGCACCACGTGAGAGGGTTACTAGACCACCGTGACTGATCGGAAAAAGCGCTCCGGTCGTTGTGTGTGAGAGGAAGCCGGCGGCGGCAGTGAGGAGAGAGAGAGAGAGAGAGTAATCTTTCTGAGGAAAGATAAAATCAACTAATAAATCACCTTAAGCCTTTATTTATAGAGATAAATAAGGCAGTGATTGTATCTGATTATAATTCCTTTATAATTATCTCATTAATTAATTCCTTAATTAATTAATTTAACTGATTAATTAATCTAACAAATAATTAACTTATTATTTATTTCATTCTCTTCTTAATTGTTTCTCACACACAGATATTCTCAATTAGGTGTGCAGCGGTGTGACCTACTAGTGTCTTATAACATTGGACACGGTAATCTTCTGTTACTGTCTTGCACATAATCCTTACAGACTCCCACTTGTGCCAGACATGTAACTGTACTGTTACCATTAGCCTAAGGAGGTCCCTAGCCAGACACTTAGGTTTACCAGGTTATAAGATCTCTTATATCCAGAGATACAATTCACGCTTGAATTTGTACACAGGTTCATTCCTTTTGCACGCGATATTTCTAAAATGAATTTGAGACATGGAGTGGAGGATTCATTTCTCGAATTCAAGTATTTCTTGACTCTGATTTCGATTGCCTGCAGTAACGGATATTACTAAATAACAACTGTTATTCTATCCGAGCGTGGGCACGCGTTTTCTGCAAATCTCAATCGTCAAGGGGCCCGGAAATATCTCTCTATAGTAGAGGTGCAAATCCCTTCTTGACTATCTGCATTTGGATCCACAGCTTCCGCTGTATCTAGTCACGTCCCGTATGGCCGCCCTGTTACGGTGCAGCGTTAGAACGCGCTAAGAGTACAGTAGTCCTCATGTTCCCAAACCAAATATCTCAGGTCTAAGGACAACCTATTATCAAGTCAATGCTTATGACGGGGGCTCCATGAAGCAGACTTGAAACTGGTCACTTCCAATACTCAAACACTCTGATGAGTATCTATAAATACTTGGTCACATCACTTGTGCTTTTATTCTTTACCTTGAATAAATCATCAAGTATTTATAATAGCGTTAAACTCCCCATTGAAAATCCCATTTCAATAAGTGGCTACGGAAATTTAGATTTTATTGCAAGACTTTGCATAAATCATGGATACGTTAAATATGCAAAAACAGTTTAACTTTTGAAACAATCATGAATTTAAAACCTCCAATATTTCAATCACACTGTGAAATAAAAACTTTACATGATCTAATGTCTCAAAATTAAACTACTGTAATAATAATAAACTAAAACTAGCTACTGGTGTCCAGGTACTGCATCCCAATGGAATTTGCATGAGCCTCATGCTTCACCCTTGCTAGCGGCTTTGTCAGCGGATCTGCGACATTGTCTTCCGTCGGAATCTTGCATATCCTTACATCTCCTCTTCCAATGATCTCTCGGATGAGGTGATACTTTCTAAGCACGTGTCTTGACTTGTGATGTTCTCTGGGCTCCTTTGCTTGCGCCACGGCTCCCGAGTTGTCACAGAATATATCGATCGGTCTAGAAACACTGGCAACGACTCTTAGATCCGATAGAAAATTCCTCAGCCAGACAGGTTCCTTTGCCGCATCAGATGCTGCAATGTACTCTGCTTCTGTAGTTGAATCTGCAATCGTATCCTGCTTCGAGCTCTTCCACGAGATCACGCCTCCGTTTAGGGTAAAGACGTACCCTGACTGTGATCTGAAATCATCTCTGTCGGTTTGGAAACTAGCGTCATAATATCCAATGACACTAATTTCATCCTCAGAACCTCCAAATACCAAGAACATATCTTTCGTTCTTCTCAGGTACTTGAGAATGTTCTTGACAGCCACCCAATAAGGTTCTCCTGAATTCTGTTGATATCTTCTCGTAACACTTACTTAGTAAGCAACACTGGGCCTAGTACATAACATGGCAAACATAATCGATCCAATTGCTGATGCATATGGAACCGATTTCATCTTATCCTGTTCTTGACTAGAAACAGGACACTGTCTTTTACTTAACACTATGCCATGTTGCATTGGGATGAATCCTTTCTTGGATTCATCCATCCTGAATTTCTTCAGAATTTTGTCAATGTACGTACTTTGGCTAAGTCCGATAAGCCGCTTAGATCTATTTCTGTAGATCTTTATGCCAAGTATATAAGCGGCTTCTCCAAGGTCTTTCATCTGGAAACATTTGCTTAACCAACTCTTTACACCCTGTAAAGTTGGTACAGCGTTTCCTATGAGTAGAATGTCGTCTACGTACAAGACCAAGAAGGTTACTATGCTCCCACTGAACTTAGTGTAAACACACGGCTCGAACTCACTTTTCGCGAAACCAAACTCTTTGATTCGCTCATCAAAATGTAAGTTCCAGCTTCGAGACACTTGCTTTAATCCATAAATGGATTTTAGCAGTTTACACACTTTATTGGGATTCTTAGGATCTTCAAATCCTTCTGGTTGTTCCATATAGACGTCTTCTGTTAACTTTCCGTTTAGAAAGGCTGTCTTGACGTCCATTTGCCAGATCTCGTAATTAAAGTACGCTGAAATGGCCATTAGAATCCTTATTGACTTTAACATGGCTACTGGTGAAAAGGTTTCATCATAGTCAATACCATGAGTTTGCGTGAATCCTTTTGCGACCAGTCTAAACTTAAAGGTGTGTACGTTTCCGTCCATGTCAGTTTTCTTCTTGAAAACCCATTTACGTCCAACAGCTCTACAGTGCTGGGGTAAATCAGTCAACTCCCATACTTGGTTGTCGTACATGGACTGCATCTCGGCCTTCATGGCTTCTTGCCATTGTTCAGACTCACTGCCTGACACAGCTTCTCCATAGGATGTTGGTTCATTCAAGTCTCCTCCAACATGAGAGACCAGAAACCCAAGATACCTATCTGGTTCTTGTCTTACCCTATTGGATCTGCGAAGTCCTGTGTTTGCACTTCCTCAATCGGCTCTGATTGAGGTTCAACATTTTCATGTTGAATTTCTGGCTCAACAGTCGGTGTAGTGTTTTCTTCGTCTACTACCTGTAGATCTACATCCTCTCTGGTGTTCCCGGAACTGAGAAACTTTTCTTCCAGAAATTTTCCATTTTGAGCCACAAAAACTTTGTTCTCTTCAGGGTTGTAGAAGTAATATCCCACGGTGGTTTTGGGATATCCTACGAAGAAACACTTGTCGGATTTGGGTTTGAGTTTTTCTGAGGTAGGTCGTTTGACATAAACCTCACAACCCCAAATTTTCAGGAAAGACATTTTGGGTTTCTTACCCTTCCATAATTCGTATGGTGTCTTTTCCACCGACTTTGTTGGTGCTCTGTTCAGTATATGTGCTGCTGTTTCGAGCGCATGTCCCCAGAATGACACTGGTAGTGTAGACTGACACATCATCGATCGTACCATATCTAGTAATGTACGATTCCTTCTTTCTGACACACCATTCATCTGTGGTGTATACGGAGGTGTGAGTTGTGATACAATCCCACATTCTATCAGATGATTGCCAAACTCTTGACTAAGATATTCGCCTCCTCGATCTGACCGTAAAAACTTGATCTTTTTGTCAAGTTGATTATGTACTTCATTCTGATATTCTCTGAATTTCTCAAAGCTTTCAGATTTATGTCTCATCAAGTAGACATGACCATATCTACTGAAATCGTCAGTAAATGTGATGAAGTACCGGTATCCTCCTCTTGCCTCATGACTAAATGGTCCACACACATCTGTGTGAACTATTTCTAACAGGTTAGAAGCCCTTTTGATGCGGTAATTATCATACATAAAAAGCGTAACAAGTTTTAACCTCTAATGCCTAGCCACTGTCTTACCACATATACAGGCAAGCGTACCTGATCGTGAGTAATATACTGTAGGAAAGTCCAGGTATCGTATCTACCACTGGGAACGGTCAAGTTATCGTAGATTATTAATCTAAATCAGTTTAATTAACCTAAAGCTTTTGGGGGGTTTTTATGAAAAAGGTTTTAATACTAAAAAGACAACTAATTTAACTATTAACTAAGAAAGTGATTAAAAAGATTAATTAAGAACTATATGAAGGAAAAACAGTAGCACTTATCATGGTATAGTGAATCCCCAAGTGGATGATTTAAATAGGCCAAAGGTTTGGTTGTTTTGATTATTGTAGGAATTTAAGTCTAGGACACCCTAACATGTAGTGATTATGGTCTTTAACTAGGACTCGGTCCTCCTAGTCCAATACTTAGGTCGTTTGTCAGGCAACCTAATACCGGAAATCCGATCCTAATTCTATTGTATGGTTTTCTACCTCCAGGTCACTCTCGGTCCGAGTAACCACTTAACACAACTCTCTTGGTCCAAGGGTAGGTTAAGGTAGGTTGATTATCCTATCGGAGTCTATCTATTTTGGTCAAACAGATACACCCAACCAATGAGTTCAAATAACCAAACAACAAGAATCAGAACGGAACCACAACACACATTCAATCAATCAAAAACAAACCAATAAACATTAAGTATTAAATCATCATCCACAATGGTTCATCGACCATGACAAGTACCACTATTAATAGACTACTGGTTTGGCGGCGCCAAACACTTAGGTCAACCCTGGTCTTCATCTTTGTCGAATCTGGCGGTGCCAGATCTGGAATCTCGCGTACGCCAGATTGCTACTGTATTGAACTTGTGCATTTTTCACGTTTTCTCGCCTTTTTCGTACTTTTCCGTTCCACGGCCTCCAAATCCTACATAAACAATAATAAGCTCATTTGGTGAGTGAAATGATCATAAACGGGTGAGAAATGAGGTAAAGTCATACGATTACGCTCAACCAAAACATGTATAATTTTGGTGTTATCAAAATCCCCACACTTAAGCTTTGATTGTCCTCAATCAAAAGACTGAAAGATAAGAAAGATAACTCCAAAATTATCTCCACCAAGATCATCAAAGAGAACAAAGTATACTCACACAATCGAACACACAAGCAAGACTCATTAAGCAATCGGATACCAAGATCAACCTTTTACCCTCACAAAGTATGAATAATCATATAAAGTGTATCTCTCGGGGGTAAAAGTGTATATGTAAGTGATCACACCAATACTCGACTAATTCCCGCATGCATAAGCTTGTCACCAAATCTAATCTCCACCACTGAGAAGTTGTCAACCGTCAAGAGGACTTTAGGGTTGTAACATTAGGCTAGGGGTTAAGGGTAGGATAAAGGATATATAAGTAACTAAGGGTTTTGCAACAAAAACTTGAAAACTCAATCAGTAATGATCCAAACAGTAAAGCAATCTGACTTTCGAACAATGAAACTTTTGGGATGAGCATTTCCTCTCTTTTCTTTTTAGAATTGGCCTAAGCCTATGGCTTATTTGGGGCACAAATTCTTTTTCAATCTTTTCACATTCTTTTCTTTTTCCAACATTCTCGACTCTTTTGATATTTCTTTTTTTTTCTGAGTATCAAATATTTTTCTCTTTCTTTTCTCTTTCTTTTCTCTTCCTCTTTCTTTTTCAGAGCAGCAACTATGTTGCTTTTGGGCTCTTTTAAATCTCAATCCCATGAAAACTGTCAGATATGAAAAACTGGATCAAAACATCTCAAGAATCAAATTTAAGTTACGGCCAAAAGATAGATAAAACAATTAGGCTCAAGGATAAAGTGTATAGTGGGTAAAGAAATGAAAAGGCTAAGGCTCAAAATGGTTTCAAGGGATAAAGTACTAATGATGAGTACTTTTTAATCAAAGGCTAGGCAAATCAAATAACCTTAAGATGAGGTTATCTGACGAAGGCTAAAAGGGTTAGAAACGAAGGCCTCTATCAGTGCAATGGTGATAAATACTTCTCTTATGTGGTCTCGATAAGCATTCAAACGACAAGTTCTACCTTGGGTCAAAGTCGGTACTCCTCACGAAATAAATAACAATTAAGGCTCAATCTCTCAAAGGAATTGGGTGAGGCACTCATAGTAATCAGTATTCCAAGGCATCCTTTTACTCAACTAATCCTATTCAGTATTCTCCTATGCAAGAAACTCAGTCTCAAAAACAATCTCAGATTTCGAAAAAATTGGGGTCAAATTTCAAAGCTTTCAAAATTTTGAAAAACGACAATCCATAAAGCAAAAATGAACCCATTTAAACAGATAAATCTACATAACCCCCTCCCCACACTTAAAATTTGCAGTATCCTCAATGGAACAATCAAAACAACTATGGAGTAATTGGGAAAAAGAGAAACTTCCCGGGTTATGTGACGAAATCTGTTCTGATCTCAGAGTGTTCCAAGTATCGTGCTCGATCAAAGATCATAGATCGCTGTATCTACCAACAAAAAGAAAAAGAAAAAGTAAAAACGAACTAGCAAAAATAAACCAAACCAAACTATTAATAACTACTTAAAGTCCTAAACAATCCAATAGAAATAAAAATTGTTCAAACCAAACCAAACAAACAAAGCAAAATAAATTTGTTTACGACAACCATATCGAATGAGATCAAAAGAGATAAAGATCAATAAGGGCCACGAGGTTGGTTTTGCCAATCCTCGTAAGTCGGGTAACCGGGCGGAGCATCCTCGGAGTATGGCCAAAAAGGTGATGGAGCATACGCGGTATTCGGTTGAATACCGAAATGAGAGGCCATCTAGTTCATCACTCCACTTTGCCAGTTGGCTTGGTGAAGAGCCTCCACGGTGTTGTACTTCATATGTTGATGATGCCGGCCATGAGAAAGTGACATCTCCGAGAGTCGGTTAGTCAAGTCTTGGTAACCCGAATATGCTGTCCATTCCGCCGGTTGTTCTCCCGCACTCGTCCCACTCGTTCCACCAATCTCATGCGTGCTCCACGGTTCACTCCTCGGTTGACTTCTCGGTTGACTCCTATAAGCTTGAGGATTGTGGATCCATGCGTTGTAATCTCTTCCAACCATGTGCTCAACCCTTGCTACACCCATGCCACAGAGTTGGTCCATGTCGATCAATCCCATCTCCCCAAGATTCGTCATCGAGGCAATGGCACCCGGGGTAAGGATACCGAAGTGCTTGGCCAAAAGTGTCACGTACTGGCCACCAACTATGCGACTACCCTCTCGATAACCACTCGCCTTTTCAAGTTGAACGGCGATGAGATACGGAGCATTCGGATATTTATCATCCGTGGTGAGTTGCTCAAGAAGCCATAGATCATAAACCGAAACTTTCCCCTCACTTGAAGAATGCGCATTCACCGCTTGAATGAGCATGCGTTGTAGAAGTCGATCCGAAGAAGCAAGAAAACCTTTAACTTTGAGATTAGCACCATAGTCACCATCACCTAGACCCGCCCAAGCCAATTGAGGATCAAAACCATCCGGCCTCTTTGAAGTCGCCCACATGTACTCCGCGAATCCGGGAGCATCAACCTCTTCTTGGGTATATATTCCCAAGGCAACGGCAAACTCGACCAAAGATAGGGATCTCCAAATGCCACCAAGTCGAAACGTCATGCATGATTGATGAAACTCCTCAAGGGCCTTGATGGCCTCAAAACGGAACGTGGCCACGAACTCGACAATAAGCTCGCGATAGAGGGTCTCGGCAATGTCAAAGACTCGCTCCCATGCATGGAAAATATAATATTCGGTGTTATCCTCGTCGTAGGCATGTTTTTCGAGTATCGCTTTGATGTGGTTTTCGACACTCATCGATCGAAGAAGATCCCAGTCGACTCTCCTCGGAATTAGCACTTGACGGGCAAGAAGCCGGTTAACGGTATCCCGGTACTCCTCCCGTTTCGGGGCATTCAAAGTCGGGTCATTCATGAAATAGGTGAATACGTGACTTCCATCCGGTGCACGGAAATTGGTTGCGGTGGAAGTTGACGATCGGGTCCTTTGTCTCTAAAAAATCCAAATACCATTGTCTTAGAAGATTTAATACATAAACACAAGACAAGGTTTATTCACATCAAAAACTCAACGAGACAAAACTTCCACGACTAACAAGTTCAAGTATCAAATTCATATATGAAAAATCACAAATCAAAGATCAAAGGGGATGTGGAACATCCCCACACTTGAACTTTTAGTCCAACCTCAATTACAAAGTAATCTAGCTAAACAAGAATGGGGGATTTTGATGTTGTCAAAATCCCCACACATATCATCAAAGCATATTCACTAGATTAAACGATTATAAAACATGCTAGAGTGAAATTTGAATCAAAACATAGTGCATGCATCAATCGATAGGCTATAATAATCAAGGGTGTATCAAGAACAATGTCAAATCCATATAAGCACAAACACACCATTGATGCCCAAAACAAGATCCAAATCTTCCAAATCAAGCTATCCTCATGAAATTAAAGTTAGGAAACATACCTTGTTCATGGTGAATGATGAAATTGAAGCTCAAGAAGGTCGGATTTCGCAAGGACGTGAGAGAATTTCGCGGCGCCTAAGAGAAATTAGGGTTGTGTTCTTTTGAAAAAGTGAGAAAAGAGGGTTAAAAACCCGTCTGCACTGTTTTCGCGTCGCCAAACCCAGGGTTTCGCGTCGCAAAACAGGTAGTTTCTGAAAAATAACCCTAATTTTCACAGCTTCGTGTCGCGAAACGGCCCTCCTCGCTTCGCGAGATTCGAAATTTTTACCTGTTACCATGACTTACCAACTTCGCGTCGCTAGACTTGGAATCTGGCGATCGCGAGTTTGCTTCTGTTTCCAACTTTTCAAAAGCTCTATCGCGCATAGGATTCGCTCGATTTTTGCGTCTATCTCCTCCGTATGGTTACCTAAGCAATATCAAACAAAAAGATTAACAAAAACACACACGAAAAACCTAAAAATGCAAAAAGAAAGAAAATGCTCGGGTTGCCTCCCGAGAAGCGCTTTGTTTTTGGATGGGTCTAGAGCTCGACCCCTTTTTCGGCTCATTTGTTGGCACGTCGGGATGACGAGCTCTCTTTTTTCCTGAACTCCTTCTTGGAGGGTCCCGACCAATTGGTTGTTTGCTCCTTTTGGCGTATTGGGTTCGGATAATCCTCCGTCTTCTTTCCACGTTCATGAGGGAGTAACGGGCGGTTCATGTTCTTCTTGTAGGCCAGAGAAGGATCTTCGTATGGTTCATCAAGGTGTGTGACCGGCTCCCCGTTAGGATCAAAGTAAATCCGATTTTCTCCATATCCCAAGCTCGTCACCTGGTTTCGCATATCGGTATTCACTTGAGCGGTGTGCAAGAAAGATCTCCTGAGGATTATCGGGATCTCCGTGTTTTGTGGAAGATTAGCTATGACGAAGTCCGTATAGTAAACAAAGTTGCCAATGCGAATTGGGACTCCTTCCGCTATTCCTAACGGTTTTGTCATGTAACCGTTACACTCCTCGGTATTGATAGTCTGTTGGAATGATCTTTTTAACTCCCATTTTCCTGCAATAACCAACAGGCATCATATTAAGTGCGGCACCTGAATCTACCAAAGCAAGACCTTTAAATTTATGACAAGAAATAGGTAAGTTGTAACTCCCTGGATCATGCTTTATGGGTGCAATGTATATGAGGTCATCCTCCGGTGCTTTTTCCTTCTCTTTCTCCTTGCCTTTATCCTCTTTCTTCGGAATCACGAACTCCGCGTATCCGCCTTGCTTTCCATCTTCCTCCTCATCATCACTTGAAGCAACGGGTCCTTTAAGTCCTAGATGCTCGAACGAAATGGTGAACCCCTCCGAGTCATAATCCGTGGCATAATCGGGCTCACTACCACTATCGCTCTCCACACACTTCTTCGTGTAGATGTCCGTCCACTTCTTCTTTGATGGTTCTCCGGTCATCATGAGCATCGGCTTCACATTCTCTGTCTTCTTGATTGCGGATCTTGGGGTGAATTGCATTTCAGATCGCTTATCCCACATGGGTTGATCGTCTGTCATCCTGACAACTCAACAAACGATTACGGGCAACTTGCGGGAAACAAAGAGATAAAATAAAAATATAAATAACTAATTTAAACTACAAAGCGAAAAACTTACAAGGGAAAGAATCCCTCACAAGGATCGATTAACAAAACTAATAAAGACTAAAATCTAACAACTACCGTTCCCCGGCAACGGCGCCAAAAACTTGATGCGGTAATTATCATACATAAAAAGCGTAACAAGTTTTAACCTCTAATGCCTAGCCACTGTCTTACCACATATATAGGCAAGCGTACCTGATCGTGAGTAATATACTGTAGGAAAGTCCAGGTATCGTATCTACCACTGGGAACGGTCAAGTTATCGTAGATTATTAATCTAAATCAGTTTAATTAACCTAAAGCTTTTGGGGGTTTTTATGAAAAAGGTTTTAATACTAAAAAGACAACTAATTTAACTATTAACTAAGAAAGCGATTAAAAAGATTAATTAAGAACTATATGAAGGAAAAACAGTAGCACTTATCATGGTATAGTGAATCCCCAAGTGGATGATTTAAATAGGCCAAAGGTTTGGTTGTTTTGATTATTGTAGGAATCTAAGTCTAGGACACCCTAACATGTAGTGATTATGGTCTTTAACTAGGACTCGGTCCTCCTAGTCCAATACTTAGGTCGTTTGTCAGGCAACCTAATACCGGAAATCCGATCCTAATTCTATTGTATGGTTTTCTACCTCCAGGTCACTCTCGGTCCGAGTAACCACTTAACACAACTCTCTTGGTCCAAGGGTAGGTTAAGTTAATCCTATCGGAGTCTATCTATTTTGGTCAAACAGATACACCCAACCAATGAGTTCAAATAACCAAACAACAAGAATCAGAACGGAACCACAACACACATTCAATCAATCAAAAATAAACCAATAAACATTAAGTATTAAATCATCATCCACAATGGTTTATCGACCATGACAAGTACCACTATTAAAAGACTACTCACTAAACATACTGAAAACAGAAAACATAATAGCAGACATGATACCGACAATACAACGACGGATGATCAAAGATCGAACCACGCAGCGTATCGGCACCACTCTGACTCTCACTCTACCTCGTATCTCATACTCTCTAAACGTCTCGTCTGTCGTGCATGTTATGAACTGAAGGAGGAGGCTGGTATTTAAAGGAAACGTACCAGGGGCCATCTGGCGATCGCCAGACTGCTGGTTTGGCGGCGCCAAACACTTAGGTCAACCCTGGTCTTCATCTTTGTCGAATCTGGCGGCGCCATATCTGGAATCTCGCGGACGCCAGAATGCTACTGTATTGAACTTGTGCATTTTTCACGTTTTCTCGCCTTTTTCGTACTTTTCCGTTCCACGGCCTCCAAATCCTACATAAACAATAATAAGCTCATTTGGTGAGTGAAATGATCATAAACGGGTGAAAAATGGGGTAAAGTCATACGATTACGCTCAACCAAAACATGTATAATTTTGGTGTTATCACCTTTCATTATCTTTGTTGAAAGGTTCTTTTGTCATCTTGCCAGATAAACATGATTCGCAGTTGTCAAAAGGTTTAAAATCAAAAGTACCAAGAAAACCTCCTTTTAGGAGTAGTTCAACGCGTTTCTTGTTTATGTGGTCTAGACGACAATGCCAGAGCTAAGTTTGCTCCTCAATGTCTTTCGATCGTTTACTTATATGATAGATTTCTTTATTATCATCTTGCAGATTTACTGTATATAGACCATTCACAAGTGTAGCTTTAAAATAGAAAATATTATTTTTAAAGACTGAAAGCATTTTATAATCATATTTATAATAAAATCCTTGGTCTACCAATAAATCGAAAGACATAACATTCTTAATCATCTTTGGAACATAATAACAATTTTCGAGTTCCAAAACTAGACCCGAGGGTAAACTAAGACTATAAGATCCTACTACTTCAGCTATCAGCGGAGTGCCTTCGCCAACTCGTAGGTTCGAACGGTCCTTCCTCAAAGTCTCCCTTCTAGTGAATCCCTGTAAATGATTACAAATGTGGTTACCACTGCCTGTACCAATTACCCATGATTCATAAGAAGTGATTAGGCAATCTATCATAAAGATACCTGGAGCATCGGGTAAACCGATTTCTATCTGGTCGATATTCATCGAGTGCTCGCAAATATCCTGGCTACCGCATTCTGGGCAACTCAGATCTCCCAGCTCATCAATCCAATCAGTGTCCATGAGTTCAGCAGGTGCTGGTTTCGGCTCTAGACTGGCCAAAATGTCCTCATGTAACATTGCCACGTCTTTCCTTGGTTCCTTCATGTAGGCACTAGCTGTGTCACATATCTCCTTCGGGAGTGAGTACCACATGAGATGCATTAACTCTTGTTGAGGCATTTTGTATCCCAGACGTGTCAAGCATTTAAAGAGCCTACTTATATTTATGAGATGGTCTTTAATTGATTGGTTCTTCTTCAGCTTCAACGAAAGTATCTCTTTCATAATCAGAAGCTTACCTGTATGCTTATAGAAACCTAGCTGGTTCTCTATGTTTTTCACGACCTCATGACAGGATTTATCTCTTAAACCTCCCGAAAACTTAGGTGATATAGAGAAAATCAGAATCGACATGACATCAGATTCATCCGCTAAATATTTAAAGTACTGAGCAAATTCCTCTTTAGGAGAATTGCTCTTGGGTCGTGAAACAGGTTTTTCCAAAATGTATAGCTTACCCTGTGCACTCAAGACATTGTCAAGGTGCATTTTCCAAACTGGAAAATTTTGTCCTGTAAGCATCCATTTGCCGTTGATGAGGCAGAGTGATTCCTCAGGGGTATAAAACGGGACTACAGATTTAGACATCTACAAACATAAGAATAAAATTCCGATTTAGTTTAAAATTATAAAACTTCTAATAAATCATAACCCTTAAATTAATTTATTAGACTAGAATCCATATTTCACATGTGTCGGCAAGCATGTGATCACGTCAGGCCGACTCATGTGATTTATGGTAGGTAAAACTATACCAATCGCATTTTAATACGAAAATACGACTTCTAGATCGTCGGGACATCGGATATTCAATCCGTGCATATTTGGTCCCTCTAGTGCATTTTGGCGGTACCACCCGGTGAATAAACAATTACCAAAACAGATCGCACCACCCGGGGCCTGGACATACTCTGGCCGGTATAACCCGGAGATAATTCGCAGAGTTTTTATCCCCTCCAATTTTGGTTTGAACGCGGCCGATTGAAGTGTGATCACTCGCAATGCCCTACGTACCTTACACCGGAGGTGTCCCTAAAGTGGGTTGCACTTACTGATCTATGATTTTTAACAAGGGTTTCAAAAATGCAAGTTTTCAAAAACTTGGATCCAAAAACCAAACTGTTTTTGTATCCATTTAATTTTAACAGTTTATATTTAATTTAATCATACATGCTATTAAATATAAACAACCACGCAGTTAAACTACATGTCATAGTCAAAAAACCCTTAAACTATTGCTGTTTTGCGAGCCAAAACAAAACGGCGGTCTCAATCCTAAGGGACAACAATGCACATGGTATGATATTCTCGGCGCTCCCACTGGCTCCAAGATTCATGGTTGACTCTGTGCTCCGTCTTCAGTTCTTGATTCTTGGGTTATTTTATTTTAAAAATATTACAATTAAAGCGGGTTATAAATGGCACGCAGGCCTCCCGTAACCAATAATGAATAAATAAAATATACACAACCACGGGTCAAAGGGGTTTGACTATGACAAATAAAACAAAATTTGACTAAATTTTATTTTCACGAAATTAATTAAACTAAATTAATTTAATAAAAAACAAAAATTAATTCCTAGGGTTTTAAACCTATCTGGTTTAATCCCTTAACTAATGCAACCTAACTAAACTGATCGCGAATAGGAAAAACAACAACTCTCACCAACAGTCGCTACTCGCGGCGCGAAACTGCTGCTCGCGGCGCGAGCTGGTGGTTTACAGTTATCGGCGACGATGACAGCAAAGTAGCCACCACCGCCACCGTCCCGATCACCATCGCCATCACCGTCACGACGACGATGACCGCTGGTGGGAGCACGATAGCGGCAGCAGCAACCGCCACTACCGCCGCCGTCCTCGGCGAATCGAAACAACATCACCACCGCTACGCCGGTGGTTGCGATCTCAATCGCCGCCGACTCCCACCACTGATCCGCCTGACGGTCGTCGATCGGTGGTTGGAAGTCACCGGCGACAAGAGCAGTACAAACACCGCCACCATCGCCGTTCGGCGATCGAAGAAACAAACAGCCACCGCCACCTCTTGTAATCACGGTGCGGCGATCAAACAACAACCACCACCACCCTCCGTTGGCAACAGCCGTCGCCGCCGTTTGCCGGTGGTTATCCAAAAACGTTGACGACAGCAGCAGCTATTGCTACCACCGCCGTCGTTTTTCCGGCAAAAACAAAAATCCACCACCATCGTCGACGATAGTGGCGATAGCCACCGCCGCCGATCGGCGATTTGAACCTCAATCAGTCGCCGCCACCACACCGCTGTGGTGCGGCTTCCGATTGCGATTAACATCACCACCATGCCTTGGTGGTCGAATCAATTACCACCGCCACCACAAACGGTGGGGCGGTGGTTGGTTTTTACCGTAGCACCGCCGCCACTACACGGCTGTGTGGTGGTTTTGTGAACAACAGCTGCCGCTACCACCAACTGTGGTGCGTGGGCTACGGGTGCGACAGCCGGCGGCCACCACTAACTGTGGTGAGCCGTCGGTGGCTTTGCGGTGGTTGGCCTGGTGGCTCGGCCGGCTAACTGCCGCTGTTCCATCGCCGATTTCCGATTCGTTAGGTTTTCGAAAAATTCAATTTTTACAAACATAAAACATATAAAAATCAAATTTTTAACAAACCTAATTATCAAACAAACCTGATCTGTAGGTTTAGGAAGTCGCTCTGATACCACTGTTGGGAATCGTAGGCACCAAAAACATACACGCAACGGATAATAAAAACCTAGATTCCCAAGAACGGATCCAATCCTAAACCTTACAGATTCAAAGAGGATTGATCAGATTAGCTTACCTTGTGCGATAAAATGTCTGGAAAGCGAGCGGGGATACACCACTACTGGCACCACGTGAGAGGGTTGCTAGACCACCGTGACTGATCGGAAAAAGCGCTCCGGTCGTTGTGTGTGAGAGGAAGCCGGCGGCGGCAGTGAGGAGAGGGAGAGAGAGAGAGAGAGAGTAATTTTTCGGAGGAAAGATAAAATCAACTGATAAATCACCTTAAGCCTTTATTTATAGAGATAAACAAGGCAGTGATTGAATCTGATTTTAATTCTTTTATAATTATCTCATTAATTAATTCCTTAATTAATTAATTTAACTGATTAATTAATCTAATAAATAATTAACTTATTATTTATTTCATTCTCTTCTTAATTATTTCTCACACACAAATATTCTCAATTAGGTGTGCAGCGGTGTGACCTACTAGTGTCTTATAACATTGGACACGGTAATCTTCTGTTACTGTCTTGCATATAATCCTTACAACACCACCCGACAAATAAAACCACGAGTGGCCGGATCCCCCGGAGCTCAATTAATTAAGGAGTGACGAATGTAGTTTGTGCTTCACGCCACTCTACTTCCCAGGGATGTACGGTCCCATGGTACGCATTACTCACGATGCAATCCCCAACGATATCAAAATAGCATGCATAACGATGATCATCAGTATAGCATTCACAATTATTTATGAATTCCACAATAAACATTTGCAAGGTATTATACGTTAGAAAAGTTCACATAATCAGTGTAATATCATCATCAAATCATTTCACAAACCGAATAGATATATTTTAAAAGCAGTAAAAGCAATCCTCTAACTAGGACACCCCTAGGCAGACTTAGCACGGGGGTTCCGCTACCCGGTTAGCGGACGGGGTCAAGGGAGCCGCCCTTGCGGGGTTGAGGGGCAGCGCCCCTAGAAATTTTTTGGTTCCTATAGGAATAAATCACTAGGAAAAATCCTCTCCGAAAACTAACCCTACAATCGAAACCCCTCAAAGAACCGACTCAGAAAAGCACATTTTCCGACTTACAAATCCCGATTCGGGAAATGGCAATTCCCGATTCGGGAAAACACCAATTCCCGATTCGGGAAACCTCAACTCCGAATTTCCGACTCGAAAAACAAACGAGGTCAGCATAACGGCTAGACCAGCCCAATGGCCAATTCAGAAATCGAAGTTTCCAATTCGGGAAAGGCACTAGAGACACTCAAACATGATTCATAAAATCCGACTCGGAAAACACGAAATCCGACTCGGAAAACATGGTTTCCCGATTCGGAAATCATAGATCCCGATTCGGGAAATATGATTTCCCAACTCGGAAAATACGAACAGATTCCGAAAACAGCCCAAAATCGGTCTAAAATTGATTCTAACTCGATCCAATTGCACCCAAACTATCCCAAAGCAAATATACATCATTTACCAGTAATCTTACACTATTCGGTCATCGAAATCTTACCTTAGCGATGATTTCTCGACCTTGAAGATGATGAAATGGCTCCAAGCTCCCCTCCAAAACACACACTAAGCACACACTAATCTTTTTCCTAAAATGGCAAAGATTAGAGTTTCTATACCATTTATAGCATGGGCCATGGGTTAAGCCCATACCTAAAATAGTTAAACCAATCCAATTAAGTTGAGTTCTAAAGTAGACACAAATGGCCCATCTCCTGAATATTTCTCTTAAAATGGTCATTTCACCCCAAACTTTACTTATTTAACAAAATTGGAAATTCCGGTTATTACACTACCCCTGAATCAATATGTGGAAAGGTACCCATTTAAAATAATAATTGATTTAACTTTATTGGTGGAAATGGATAAAAAAGTAATTTCTCTCTCCATTAATCAAGTTATAGAGAATTCTCTAAACTTAGAGAATTTTCTAGTTTTCTCTATTTTAGAAAACAATATAGAGAAGCCGGTGGAGATGCTCTAACATAACCTAATCTAACCTACTTTTTCTTATTAAACGTGTTAAAAATTTTCACCCATATATATTTTAAATGGGTTGAGAGCGGGTTGACTAGTTTATAATTTCTCAACCTTAACGTGTCAAATAAACGGCTTTAACCAGCGTTGATCTATTTAATATTAAAATTTTTAACAAAAATTTATATAAAACTCTTTAATTTGATTACAAATACAAATAAAATGTTTAAAGTTTGAATAAAAGAGAGTGGAACTTTATAGGGTTAATTTCATATATACCCTTATTAAACCTCAAAATATCATATATACCCAATCTAATTTACAAATATCATATATACCTTTCTTAACTTATCAAAATATTATATTTACCCAAATAACAATTTTTAATTAACTTAAATTAGATATAATAATAAAAAACAATAAAATGACTATTATACCCTTTAAGTATATAAAAGATAAAACCAAAATTACAATTAAAAAACCCTAAATTCATCATCTCCTTCTCAAATACCATACCGGTGCAACCCTAACAAATGGACCCGTTGATTGAATAACAAATCCAAGGATTCTAGTGTCGTTGATTTCGGAGAATGCCAAAACGAGAGTTAAAAAAGAAGAGTTCTTTCAAAAGTAATATTCAAAAACTCATGTCCAAAACAAGGGTAAAATATGATTTAACCTCTAAACTTTGCATTTAAAAATGATTTAATCCGTAAACTTTTTTAGTGAGTGTTTTAATCCCCAAACTTGTTATAATGAATATTTTAATCCCTAAACTTGTTATAATTAATTGTTTTAGCCACTTGACCTGCTATAGCAGGTTACCATACTTTTAAAAATCACTTTAATCCCTAAACTTATTAACAATATATGATTTAAGCCTTAAACTTTTTATTTAAAAATGGTTTAACCCCTAAACTTTTTAATGAATGTTATAATCCTTAAACTTTTTATAGTATTTGATTAAATACCTAAACTTATTGACCTAATTATTTTTTTTATCTCTAATGAATGTTTAACACTTGTTTAAAGTACTTCAAAAACACATGATCTTGAATATCTCTAACTTGCATTTCTTGATTTTAATGTCCCTTGATCGGATGTAATCAATAAAATTTAGCGTATGAAACAACAATAGACTAATGAATCAAATTAACCAAAAGTTTAACAAAAAAAATAATCATATGACGTTTGGTGATTCTGTGTTCATCATGATGCAAATTTACCTAAAATTTAATGCTTAGATTTCGCTGCGAAAATCAAATGCGGACCAAATCAAACACATAAATGACAGAAATGAAATCAAATGAAATGGACCAGCTAGTTTATGAAGAGATTATTGCAGAAAATTTCGATTTGACCGAGTTGCAAACTATACTGGACTAGAGACGAATGGATGCAGTTTTTTCAATTGTGAATTAATGGTAACAGGTTTAGCCGGCAGAATGTTGTATTAAATTATGTTAGAGATAAAAATAATTAGGTTCAACAAGTTTAGATATTTAATCAAATACTATAAAAAGTTTAAGGATCATAATATTCGTTAAAAAAGTTTAGGGGTTAAACCATTTTAAGTAAAAAGTTTGAGGGTTAAATCTTATTTTATCAATAAATTTAGGGATTAAAGTGATTTTTAAAGGGATTACTTCTTCAAAATGTATCCAACTATCCTCAATATACTATTGTGTGTATCAACCTAAAAAAATTCCGTTTGTATATATCAAACTTTACTTTTTAGTCTATTATGTGTATTTTTGATACACACAATAGTATATTGGAAGATAGTTGGATACACATAATAGACTAAAAAATACACACAATAGACTAAAAAATAAAGTTTGATACATACAGAAAGAATTTTTTAGGTGGATACATACAATAGTATATTGGGGATAGTTGGATACATTTTAAAGAAGTAATCCAATTTTTAAAAGTATGGTAACCTGCTATAGCAGGTCAAATGGCTAAAACAATTAGTTATAACAAGTTTAGGGATTAAAACATTAATTATAACAAGTTTAAGGATTAAAACATTCACTAAAAAAGTTTAGGGGTTAAATCATTTTTAAGTACAAAGCTTAGGGGTTAAATCATATTTTACCCCCAAAATAACAAAGCCTAACAACTATACATAATACATATGGAGAATTCTATCCCACCCCCTTTATTAGGGGGTGGGAGTTGGTGGTGTGTGTGCCTCTGTGGGACCCAGTGGTGGGTCCCAGTATTATTGTGTGAGTGTGGGTGGTCCGAATAGTAATCCCCAATACATATAATGACCGGGTTAAGTTCTGGTGAGACCAAACATTTTTGGTGAGACCAGTGAGACCAACATATTTTACTTGAAACTTCACATCAAAACATTTGTGAAGGTAAAAAAAATTGAACATTCATCGTTAAAACATACTAAAAAACACTATCGATTTTTTTTTTTTCCAAAAAAAGGTTAAAAAACGAAAGCTTCACAACAGTTTTTTTTGTGAAGGTTCGCATTATATATATGTAACCTTCACAGAACTTGAGCTGTGAAAGTTTCGTTTTTTAGCCTGTTTTTGATATTATTTTGCATCGAAAGTGATTTTTAGGTCTGCGTATTCGAGTTTTACGTACATTCACGGTGTTTTTTGTAAAGTTTCATACGTTAGGTATTGGTTTCACGCGGTCTCACGGTAACAGCTTGGTCTCACCTGATCCTAAGTCTAACGAAGAAATAAAATAAGCAAACCTTCTAAAAGAAAATATTAATAAAATAAAAAAGTGTTCTAAAACAATAGTTCCATTGTGATTCTATCTCCTTCTGCTGCATCATCATACCCCACCCCACCGCCTTCCCAAAATCATATCAAATTTGTTCTGAATTTATTTATGAAATTACAACAATGAAAAACAAAAAATTGATATCAATATCCATGGGTAATTGAAGCAAACGGGTGCACCAGATTCAAAGAAACAACAATTCCCAAATCGACGATGTCTGGAACTCAAATCTGCCGCAATTACCCTTTGAATTTCAACCTCTTTGGTGTTGAACCACCCACTTTATTTAGAAGAATCCATATCGTTTTTCTCCTTCTTAGCCCGCCCTCTTTTTATTATTTTCTGGATCTGGAGATTTTGATGATAACATGATTTTAGAGTTTTTTTTTTTATAAACTTTGTTTATTTTCATCTTTTACATATAAGAGGGTATAATGGTTATTTAAATAATTTTTATTATTGAATTTGATTTAAAATGATTAAAAGTTATTATTTGGGTAAATATGATATTTTGATATGTTAAGAAGAGTGTATATGATATTTGTAGATTAAGTTGGGTAAATATGATATTTTCAATTTTAATAAGGGTATATATGAAATTAACCCAACTTTCTATATCTTTGTTAAAGGTGCAATTGCTTTTAGATCAATATGTATTCTTTTAAACTAGCTTACAAGAAGTGACTGCATCCTACCGATAATATTGTTGTATGTGGCATCAAGATCATTTTGCTTAAACAGCCAAAAATAAGAAAAAGCCTCGCTCATATGTTGCAAAAAAAAAAAAAAAATTGAAAAGGCAATTTATTAATAAAACACATAAATACAACAATAAAACAGACCCCACCAAAAACAAAAAACTATTTGCCATTTTTAATGAAACCATATTTTTTATAATTAATTGTTATTTTATTTTATATAATGTTAATTATTTTCCCATTTTGAAAAAAAATCTAGATGCACCTATCTGAGGTCTACATCATGGGGTCAATCAGGGGCGGAGCCAAGATTTTCTATGAAGGTGGTTCTTTTATTTCAACCATTTTTGCTTGAAGCCATCGGTTTAAGGGGCCATTAACCCTAACAAGTACCCGGTAACTGGTAAGCGCTACCGATAAGAATCTACACCAAACATTAACTTATTGAGTATAATTTAGTGTTGAATGCAATAATTTAACGGGTAATGGCTAATTGTAGTCATCATCATCACTTACTGAGTAAAACTCTCGGTCCTTGTCAATCAATACAAAATGAGATTGTTTTTTAATTGAAATAGGTAATTGATCAAAATGAGCAACCAATGAGCTATTTACTAATCGGTTACCGGGTAAGCACTTGCTGGTATCATTTACCTTATTAGTTAAGCATGACAAACACCGAGAAACCTACCCGGTAAACGACAAGGCAAGACCAATGGTCTTACCTGATAAATGTAGGAAACGACTCTTATCAGATAAGCCTTCTTACCAATAGTTTATTTTCATAGCAAAAAATACTACATAACGGAATAAATGAAAGTAAATCTTTTACAAATGAATACTTAAAGCATAAGAATTTCGAATGCAACAACTAAGTTTTAATAACAAGAAAATGCTTCCGCACAAGACACATTTAAGTAAATTGTAATTTTTAATAAACTAAAATATAAAGTTATTAAGTATCCCAACTGCAATTGTTAAGAAAGGGAATGTAAAATAGCAAAATATACTTCATCATTTTCAATATCAAAATGTCTGATCCCGTTCTTTACTATATTTAATGGGAAAAAAAAAATACAATGGAGAGGGTGTTCTATTTACCACCCAAGGCCAAGGCTACCTCCGCCATTGGGGTCAAATACGTCCATGGAAATATTTACTTCCATTCAGATGTATGATGGGTATTTGTCGTGAATTTGTATACACATTAACTCAGATGTATGGTGGGTATATATCGTGAATTTGTATACAACATGGTTTCTCAATAATAATAGTAAACGCAAAATTGTATATCTGAAATTGCAAGAAGTTTCTGCATCTCAAACTGTTATGAAAAGATCTAACATTTGGCATCACTATTATGTTTGATTACTTGGAGCGTTGCATTTGCAATCCGCTCAATCTCCTCTTTCAAAGACTACTGCATCCCCCGTACCCAAACCTGTAACATTGATATGTTCTAATGTTATTCTTGGCAAACTAGTTATTAGTTGATGAACTGATTATGTTTAGTAAGAAACAATAGATAAGCTAGATAAAAAAAATATATCAATGTCGATGTTACCTAAATGACTAGGTTGAAAAAATATATGGGACATAAACGGAAAATGTCAACGAACTTATTTAAAAGCAATTTAAAATAGTTTTTCAAAAAATAAACGTAGGTTGTCTAACATCGTTTATAAAATTTTGAAAATAAAGAAGTAAGATTAATTATATTTATTAAATTATTTAATAATATAAAACAGTTACTCCTCAGTCATCCTCCATCCACTACGAGAAAAAGGGTATTTTAAAAAGGATTTAGGAGCGTATCGAAAAGTGATTTTTTAAAGAAGAAATTATATGACAAATGTAAGAATTATAACTAAATTTAAGTTTTTCCCATCTAAAACCCTCTTAAAACCCTTCCTAAAACCTTCTCTTATCGTTATACAGGAAAGGCTATTAACTGAAATAATTTTTTTTTTGAAAACCTTTAAATAAAACTTTTAAATACAAAGAAAACATTCTCCAAATGTCATTATCTTTGTAATGATCATCACTTTTTCTTTTTAAGAGAATAAAAAAATCACTCTCTTTGTTTCTCCATACAATTTTGGAGGGTCTCCAAATTTATAGAACCTTTCTTTGCATGGGAGAATCTTAGGTTCTCTACAAGTTCGGTATTATAGAATTAAAAATCGAAATTTTAAAAAATAAAATATTAAATATATAATTAAAATATTTTATAACTTTAGCATCTTAATATATTTTAAAAACACTTTATATAAATAATAATATATTAATATTATAATAGGAGTGAATATAAGAATTATAATTTTTTTAGGTTAATCTTTAAGGAATTTCTTTAACTTGAAGTTTTTTTTTCTTTTCTCTCTATTTAAAAAGCAAAAAAAAAAATCTGATAGAGAAAAATAAAGAATAAAATCTTATCTAGTTTATAGAATCTGATGAAGATGCTTATAAGTTAGTGTTTTTTACTAACCAAATAGGTTTTTTTCGATAATGTTTATAAGCTTGTTTTTAACTTATGATTATCAACGATAGCCAAGATCTTCGTCAATCAAGGATGCAAGCATTACGAGTATGAACAAAGTAGTAAAGTAAGAGAAATCTATGTATATAGAAATGACACCGAAATGACTATCTTTCCCATGTCGTTTCATCTTGTGAAGTAAAGTCACGACACAACGAGCTGCTAAAATTTCAAAAGGATTTCACATATATATTACGAATAAAGAGGTAATGAAAAGACATGATTTACCAATCGACAATTGTACTTCTCTTGCAGATAGGATTGAGTACATAATCAAGTCATAGCATGTCAAACAACATGATTTTCCCGATCTAAATCATGTATGTTTTATTTGGAAAAAATTCGTTTAGCGAGCGTATTCTTACTGGAGAATAAAAGATCTCTAAAAACTAAAGATATCACAAACAAAATTTTTTTATAGGATGTTATGTATGTTATGTCCAAGTGGCATAATAATATGATTAATATGACCTAGATTAATAGAATCATATAATTATATAGTTCTTTTGGAATGTTTTAAAACGAATATCTTTTAGGAAAATTTTAAAATAAAACATTCAATTACTTTTTCTTTTCTTAGATATGTTTTGATAGGACATTTCTCCATAATGTTATTAAAAAAAAGACTATCTTCATCAAAATGTATTCAACTTTACCATTATTCCTATTGTGTGTATCCAACTTCAAAATGTGTTATTGTATGCACTAAAGTTTTAAAATGTGCTATTGTATGTAACATGTTACCTATTAACCTGCTAGTGCTGATGTGTAACAAGTTGTTGTCTACGTGGCATTTTACTGTTCATCTTCTTCATATTACCCAGATTCCGGCAGCTTCACTTGATTTTCCGGCAACCGATGGGTTTTGCCGGAATACTTGACGATATTTTCTCATCGCCAGAAGAATCCTCTACCTCCCCCCTTTCACACGATTTTCCGACAGCTTCACATGATTTTTCGGCGAAGGCGAAGAATCCGGCAGCTTCACATGATTTTCCGGTGAAGGCGAAAAATCCGACAACTTCACAGGATTTTTCGACGAAGGCCAAGAATCCTCTATCTTCACCATCAAACCCTAATTAATTGATTTATAATGAACTTGATGATGCAACAAGAGCTAGATGATATGAAGAAGAGGTTAAAGGAGATGGAGGATGATGTTGGTGCTTTGTGAGAAATGCAGATCAATGTCAAGAAGGAAATGGGGGCTGCTGCAACCCAAGGTTTTTTATTAGGGTTTCTTGAGACCAAAATTGGGAGGAATTCCTTCAGATTGGTTTTTCATAAACCTACAATTGATTGGTTTTTCAAATTAGGGTTCTTGATAAATTAGGGTTCTTGATTAAATTAGGGTTCTTGATAAATTGGGGTTCTTGATCAAATTAGGGATGAGATCAATGGAGAAGAAGATGACTTGTTATGGTTTTGATTTAGAATTTAGGGTTTCCATCTGATTTAGGGTTTATGATTTTTTGGTTTTGATTTAGGATTTAGGGTTTCAATGGAGAAGGAGATGACTTGGCGTCTACATGGCACCCACATGGCTACCACGTAAGCATTGGAGACCGGCTAAGGGTTTAGCACGGAAAACATTACACACAATAGCACATTTTGAAAGTATAGTACATACAATAGCACATTTTAAAGTTTGATACACACAATAGGAATAAGGGTAAAGTTGGATACATTTTGGTGAAGATAGTCCTAAAAAAATATGTGATGTTTCATTCCAAAAGTGTCCAACTAAAGTTATAAGATATTTAAACACATCTAAACTGAAAAAAAGATGACGATAATATGATATACACCTTTTAATAGGATACTTGAATGAAATTAAAAATCTATTATATTAATGTATTTTAAACATAGTTGGGGTTCTTGATCAAATTAGGGATGAGATCAATGGAGAAGAAGATGACTTGTTTTGGTTTTGATTTAGAATTTAGGGTTTCCATCTGATTTAGGGTTTATGATTTTTTGGTTTTGATTTAGGATTTAGGGTTTCAATGGAGAAGGAGATGACTTGGCATCTACATGGCACCCACATGGCTACCACGTAAGCATTGGAGACCGGCTAAGGGTTTAGCACGGAAAACATTACACACAATAGCACATTTTGAAAGTATAGTACATACAATAGCACATTTTAAAGTTTGATACACACAATAGGAATAAGGGTAAAGTTGGATACATTTTGGTGAAGATAGTCCTAAAAAAATATGTGATGTTTCATTCCAAAAGTGTCCAACTAAAGTTATAAGATGTTTAAACACATCTAAACTGAAAAAAAGATGATGATAATATGATATACACCTTTTAATAGGATACTTGAATGAAATTAAAAATCTATTATATTAATGTATTTTAAACATAGTTGACGTCTTATTAAGTCTGAATTTATAACTTCATAAATAATAATCTACCTTCACATATTAATACATGAGCATGTTCTTATATTCAAAAAAAATTTAACGTTCGCCTTTTACATTTCAGTTCTTGAAAGATGGCTATTTGTGAATGTAAAAGATGATCTAGTTCATCATGATCTCATCAAATCATGATGAATCTAGCATGAAAGATATGAGAGAAAAATAGAGAGAGAAAGTAGAGAGAGAAAATGAGAGGAAATCACATGTCATTCAATTACTTCAAAATGAAAACGTGCTCCTTACAAACAAACGCATTGAGGTATTTATACCTCAACCCTATAAAATGAAATATTACAAAAGAGACCCCTCAACTATTCTATAAACACAAGTTCTAACAATCTCCCCCTTTTATAGAATAGGAGGGACATTTACCAAAAATTAACACAAAGAACAACAAAAACATCTGAACACACAAATACAGAACTAATTAGGAAACTTCCTTCTCATTTTGAACCTGACTTCAGCAATCCGAATGTCATTCCTCACATCAAGCCTTTTCTCTATCTCCTTTACAAAATATTTGATCAGGTGTCTCTCAGGTGGATCAATCAAATCAATACCTGCATGATTATGCTGAAGTCTTTTTCTGAGTTGATCTACCACCATCCTTAAAGTTCCATCACTAAACATCATTACTTCATGAACTAGCATTCCCTTTAGTTCTCCTTTGGAATCAGGATAAACACATACAATCATCTTATCATCATCATGAAATACTGTGTACAGAGCCAAATGTCTGAAGTCTTCATGAAGTACATTTGCTGGCCTGTGACTATACAGCTTTGATGTCCAATTTTCTAATCCAAGTTGAAAATCATACAGATGTGCCAAAGTGATAGAGGCTCAAAGATGTCTAAGAACATCAACAAATGCAGTCATCTCCTCGAATGACCTGATCAACCTACTCTTCAAGTCTCACATAATGTTGAGGAAGACATTAAACTCAATATTCTGGAAATCAGCTTCTGAAATTACATAATCCTTTCTATCTTCTCTTCTCAAAGTTATCTCAGGATATACATAACGTCTCAAACAATTAGTTCTGTATTTCTCAACACTTACAAACTTCTTATCCACACCTAAGTCTTCCACCCTTTCTCTTTCACCTTCCTCATATTTATGTATTCTGTCTTCAACTCTGCTTTCAAATTTCCAATCCCATAAGCTTTCTCTACATCAATTTCTCTTTTACGATGAGAAAATCTGGAACCATATATTTCCTCCAAATATGGTACCCTGACTCTTGTGAATCTATCCCTATAGGTTTTCTTCAGAAATCGACCAGAACTTGCTTTCATTCTTTCCCACAACTCTATCTTTTCCGGATCCAATGGCATCAAATCATTTGAAGGAAGAACATCCTCTAACCTTGGACCCTCAACATCATCTTCAGGCACTAATCCTTAAAATCAAACGTTAGATCTTCACACATATCCTCCATGTTCCTATCCTCTTGCACTCTACCTGTTTCCAGCTCATCATCAGGCACTTCATAATTGTGAATTTCATTAGCCACATTCTCTAGTAGCTCTAGAACTCTGTCCAATTCAAACTTTGATCCAGAAGCACCAGAAGTGCCAATATCTCTTTGTACATCTTTGCCTTCAGAACTAGCCCTCCAATTTGGTACATCTTCTTGAACTGAGCTTAAAAAGTCAAACGTTGACTGCATATCAGATCCACCAACTCCTCTACTTGACTCACCCCCAACTAGTACAATAGCATCACGTTGTCGGTAAGGCTGCTTCTCCCTTGGAGGCCTCTCCTCAAATCTATCAACAACTCTAATCCAAGGAGATGAGGGTTCTCTGACAATCTCACTTTTCAACCTTCTACGTTTTCTCTCCCCCTCATGAAGATCATCATGATCATCATGGTCGTCATGTCTTCTGGTTGGACGTCTAGCAGCCACCTGACAAGTCTCCTCAAGACCCCGAATTCTATCAGAAAGCTGAGATAAACCATCCATGAAAGTTTTGTTGATCTCAGTAAACGTCTTAGTAAGCGAGGAATCAAGAGAAGTTTGAAAAGCCTGGAATTCCGCATGAGTTACTAAATGAGCTTGTCGTCGTTGCTCTTGAATTGCCTGTTGCTGAAGGAGAGTCTGTTGTTGCAAAACACCAACCAAATCCCGGTCTTCCTTAGAACCTGACTCCAAAAGCTTAGTAAACAGTAAGTTCTTCAATTCTGGAATAGATAAAGAATCAGCCGCAGACTGAGAAGGCTGAGAAGGAGGATCAGGCATCGAAGCTTTCCCTTTAGCTAAAGTAGCCACTTGCTCTTCCAAAGAAGAAATTCGGGCAATCTGCTACTTCATAGTGTCAACAATCTGCTAATTGTTTGCCCGATACATGGACCGTGTGATAAGTTGGTCAACAGTTGCAACAACATCTATTCAGGAGAGATCAATGTCAGTAGTTGTACCTGAACCAGTTTGAGGAGGCACAGAAAATGATGGTGCTGCAGGTACAGTAGATGAAAACACTGTAGAGGATGCTGAAGCAATGGTAGAAGCTGAAGATGAACTACCAATGGGTGTTGAGGAAGAACCCAAGATAGTAGATTGTGCCCGGATAGATGTCATAAATGAGGATGAGGGTAAACTAACACCGAGGTCACGTAGACTTCTCGTTGACCCAAGAGTAGAGCTCAAGGGACCCATGTTCAGCGTTGGCATAATGTTAACACTGATGGGATTTCCTTCCGATCCTTGCAAGCCACCAACAAATGATGAACTCACTACGGTAGTTCTGGCAGGGCTACTAAAGCCTCCTGCAAGTGTGGTGTCCATATGTGTCCTAGCCAAAGAAGAGAATACATTTGTTACAAGTGGATCTAGACTCAATGTGCTCTGAACTGAAGTCGTGGGGTGAGGCTGTTGCCTCACTGTGTCGGTACCACCACCCTCCAATTGAAGGATAGGTACAAGTTGTGTTTTATCCCCGTGTGAAGTTGAAACTACTGTTTGTTGAGAAACAGTAGAGTGGTTTAGTGGGATTGTGCAATGCATGGTTGGGTGAACCATGACTTGTTCAATGGTAGGCGGCAACATATGCGCACCCCCAGATGATGTGGTTGCCCGGCTAGACTCGGTGTGGGGAGGGGTTTTTGTACTATTTTTATGGCCCTTGTCTCACTCTCACCATCTTTTTCTCCGTCCCTTTCACACAATCTCACAACCGGATTTTCATTTAAGACTCCCTCAGCCATCCTTATATCACCATGTTGAGCAATCAAGCTCGACCCTTGATCATCATCCAGCAGGTCATCATTACTATCAGAGCCTGGAAGCTCCTCGGTAGGACCATCCAATGCATCCGTAGCATCAATACTAGCATCAAGCTGCTAAGTGCTGATATACGAGGAAGATGATGCAGCATGCACATCATCATCTACAAGCTGAGAATTGGTAGCAGAAATCTCTTCTGAAGATGAATCATGCCCCATAAGCCGTTGTAAACGTTGGGCCATCTCACCAGGAGTAAAGAACTGAGGTTCAGTAACAGCAACAAACTGAGGAGGCTCCACATGCAATGATTCATCAACAACCTCTTGGTCAATAAATGTCTCCAAGAATTGTGCATTTAATGGAGAAAAACTGAAATCAACTAGTTCCTCATCTACTTGGGCCTCAATAATCGGTGAAACGACACCTTGAGCAACTTCAACTGCATCAAATACATCATCCATTCTTGCCTCAAAAGTAATCTGTCCTATTTCGGCAGCAACATTCACATTAGAAGAATGTGCTGGCTGATCAGAATGGACCCCGCCTGTACCCCTCTCAGTATTTTCCCTCTGCACACCCTGACCAAGATCCCATGATCGTTGGTCCCTAATTACTAAACCCTCACTTCTAGGGATAACACCTTGGGTAGGTCCCGTCGGTTATGGCTGGACAATAGGTGGAAATCCAGACCTATACGCTCGCACACTGTTCTCATTCTGATCAGCATAGGCAAGAAGTTCGTCAAATAATGGAATTTCTTCAGAGACTTGTTGCTTTGTATTCCTGATGGACTGCATGTCATGTATTTTGACCAGCTCAGCATCTGATCGTCGCGGAATATCCGGATTTCGCTCCATAACACTAGCAATGAGAATGCTAAAGAACCAAGGAAAGGGTAGATGAGTTTGCTTCTTGGGTAACAATTCCTTGAGGTCATGAAAAATTAGCGCCGCATAATCATAGTGCCTGTTGAAAAGGACACCATGAAAGAAGATGAGGAACGACTGGGTAGTTGTATCTTGAGCAATCTTCTTTCCTGTTAGACATCTGCTGAGAATAGTGAACAAGCAGTTGTAGGTTGGTGGCAGCTTGGACTTGTTGAAGTGAGAAGTGGCATTAAGTGCGCCAACATGCCCAATAGAGGAATACCAGCCATTGCCTCTTCCACAGTAGCAAATGGTTCAAAATGATCAGCACCCGGTCTGTTGTTCGCCTCTGGAAACCCCAATACACGTCTGAACTTGTTAAGACCAAAACTCATCATGAAATGATCCACTTTAGCCGTAAAGTGGTGATACTCAGGATCAGAATGAAACTCCTATGTTCTTCAAGCCTGTTGAACATAAATCATTGGGACTTTGATCAACTTTTTCAGCACAGTGGACAATGGGTGGTTCCGTAGAATCTCAGTATCAACTGGGGAGGTGGTCTTCGCATATGGATTGTAGGGCACATTATTTGATGCTGGTTCCAAAAACATCCCTCGTTGTATAAGTTGCCTGTCAGCATCAAGATTCGATTGATGTTGAGAAGATCGGACAAATAAGATACGCGAAACCGCAAGATTGTCATTATCCGGGAAAATGTAATTCTCCATAGCTGTTAATCATAAAACAATATCAGATGTGTGATTTGTATTTTATTATTTATAAGAAAAAAGTTCGGTGTGAAAAAGAAATTCACACAGTGTGGGACTTGAGAAAGAAAACCCTTAAAATATGACCATGAGTAAAAATAATTGACCCGAGAATAAGAAACATTGTATAAGTCTTCAAGTGCAAATTACTTCAACTTTGAGTATAGACTATATATTGAGTCCAATGAGCCAAGAAAAGATCTCGAATCCATTTGGCTAAACTTGTATTTCGAGTGTTGAGTCCATTGGGCCAATAACCGATAAGCCCGGTAATTGAAGTAGAGTCCAATACTTACAATAGGTCCAATAGTCCCAATAAGTCCATTAATGCACTAATTTATCTTTGCATAATAAAAACCGAGTAAAAGAGACTTATACAAGTTAATTATTTTAGGTCAATGTTTTACGATTTTGAGGGTCATACGTAAGTCCAAACGAAAGAGAGTCACAAGATCTCAAGTCCATATGATCCGGAACAACAGATCATTCACACTAACATTTTGAAAAATGTCAAGAATAAAATCCCAAGGATTTGAACCCATGTTTAAGGATTAGTTATTACAAAAATTTCTACTAGCCTAATCGATACATGATTGAGTGAGTACCTATAGGCATCGTAAGGAAACGTGTACAAAACACACACAATACACCTAAGTACTATAAAATAACAGTCTTGAATCTTCAGAGGCTTCAACTTGAACAATGTAGGCACAAACAGAGAGTATTTCCAGAAAGATTGGAAACCGAAGAAGAAAGGCGTATTTATATGATAATAAGATTAGTGCTAATGATGACATGTTACACGTGGCACAACACAAGTGGATGATGCATTCTTCGAGCCGAAAAAGGAAAAGACACATAAGCTCGAAAAAACCACTCGAAACAAGACTCGAGAAACATAAAGAAGACTCGAAGAATGATCTTGAGTCAGTTTCTCGATTCACAGACATACAGCTCAAAGAGTCAACTCGAAGTTAGCTGTTCGAGTCACAAGCAAACAGCTCGAAAAATCCACTTGAAGTTAGTTTTTCGATTCACATAGAGAATGCTCGAGAAAAGAACTCGAAAACATGATCTCGAGTAATAGAAATACAGCTCGAAGAATTAACTTGAACGTAGTTTCTCGAGTCACATATTTCGAGCCACAGAGATAAGGCTCGAGCAAGGTATTCGAGTCATACACTCGAGAGTTGTACTATGCTCGAAGAAAATGTTCGAGTCATCTTTCGGAATAGTTCGAGTCAATAGAGACAAAAGTAGAATAGGACAAAGTCTCAAGATATGTACAATACAACAAGTATCTCGAGACTTATGTTCACCATGCTCCCCCTAAGAACATATATTACCAGTACTCCCCCTCAAACAAAGCATACCTGATTTACCTGTTATCCCACAATATACACAGCTGAACTAACCTGTGAAAGAAGTCCGGAAGCTCCCCCTAAACTGATGAATACTTTTCACAACAATTAGATTAGTAATCAAAGAAAATAGAGAAAAAACAAAAAGAAAAACAGCTTCAAAATAGACTACAAAAAAAAAATCAAATATATTGTATTGCTAGATATACAAAATAAACTAAAGACGATACATGAGATTAATATGGGAATCAATTTATTCTGTGTATAAAGAAATACAGGACACCCGATATCTAAATCTTTCTATCAATCATACCAAGTCTAGAGATGAGAAATTTAAAGCGTTTCTCATCTAAAGCCTTAGTAAACAGATCTGCAAGTTGAAATTCAGTGTTCACAAAATACAGCTCAATATTCTCTTTTTCCACATTATTTTTAAAAAAATGATACCTGATATAAATGTGCTTGGTCTTTGAGTGTTGTACTGGATTGGCTGATATGGCGATTGCACTTTTGGAATCACAATAAATGGGAATTTTCTTGTATTCCAATCCATAATCTCGAAGTTGAGTTTGCATCCAAGGAACCTGTGAACAGCAACTTGCGGCAGCAACATATTCAGATTCAGCTGTAGATGTAGAAACACATTGCTGCTTCTTGGATGCCCACGAGACTAGTTTAATCCCCAAAAATTGTAAATGATTGGAGGTACTCTTTCTATCCATGTTGCAACCACCATAATCAGCATCAGTGTAAGCTTGTAATTCAAATCCAAGCCCTTTAGGGTATCAAATACCATTATATGGTGTTCCCTTCAAGTATCGGAAGATCCTTTTGACTGCCGCCAAATGAGATTCTTTTGGCTTTGCCTGATATCTGGCACACACACATGTAGCAAACATAATATCTGGTCTACTAGCGGTGAGATACATTAATGAACCAACCATGCTTCGATAATTCCTTAGATCAACATTCTTGCTTTCATGATCAGAACCAATCATATTTCCAGTTGCCATTAGAGTACCAATTGAATTACAACCGGACATGTCATACTTCTTAAGTAGATCAAAGATGTATTTTGACTAGTTGATAAAGATGCCATCTGGAAACTGTCTTACTTGTAGTCCAAGAAAAAAGTTGATCTCACCCATCATACTCATCATGAATTCTTCAGTCATGACTGTTTCAAACTTCTTGCATAATTCCCTGCTTGTAGAACCAAATATAATATCATCAACATAGATTTGAATCACCACAATATGTTCACCTTCCTTCATAAGAAATAACGTTGAATCAACCGAACCCTTCTTAAAACCTTTTGAAATTAGGTGTTTAGACAACTCATCGTGCCAAGCTCTTGGTGCCTGTTTTAACCCATATAATGCCTTATCTAGAACATACAAATAGTCCGGATGATCTGAGTCTACAAAACCTTCAGGTTGGGACATATAGACTTCTTCTTTCAAATGACCATAAAGAAAGGCAGTCTTGACATCCATTTGAAACACAGTAAAGTCCTTGTATGCAGCATAAGCAAGAAACATTCGAATAGCCTCAAGTTTAGCAACATGAGCAAAAGTTTCATCATAATCAATACCTTTCTGTTGACGATACCCTTTAGCTACTAGTCTTGCCTTGTTTTGTACGATAACATTATTTGCATCTCTCTTATTTTTGAATAACCACTTGGTATCGATGACTGTCTTATGATCAGGTTTCTTGACCAACCTCCACACTTTTAGAGCAAAAAACTGATTGAGTTCCTCTTGCATAGCAGTAAGCCAATCTGAATCTTATAGAGCATCAGAAACACGTGTGGGTTCAATGTTACTTAGGAACACCGAGAAATTGCACTCATTAGCTGTTGCCGCTCTGGTTTGAACACTTGAGGTAGGATCACCAATGATCAGTTCAATAGGATGAGCCTTGGTTCATTTTGCAGTGTGAGGTAAAGGTGTTTGATCATTTATAGATAAAGGTTCGGTGACAACACCAACTGATGATAAGTGATGTGAGAAGGATTCTGGAACATCAGGAATAATAGTGTTATCATACACTACAGGAGAAGATTGAGCATCTAGTTGAACATCTTCTTGTGCAACAAAATCAGGATTTGACGAGCCTAATGCAGTATCATTATTAATAATAGGAGCAGAAGAAGGAGATGAGTCAGGTATAATCGGATCTGGACTCGCAAATAAATGTACTGGTGATACTTCAGAAGCAGTAGTAACCGAACTTGAAGGAGTGGAAGATAAACCTGTAACAGATGAAGAAGAGTGATTAGTACCATACAGATCATCATAAAAGTACTCAAACAATATGTCTAACTCAGTTACAGTTGCGGTAGAAGTAGTTGAGGAACAAACAGACAATGACGCATCTGCAATCACAACATGGTTAGATATAGAACTTGAATAAATCTCAGCAAGAGGGTCAAATTTAACATTTATGCTTTCAGACACTACTTTCGTCTTTTTATTTAGTACTCTATATGCTACAGAGCAATCTAAGTATCCAATAAAGATCATCTCATCTGACTTTGATCCAAATTTCCCACGGTTTTCAGTTTCATTAAGAACAGAACAAGGACACCCAAAGACTTTGAAATAATCAATATTTGGAATTCTTCCAAACAAAAGATGATAATGTGTTTTTCCAAATCTCCGATGAATAATAGATCGGTTTTGAGTGTAACATGTTGTATTCATAGCTTCAGCACACAGATATTGAGGTAGTTGACTTTGAGCAAGCATTGAACGTGCAACTTCAACTAGCGTGCGATTTTGTCGTTCAACTACCCCATTCTGTTCCGGAGTTCTTGCAGCAGAAAATGTTTGAGTGATTCCTAAAGAATTATAAAAACCTTTTAACACTTGGTTCTTGAACTCTGTCCCATTATCTGTTCTTATAGTCTGAACCGGTAATTTTAGTTGAACTTGGACAGCTTTGATAAAATTGATTATCAAATGTGAAGTTTCATCTTTTGTTTTCAAAAACATTGTCCAAGTGTATCTTGAAAAGTCATCAACGATAACTAAAACATATTTTCTACCGGCCAGACTTACAATTTTCATTGGGCCACACAAATCCATATGAATAAGACTCAATAGAGATTTAGATCCTTGTTCAGGTTTGGGAGGATGAGATGCTCCCTTCATTTTGCCCTGAGTACAACCTGAGCACAGTTGTTCTGTCTCAAACTTAATCATTGGAATGCCAGATACTAATTGTTGTTTAACCAATCTATCAATGTATCTGTAATTCAAATGAGAAAGTCGTCGATGCCACAATAAAGATTGTTGCACCGAAGTCTTTGAGATAAAACAAGCAGAGTTAGTTGCAAGTATATGTCGAAGTTTGATAGTGTAGAGATTAGTCTTTCGAGAGCCAACTAATAATTCTCTACCTTCTTCAATTCTGACAACACATCTACGCTTTTCAAAATTAACCTCCAAATCTTTATCGCAGAATTTGCCAATACTAAAGAGATTATGATTCAAACCTTCAACATGTACTACATTTTTTATTGTGATGTCTTTGCAAACAATGTCTTCTTGACCCACTACTGGTACCAGATCATTATTGCCAAACTTGACGGATCCTCCATATTCTTCTTTGTAATTGGACAAGATCTTTTTCCTTCCAATCATATGTTTGGAACACCCGGAATCGAGGTACCATTTATGACTGGCCTGCAATAATGAAATCAGGTAGATTTAGGAACCCATTTAAGAATGGGTCCTTTAAAGGTAATACTTTTAAAAGCACATGAAATTGGATCCCAAAATTGTTTGGTTCCGTTAAGCATACTAAACACATGATATGGAACAAAATCAAGAATTGAAGAGCGAAGAATATTAGAGATTTTAGATTTAGTATGAGTTTCAGCTTTTGTCTTTGTTGTTGTAGGAGAAACTGAAGAAAATGATGTAACCTTTTTATTCATTGAATGGAAATTGGAAGGTACATTATTTTTAGGAACAATTTTGTTTCCCAAACTAGACTTAGCTAAAAACTTTCTAGATGAAGACATCATACTAGAATCTAATTTCTTAATATTCCGCTTCGTTGACTTCTTCTTTCTCTTCGTCTCAACCTTCATTCTGGTAGACTTTCCTGTAGGTGTGTTAGCATACAAATATCAAAAGGTTTAAGCTTAACTGAAGTAGATGCATCCTGTTCAAGTGTTTCTTCAGGGAAATCTATGTTAGGATTTTGCTTTTTCAAATCAACTTGATGTTGAAATTTTCTTAACATAGATTTGACTCCCTGAGTAAACTGAACAGTTTTAATATATGTATGAGTGACAGGAGTGGGTACAATTCTTTGATTTTTGCCAGCATAATGATGACATTCTTCATAGATAGATAGTCTTTCAACTAATCTATCATAATTCTTTGTTAAGGTACCACATTTGCTGTTCCAAAACTTTGTATCACACTTATGATGAGAAAGTTCAGTCTTTAACTTGTTAATTGTGTTTAGAGAAGATTGTTTTTCCAGCTTATGTTTCTTTTCTAAATAAAAAATTTCATCATGAAAATGACAAACTGCAGACTTTGATAAGAAAGAAGAAGAATCTACATTTTTCAGAGGTGTAAGAGATGATCCCTGTGATGATTCACCTGATTCAAAAATACTATTTGGAAAAACAGTTGAAGTTGAGTCATTCTGAATGTTCAACTGAGATGTTGTAAAAGATTGTGTATTATTAGAGAAAGGATCACTAATAATAGACTGTCCTTTCTCAATAGGTTCAAAAACATAGGGTTTTTCAACATCTTCAGATGACATGGCAGAAAGCTCTTTAAACTCAACGTACCCTTCAGAATTTACAACACGAACAACCTCTTCCTGCTCATCATCCACACCCTCTGTAAACTTTTGTTGGGATTCAGAGTTCTTTTGATCAGAAAGTTTGGTTTCTACTGATGTTCAGACATTGAGGATTAAATCATTTAAAATGTCTGAAACCAATGATAATGGTTCAGATTCAACCTCAGTAGAATTCCAGGATAGAAAATTCTTGGATTTAGACAAAAGTTTTTCATTTTGTACTTGCAGATCCTCAATTTGTTTTTTTAATGTTGAAATCTTTCTTTCCAATTCCAATGTAGAAACATACGGTTTGGAAACATTACTTGAGGAATCTGGATATACAAAATTGACATGAGATTCTGTGGATGACTTGGATTTGATCCTCAGAGTATCAGAGCTGTAAACGAATTTGACTCTATGATATTTAGGATCATGATACAGAGGATCATGTTTCTTCATTTCTGCCATCTCTGAAAAATCTTCCTTCATTACAAAACCTTTTAGAAGGAAATCTGGTACTCATTATTAGCATTTTTGAATGGTCATAAAACGCAGGTTTTTCCTCAAGGGCCTTTTTCAAATAATTTGGATTTTTAAAACCAAGTCCTTCTTTGGAATAAAAATCTCGGAACTCATGCCGTTTATTTAAGAAAACTCTGTGCTCAGTTTGACCTATTTTATGTAGTTTGAAATCAAATAAAAAAATTTTCTTATTTAGATTAGAAACATTTTCCTTTTCAACATTGAGACTGATGGTCAGAAAGTCAATTTCAACCTTTTGAGTCTGATGTTCAGCTTTGATCTTTTCAAACCCATTGGCTGATTTTTGCAACTTTTCACATTGTGAACTTAATTGTTCTTTTTGTTGCAACAAATCAGCAAGTTCATTGTTTTGCTTTGAAATGACAAGTTCAAATTCTTTATTTTTGTTATGAATTAAAGTTGTCATTTCAAGCATTTTTCGTTTATCATCATCAATTGAAAAATTGTTTACCGTTGGTGCTTCCTCATCATTCTCTATTTCCTCCTCGGATTCTGACTCCTCTTCAGTCCCATGAAACACATTTGAGCTTGATCGTCATTATCAGAGTAGTCTAACCACTCAGCATCATCAGCCAATAGTACCAGTCCTTGCTCTTGTTTTTCAGCAAGTTCCAACTTCTTTCTTAACACCTCCACTTTTGTCATCTTTGTCGGACATCCTTTAGCTATATGCCCTGTCTTCCCGCACTTATAACAAGTAATCCCTTCTGTCACTTTCTTTTCCACCATTTTCTCATAATTCTCCTTGACATTCTCCTCTTTCTTTGTGGCATACTTTTCTACATACTGATTTTCAATTCTTGGTGGATATCCTTGTTGACCTTGAATGTAACTTCGGTTAAATCCTCTACCACCCCTTGTAGAGAACCTTCTGTTGTCGGAACCCGGTTTATTGTAGTACCTTTTCTTATAAGCTTCAGTTAGACTCAACAGACTCTAAAACATTTGATCTCTTTCTTCATCTTCATTTTCTTCTTCTTCTTCTTCTTCTTCTTCTTCATATACTTCAAACACTTTAGCTTTACCCTTTCTCACTTTCTTTTTACTCTTTTCTTTCTCAACTAGTAATGCTAAGGTATTTGCTTCATTCTTTTCCATCTTCTTCCGTTCATAAATCACTTCATTTACCTCTTCTTCAAATAGCTACAGGTTCTCATAAACCTCATATACTTTAAGCTCATTCAGTACTTTGTGTTGCTTTACAAATCTTGAGAATTATTTCCAATCTGATGACAAGTTGTTGATGAATTTGACAATGTAATCCATCTCTGACCTGATTATATTGTTTTTCTTCATATCATTCATCAGTTCAACAAATCTGTCATATGCTTCTTCCAAGGTTTCATCGTCTTTCATCTTGAAATTCTCATTCTTATCCATTAGATTTGTTATCCTCATCTGGTTTCCCACTTTTGAACCCATCATAATTTTCTCAAGCTGACCCCAAATTGACTTTGCTGATTCATCATAACTATCTAATTTGCGGAATATATCATTCGGAATAGCCTGTATCAGGTAATTCTAGGCTTCAATATCAATCATATACCTCTCTCTCTCTCTCTCTTCAACATTCATTTCAGAAAAATCTTTTGGTACTTGTTCACCATCAACTGTATCATATGGTATGGGATGTGTGATAACTCCAAAATTATACATGTTTTGGTCGTTTCAGTTTATAATGTTTTACCCCATTTTAGCCCATTTCTTGGATGTTTTACTCACGAAAGCTACTGACTCTTGGTTTTGTAGGCTTTGGAGGCCATTGGATGGAAAAGTACGAAAAGTTGTGAAGAAGTGGGAAAAAGTGCAATTTGGAAACAGAGAGGTTTCGCGTCCGCGAACCTTATACTTTCGCGCCGCGAGGTGTGAAGATTCTAGAAGATTCCTACTTTTTGGCTGATTTCGCGTTGTAGTTCAGAAGTTTAGCACCGTGAAGTAAGTGAAGACCCTCTATGGAAGATTCCAGAATGTGCAGAAAAGGAAAATTAGGGTACTTTAAGTGTTTAGCGCCGCGAAGCTGCAGCTCCGCGATCGCAAAGTGAGCCGGGCATGCTTTTGTAAATACAAGATTCCACCCTTTTGTTGAGCATAGAGTCAGAAATTATTCAGTAATATTCTTAGAGTCAGTAGTCGTCAAAAGGGAGAAAGAGAGAGTCTTTTATGAGATTTGAGCGCGAGCAGATTGTTACCCAGAGTTGCTTGTCCGGTTCCCGATCATCTCCCGTTTCACGGTCGGTATAAAGTCTCTATCTTTAGTTATGTTTACTGTTTTAGTTATGTTTAGGGATTAGTTTCTTTTTAGTACTTATTGTGGTTTCGATGAACCTTGTTGGATGCTGCTTTGGTTTTAAATGATTAAATAGTTTTGTTTGGTTTATTGAATGTTTGTCTTTGATTCCGAAGTTAGTGTTTTAACTGTGGCTATCTGAACTTGTTGGTTGGGTGTATCTATTTTTCTGACAATAAAATAGATAGACTCCATCAGGTTAATCAACCTCCTTTACCTCTCACTCTGGTGACGCGGAGTAAAGTGGTAAATGGTTTACTTGGACCAAGAGTATACTATTTAGTAAGATCCCATGACCTAGCATTAATTAGGGTGACTTTTACTAGACTGCTTGACAACCAGTCCTTGTAATCGGGCCGGGAGACCAACCTGGTTTATAATCTGAGATAAAACATGTTAGGGTGCTCTTTAGCTTAAATTTTTACAATAACCAACTAAATTAAACTTTTGGGTTTAATTAACTCATCCACAAGGGGATTCAACATAAACCATAATAAGTACTATCTTGTTTAATATCTGTTTAAAGTTTTCTTAATTGAGTCTTAGTAAAGTTTTAATATTTTTAGTGTTTTAAAATTGGTTTCATATAAAACCCCCCTTTTAGATTAATTGAACTTTATTAGATTTTTCTTGAATAACTTGACCGTTCCCAGTGGTAAGAACGATACCCGGAATTCCCTAAACTATATTGCTTACGATCAGGTACGCTTGCCTGTGAGTATGATGATTTTGGTTAGGTGATTTTGTGGTTAAACTTGATATTGTTTATATATATATATATATATAATATATTACACCATCAAGTTTTTGGCCCCGTTGCCGGGGAACGGTAGTTATTTGGTTTAAATCTTTGTTAGTTTAGTTAATCGATCCTTGTGAGGGATTTTATCCCTTGCAAGTTAGTTGCTTTCTAGTTAGTTTATTTTTATTGTTTAGTTTCTTTGTTTTCCGCAAGTTGGCCTTGATCTTTTGTTGTGGTTTCAGTGAAGGATTAGTGGAGCCATTTGTGGAACCGGAGAGGGAATTAAAGAAAAAGAACAAAAAGAAGTCAAAAGCAGGGAAAGCTCGTCCGAGAGCTTTGAATTTTGAAATGGGAGAAGAAGCACTTATGTGGAATACCCGGAGGACCGCTCCTACCGTGCCAACACAACCGATCACGAAGCCGAGCCTAGAAACGGAGATTAAGGGTCAATTCCTCCACATGATAAAGGAGTTGACCTTTGACGGAAAAAGCGATAGCAATCCTATCGTCCACATCGAGAGCTTCAAGGAAATCTGTGATCTGTTCAAAACTGAAAACAACCGGGATGCCATTCGTCTACGGTTGTTCCCACTCACACTTACGGGAGAAGCTAAAGCTTGGCTTCGTCCTTTGGAGCCGAGTTCGATTGCTACTTGGGAGGAGTTACGATCTAAGTTCTTGTCCCGCTTCTTTCCACCGTCAAAGATAAAGAAACTTTGAACCAAGATCCGTTCGTTCCGACAAGACGATGTGGAGACGATTTCCGAAGCATGGGAAAGATTCAAACATCTCTTTAATTCATGCCCGAGTCACGGATTAAACAAGAGTGATCAAGTCCAAACTTTCTATAGTGGGCTTAATTACTCTTCTCGTGGTACTTTGGACTCATCCACCGGTGGTGTGTTCATGTACAAGACCTCCACGCAAGGATACAATCTTCTCGAGGATATGTTGATCCACAATATAGAGTGGAAGTCGGATAAACGCTTACACATTCCGAAAATGGCCGGAAAAATCTCTACCGACTTCGATCCATCCGAGGAGTTAGCCGCCATGAAAAATAAACAGGTAAGGTTTGAACGGAAAATAGAGGAACTAATCAAAAGTGCTCATGCTTTACAGGTTGGATGCGAGGAGTGCAAGGGACCTCACCTTACGAAGGATTGCCCGAACAAGCCGATGATGACGCCCGAGGAGGTGAACTTTCTCAACCGTGGAGACTACCAAGGGAGGTGGAACAATAATCAGAATTTTAACCAAAGACCTCCCGGTTTCTTTGCACCAAACCAACAAAACCAAAGAATGGATGGCAAGCCATACATGTCTCTTGAGGATCGACTCTTCCAATTCACGGAAACTCAAAAGAAGTTAAACGAAGAGGTAAGCTCATATTTACGTAATTAACAAAGTGTAATTCAAAATCTGGAATTGCAGGTTGGGCGAATCTCTCAAACACTAAGCGGAAGAACTCAAGGGGAGCTACCCACACAAACTCAAGTCAACCCAAAGGTAGATGCTTCATGACCCCATTTACTTGAGTGATGAAGAGGATGAAGATAGCAAACAAGGCGGATATGCGGAGTTCATGATTCCGAAACCAAACAAAGGGAAAGAGAAGGCGAAAGAGGAAGATGCCGAGTTGACTTATGTCTCACCAATAAAACACGATCCAGGGAGTTATAGCTTTCCTTTTTCTGTCTCTAATAAGTTTAAAGGTTCAGCTTTAATTGATTCGGGTGCTGCACTGAATATGATGCTTGTTTCTTATTGTAGTAAAATGAAGATCAAAAAGCTCACACCTACGGCATATCAATATCGGGGGATTAACGGCTGCATGACAACACCTCATGGAATAGCCGAAGCCGTCCCGATACGCATTGGGAATATTGTGTACCTGACGGACTTTATTGTCGCTGACATCCCAAAAGATACGGAAATTCCTATCATTTTTGGGAGAGCTTTTCTACACACCGCGCAAGTCAACCTTGACATGCCTAATCAGGTAACTACTTTGGGATACGGCGACAACCGCATTTCTTTCAACCCCGATGGAGAGCCGATGACACACCTTCAGACACCCTATGTGGATCCTTCCCAAACCTTCAAAGAGAAAGCCAACCGTCGCTACTTCCACATGAGCAAATGAAAAAGACGAAGGACTACCCCAATCCCGTGATGCAAAAAGAAGAAATATCACTTGAAGCGGGAGCATCTAAGAAGGGGCATAGAAAGAAGAAGGGCTCTTCAGCCCGTCGTGCTAAGAAATAGGAGCTAAAAGGAGTCAAGCTCTAGACTCATTAAAAAATGAAGCGCTTCTCGGGAGGCAACCCGAGCCATTTTCTTTTCTTTTTCATTTTTCATTATTTGTGTGTGTTTTTATTAATTTCTTTCTTTGTTATTGCCTAGATAACCAATTCGGAACATCGGAAGTCGAAAACGAGGAAATCCGACCGGAAACGCAAAGAGTGAAAAACGGGAACAGTCAGATTTCGCTATCGCAAACTTTCAAGTTTCGCGACGCGAAATCCATACTCCTTGGTACCAGGTAAAAGTTTCGCATTTCGCGACGCGAAGGGTGCAGTTTCGCGACGCGAAGGAGTTTTAAACGGGCAGTTTTCGATTTTCACGAACTTCGTGAACGTGAAGCCTAAGGCTTAGCGACGCGAAAGTCGAACTGGCGGGTTTTTAAACCTTGTTTCTTCAACTTTTTCAAACACAATTGCCCTAATACTCTTTAGCCGTCGTGAACTCTCCTTCCCCGACGCGAAATTTCAGTTTCTTGTGCTTCAATTATCCAATTCCATGGCTTCCAAGGTACGTTTCCTACAATCTCATAGTTGGATTTCATCTCGAGAAAGGGTATTTGGTACAATTTCTTGCTTTTAGTTGCTTATTGCTAGAGATGCTAGATAGTGTTGTTCTTAATTGATTTTAAGCATTGAGCAATTAGATTGGTAACTTGATTGATGATATATTGTTGCTAGCATTGTACTATGTTTGATTTGGGGCTAGATTTGATTGTAACCTAATTGGGACGTACTTGCATGCTAAGTGTGGGGAATTTTTCAAATTCCCTTCCACTTTTGTTTTCACCATATTAGGATGCTAGTTTAATTTTGATTACCTAGAAAATCAAGTCTGGGGATTTTCTTCCATTAAGTGATCTACATATGCATAAACAACTTGAATTTCTAGCTTTGTGGTAATTAGAACATTAATCATGTGATATACTATATTGATTTGGTTTGAAACTAAGACATGGTTAATTATTTTTGTAGAGGACAAGATCCACATCCCGCTTCCGCGTCCGCACCCAATGTGAACTACCGGGCACCGGATGGGACCCATGCATTTACCTATTTTATGAATGATTCCACTTTGAGCGTTGCAAAACAAGTCGAGTACCGGGATATTGTGGACCGGATAAAGTCTCGCCAGATTGTTGTGCCAAGGAGGCCCGATTGGACTCTTCTCCAAACTTTGGAGATTGATGGAGATGTTAAGGCGGTTCTTGAAAAGCATGCGATTGGTGAGAACGGGCTCGAGTATTACATTTGTAAAGTTTGGGACCCGGTGTTCAACATCAACGAGATACTCTATCGGGAGCTTATTTTGGAGTTTGTGGCTACCTACACTTTCAAGCCTGTCAAGGCGACGGAGAATTGTCGTGAGAAGTGCATTAACTTCCGTCTTGGCGGGATTTGGCGGTCTCTTTCGTTAGCCGAGTTTAGGGTGGCTTTGGGAATTTATACTCAAGTCGAGGTCAATGACCCCGGTTTTGAGGAATACATGGTGGCGACTTCTAAAACTCCCGAAGGCTTCAACCCCCGTGAAACATGGGATATCTTCGGTAGTGGGAACTTTTCGTAGAACATCAAGGTCAAGGGCTTGCTTTCGCCTTTGGATCGACTCCTCCACCTCATGTTGGTTCACGCGGTGAACTCGCGTTCGTCTAGTGAGGAGAAGATCCCGGTTTATGATCTTTGGTTACTTTCCGAGCTTTCTACGGAGGATCGCTACCCTAATGCACCCTATATCATCGCCGTTCAACTCCAAAAGGCGGGTGGATATAGGAGTGGGAGTAAGATGGTCGGTGGCCAATATGTAACACGACTCGTTCGGTACTTTGGTATTCTAGGCCGAGGTGCCATTGCTTCGCCGATAAGCTTGGGTGAGATGGGTCTTATTAACATGGAGCAACTTAAGGGTATGTGGGTAGTGAGATCGGTTCACACACCGCATCGAATCCGTTATCGTTGGGAGACACGTCCGGAAAGTCAAGCACCGAGGGAGAGGACGGTAGAGCATGGTGGTAGTTCAAGTGGGGCGGCGGCGATGGAAGAACCGGAGGATTGGAATGCTTATGCGGGATATCAAGGGATGACGCAACAACTCTCAGATTTACAACTTTCCTTTGATCGGCATCATCAACGGATGGAGTATAACTTCACGGAAACACTCCACCAAACCAATTGCAAAGTGGAGTGCTTAACCAAGTGGCGCAACATCTTGGTGTGCAACCAAATCCCGCCTATGCTCCGTCTCCGTTGTGGCCGTTTTCAGATGAGAGTCCGCCCGATTTTCCATCTTTTGAGGATTGGAGGAATCATCCTCGTGGCCCTTATTGATCTTGCTCTTATATTGCTTTAGTTCGATTGGGTTGTTAAGACAATTTTTAATATCTTGTTTGTTTGGTTGTGGATTTTTTTAGGATTGCATTTTAATTGTTTCCATGCTTTAGGATTTTAATTGTTTGGATTTTAGTTTTATCGTTTTAGTTCCTTTTTACTTTTGTTTTTGTTTTTGGTAATAGATGAACCGTGTTATGATCGAGCACCGCTTATGGTTCCAGGATTCTCTCTCTCTCTCTGATGGATTAAGTCTCAAAACCTGAGAAGTTTCTCTTTTTCCCAATTCTCCTTAATTGTTTTAATTGTTGCATTGAGGACACTGCAAATTTTAAGTGTAGGGAGGGGGTTAAGTAGACTTAACTGTTAATATTTGGGTTAGTTTATGCTTTTGATTGTTATTTTTCGGAGATTCTGAAAGCTTTGAAATTTGACCCCATTTTTTTCAAAATTTGGGATTGTTTTCTAACATGAAGATGCTTGCACTAAGTGAGCTTATATGAATAGGAATATTGCCTTGGATTGCCAATTACCATGAGTGCCTCACCCAATTCCTTTGAGAGTTTGAGCTTTATTGATTATTCATTTCGTGAGGATTTATCGACTGAGATCCAAGGTAGAACTCGTCATTTGAATGCTTGTCGAGATCACATAAGAGAAGTATTTATCACCATTGCACTGATAGATGCCTTCGTTTCAACCCTTTTAAGCCTTCGTTAGATAACCTCATCTTAAGGTTATTTAATTTGACTAACCAATTTTGTTGAAAGTGTTCAATTTTAACACTTTATCCCTTGAAACCTATTTTGAGCCTTAGCCTTTTCATTTCTTTTCCCGATATCACTATATATCCTTTAGCTTATTTTGTTTATCTATCTTTTGGCCGTGACTTAAATTTGAAAGCTTAAGAAGTTTTGATCCATATTTTCAAAATCTAACAAAAAGGGGATTGAGAAAGAGCATGAAAAAAGATGATAGAAAAAAGAATAGAAGTAGAAAAGAAAAGTCCAAAAGCCGACTAGAAAGAAAAGAAATATCAAAAGAGTCGAGAAAAGTAAAAAAAAAAGAAAAGAAAGAAAAAGAATTTGAGCCCCAAATAAGCAATATGCTTAGGCCAATTCTAGAAGAAAATGCTCATCCCAAAGAAAGGAAAAGTTGAATTCTAAAAGTTAGATAATTCTCTCAATTGCTTTGGATCATTACTGATTAAGTTTTTCAAGTTTTTGTTGCAAAACCTTTAGTCACTTATATATATCCTTTTTCCTACCCTAACCCTTAACCTAACATTACAACCCTAAAGTCCTCTTGACGGTTGACAACTTCTTAGTGGTGGAGATTAGATTTGGTGACAAGCTTATGCATGCGGGAATCAGTTGATTAGTTGGTGTGATCACTTTATACATACACTTTTACCCCTTGAGAGTTACACATGATATATACATACTTTGTGAGGGTAAAAGGTTGGTCCTTGGCATTCGATTATTCATTATATCTTGTGGTGTGTTCGATTGTGTTTGCTGTTTTTGTGTTCTTAGATGATTTCGGATGGAGATAATTTTGGTGTCATTTATCTTATCTTTCAGTTCTTTGATTGAGGACAACCAACGCTTAAGTGTGGGGATTTTGATAACTACAAAATTATACATGTTTTGGTCGTTTCGGTTTATAATGTTTTACCCCATTTTAGCCTATTTCTTGGATGTTTTACTCACGAAAGCTACTGAATCTTGGTTTTGTAGGTTTTGGAGGCCATTGGATGGAAAAGTACGAAAAGTTGTGAAAGTGGGAAAAAAGTGCAATTTGGAAACATAGAGGTTTTGCGTCCGCGAACCTTATACTTTCGCACCGCGAGGTGTGAAGATTCTAGAAGATTCCTACTTTTTGGCTGATTTTGCGTTGGAGTTCAGAAGTTTAGCGCTGCGAAGTAAGTGAAGACCCTCTATGGAAGATTCCAGAATGTGTAGAAAAGGAAAATTAGGGTACTTTAAGTGTTTAGCACCGCGAAGCTGCAGCTCCGCGATCGCGAAGTAAGCCGGGCATGCTTTTATAAATACAAGCTTCCACCCTTTTGTTGAGCATAGAGTCAGAAATTATTCAGTAATATTCTTAGAGTCAGTAGTCGTTAAAAGTGAGAAAGAGAGAGTCTTTTATGAGATTTGATCGCGAGCGGATTGTTACCCGGAGTTGCTTGTCCGGTTCCCGATCATCTCCCGTTTCACGGTCGGTATAAAGTCTCTATCTTTAGTTATGTTAAGGGAGTAGTTTCTTTTTAGTACTTATTGTGGTTTCGATGAACCTTGTTGGATGATGCTTTGGTTTTAAATAATTAAATAGTTTTGTTTGGTTTATTGAATGTTTGTCTTTGATTCTGAAGTTAGTGTTTTAACTGTGGCTATCTGAACTTGTTGGTTGGGTGTATCTATTTTTCTGACAATAAGATAGATAGACTCTGTCAGGTTAATCAACCTCCTTTACCTCTCACTCTGGTGATGCAGAGTAAAGTGGTAATTGGTGTACTTGGACCAAGAGTAGACTATTTAGTAAGATCCCACGACCTAGCATTAATTAGGGTGACTTTTACTAGACTGCTTGACAACCAGTCCTTGTAATCGGGCAGGGAGACCAACCTGGTTTATAATTTGAGATAAAACATGTTAGGGTGCTCTTTAGCTTAAATTCTTACAATAACCAACTAAATTATACGTTTGGGGTTTAATTAACTCATCCACAAGGGGATTCAACATAAACCATAATAAGTATTATCTTGTTTAATATCTGTTTAAAGTTTTCTTAATTGAGTCTTAGTAAAGTTTTAATATTTTTAGTGTTTTAAAATTGCTTTCATATAAAAACCCCACTTTTAGATTAATTGAACTTTATTAGATTTTTCTTGAATAACTTGACTGTTCCCACTGGTAAGAACGATACCCGGACTTTCCTAAACTATATTGCTTACGATCAGGTACGCTTGCCTGTGAGTATGGTGATTTTGGTTAGGTGATTTTGTGGTTAAACTTGATATTGTTTTTATATATATATTTTACACCATCAATGTGGGCCATTCAGTATGGACTTTAGAAACTTATCTCCATCTTTCTTCTGTTTAAGATACAGTTTGAACCGTGACACCCATAGTTCATATTCATCTTTGAACAACACAAGAGCTTTTGTCTCAGATCCCATAGACATATCCTCTCTTCTGTTTGCTAAACTCATTATTTACAAGATCTTTTTACTGATATCTGAAGAAAAACTCAACAATATATCACTTCTTTCTACTAATGTTCGAGTCTCAAACTACTGTTCAATGACTCGAAAAAGACTCAAGGTAGAACAATGGCTCGAAAAATGCTTGAAAAAGTAGCTCGAGAAATGGGTCGAAAAATGTTTCTCGAGTCTTTGTCACTTTCCAAAAATGGAAGTTTTGGCTCGAACTTATCTACTATGGCTCGAATTCGTCTCGAACTACAAAGAGCACGGCTCGACTCACAAAATAAGACTCGAAACCTAACTAACTCTCGAAAAATATGACTCTCCATGACTCGAAGTGCACAACGACGCCATTATCAGGGGCGCGCTCTACCCACTGAGCTAATAGCCCGTTGTGCGAGCCCCCCTCTAGGGGCCCACTATATATGCCAAAAGCGAGAGAAACCCCATCCCTCTTAAATGCCCGGAAGAATTTAAATAATGAATATGAATATTATTCAGATTTTGAGACGAAAGAGCTCCTTTTCTATCATTATATCAAAATATCTTATATTTCGAAAAAAATATACTGACTATGAGTAGTCAGGGATAGAATAAATGAGGGAAATTTATCAAGAATATTGTGAAAAATGAGTGTCAAAAAATGACATAAACTGGCTAGTTATCCTTATAAGAGATCCATCACTCGAAAAATATGAATTTCACCATTTTTCAAGCTTTTTCAACTTCAAAACTTCAATCTGTTTACTATCTAGTGATCTAATATCAAATCTAACGCCTAAACCTTGAGTATTTCATGAAACTAAACATAATCTCATGAAAATAACGCACAAAATATCTTTCACTTTGTTTCAAATTGAATTTCTTCAACTTTCTTCCATTTTTCTTCAAATCTTCAAAATTTTGGATTGTTGATCCTTTTTCAAATCAGTACTCCTGCTCTGATACCAATTGTGAATGTAAAAGATGATCTAGTTCATCATGATCTCATCAAATCATGATGAATCTAGCATGAAAGATATGAGAGAAAAATAGAGAGAGAAAGTAGAGAGAGAAAATGAGAGCAAATCACATGTCATTCAATTACTTCAAAATGAAAAAGTGCTCCTTACAAATAAAGGCATTGAGGTATTTATACCTCAACCCTATAAAAGGAAATATTACAAAAGAGACCCCTCAACTATTCTATAAACACAAGTTCTAACACTATTTTCGACTCATTTCCTATAGAAATTGCCATGAATATAAATTTATAATAATATTTATACTATTCCTAGACAGAATTAATAAATTATGTCGTATACTATAGACAATTATGACTATGTGTTACATACAATGGAGTGAGACAACATGTATGGTCTTTATTCCCTTAATTAGATTTGGACATGTGTGGTCGTAAGACTATTGTCATGGTTATCATATGCTTCTTTATTTCCATTTCAGGTTTATGTCTTCATAAAAATAAGCTAGTTTATTTTTTGTATACATGTTTTGTAAAATAACTTATAAGCTATCTTTTTTATAAGCTACTTTAAGTAGCTTATGAGAAGTTTTTTTATGACTTTTCAATTATACTCTTATTAATAATAACAATTATTAATTAAAAATATATTAATTATTAATAAATAATAATTATTTATTATTATTAATAAATAGTTATTATTAATAAAATTTATTATTAATAAATATTAATATTTAGTAATTAAAATTAATTATTAATTAAATTAAACTATATATTCTATATTCTATATTATATATTATTTATTTTTAAATGTATTTAATTATATTAGATATTACTTAATATGTTTAATTATTAATAAATAACTATAACAACTTTTAAAATGTTAAATACTTTAATTAAAAAATAATTATACTTAACTTTTAATTATATTCTTTTAAAGATTATTAATATTTAAGATATATGAAGTTGATAAATTTTATATTTTAATTTTATTTAATTGTAATTTAAATTATAAGTTAATGTAGATATTTTGTAAATTTATTTTAACAAATTCTAAATTTATAGCGTATACATAGAATAATAATCAATCCTATATTATTTTAATATACTATATTATATAATTTTTATTGTTTGTATTATTTAATATATTATATTATCAAAAAAGAGGGAAGTTCATTTGCAAACCCTAAAAAATGTGCAAACCGTGAAAACTCATGGTTGCATACGTAAATCAATGAAATCTTTTATAGAGTTGTTTAATATGATAACAATGTTTCATATACTAAATTTTTTGATGAAATTGTTTCTGAAGGGATTATGTGCAAGACAGTAATTAGGATCACCATGTCCAATGTTATAAGACACTAGTGGGTCACACTACTACACACCCAACCCGAGACCTATTGGATTTGTTGTGTGGAAATAATTAATTAAGTTTAATTATTTAATAGAGAGAAAAGAATAAATAATAAATTGTTTATTTATTATTTATCAGATAAATATAATTACTTAATTGATAAGCTTGAGTTAATTAAGGTAATTATTATGGAGAGTTATTTATAGATTGAGATTCTAATAAGATTACCACAATTACCTATATAAATATAGGGTTAGGGTAATAGAATAATAAGTCTGATTTCATAGTTACTTTCTCGTCCAGAATCCCAAACCATTCTCTCTCTCTCTCTCCTCTCCTCTCTCTTGTCGGCGGCGACACACACACACACACACACACACCGGGAGGTTTTTTCCGATCAATCCTAGGCGGTCTAGCAGCCAGTGTCACGGTGGTGCAGTAGCGGTGTATCCCTCACTAGCTTCCGGAGAAAAGTTCATATCACTAAAGGTAAACGCGAGAAAACACCCTCATAATTGTATCTGTTAAATTACGGTTGGATCTATGTTCGGGTTTTAGTTTTTATCCGCTGCGTTTATATGTTTATATTTGTTTTATCCGAACCGAAAAACCCAACAGTGGTATCAGAGCCACTTCCGTATATTTATCATATCTGTATTAGTTTTTGATAAAAGTTGGTTTTTGGTAAAAATCTAGTTTTTCGTTAAAATTTTGATTTTTGAATTAATCCTGAGACTCGTGGCAATCGGCGGTGGAACGGCGGTGATAAACAGACCGAACCGTCGGGCCGATCGCCAGACGAATCCCTAATGGACCACCGGAAACCACCTAACCACCCGGACGGTGGTTGTGGTCGGGTTTTCACCCGAGCCGTGAACCACCACCGAAGCCGCTAGCGGCAACGGTGGTGGTGGCTGTTTTCGGCCTCATCGCAAACCACCATCGAAGCCACGATCGGCGACGGTGGTGGTGGCTGTGTTCATCGCAAACCACCACATCACCGAAGCCTTGATCGGCGACGGTGGTGGTGACCGTTCCTCGCCAAGACCGCAAACCACCCACCACCGAATCGGTGGTGGTGGTCGATCTCAATTCCGACACCACCAACCACCAAAGCCGCGATCGGCGATGGTGGTGGTGGTCGTCCGAACGCCGCACCACCGGTCGGCTAGGGCAGCCGCGGTGGCGGCGGCGGTTTATGGTTGATTACAGCGGCGGCGGTGGCGTTATCGGCGCTGCTGCCGTCGTACGTGGTCGCCGGTGACGATGGCGGTGTCTTGGTGCCGTAGTCGATCACCGGTGGGGCGGCGATGGTGATTTGGTTGTTTAATTGGGCGGCGGCGGTGGCGTTTGCGTCATCGTCGCACGCCGGCGACGATTGGAGCGGTGGCGGTGGCGTTTTACGTCATCGCCGTTAACGACGATGGTGTTACGGGGCGGCGGCAGTGGCGTTCGTTTTGGCTTCGCCGTCGTGCGCCGGTTCCGGGCAATCGACAGCCGGCCACGTCACGGCGGTTGTCAACGGCGGCGATAGTCGGTGGTAGTTTTGGTTCCGGTAAAACCGTGATGGTCAAAACCCGATAATCGCCAATGTTTAACGGATCAAATTTTTCGGGATTGGGATTATCATTATCTTTTAATTGGGTTCGGGATAATCATCAAATTCGAATTAGGAAATTTATTTTTCGAATTAAGATAAGTTTTAATTAATTATAATAATTTTAAAAAAACTTTAATATAATCCAGTTTGGATTATTGCAAAAACCAGCCTTATCAAAGACAGTTTTTGTCTTAGTTTAATTCTTTAAACTGCTTAGTTGTCATAGCCGAGCCCATTGACCTATGGTTGTGTTATTATTGTGTTATTTTATTGCTTTATATAATTATTTTGGTAAGGGAGGCCTGCGTGCCATTTGCAACCCTATTATGTAATAGTTAGAATTAGTTCCGCTAAAGCTGAAGACGGAGCTTCACGGAGACACGACCGGAGATATTGGAGCCAGTAGGAGCACCAAGATTTCATGTCTTGTGGTTGTTTAGTCACATAGGATTTTGGACCGTCAGTTCTCGTGTTGGCTCATGAGACTGATATTAGATCTGGGCAAAAGCTATGACTCTATTTTGTTTTTTCTGCGTGGTTGATAATAATTAATTAAATTATTTAGATAAAAACAATTTTATATGAAATCAGAATAAAAGAGTTCGATTACAGTTTGTTTTTCGAACCAGTTCTTTTAAAATTAAAACTAGCTAAATCCTTAGGAAAATCTTAGATCAGTTAGTGTGATCCATTTGTGGACACCTTTGGCGTAAGGTACGTTGGGGCTCGAAGATCAAATCTTGGGTACCCACCGACCAGAGTACATCCAGTTCAAAATGGTGCGATCTATTTTGGTAGTTGTTACAATTCACCGGGTGGTACCGGGCCAAAACACACTAGAGGAACTAAATATGCACGGATTTAAGTATCCGATGTCCCGACGATCTAGAAGTCGTGTCTTCGATTAAAGATGCGATTGGTACAAGTCGGTACCTACCAGAAATAGCATGGGTTGACTTGTATGATCAAACTACTCGTCAATTCATGTGAAATATGGGTTCTAGTCTAATAAATTTATTGTTCTAAGGTAATAATTTATTAGAAGTACAATCAGATAACTAAATCGGAATTTTATATTTTTCTGTAGATGTCTGCTATTATCTTTTATTCACCTAAGGAATCTCTCCGCCTGATAATGGGGAAATGTAAGCTTACAGGCCAAAATTTTCCAGTCTGGAAAATGCACCTTGACAACGTCTTGGATGCACAGGGTAAGCGGTACGTGATAGAGAAACCCATTTCACGACCCGGTTGCAATGCTCTTGAAAAGGACTTTGCTGAATACTTTAAATTCATGGCTGACAAATCTGATGTGATGTCGATTCTGTCCTTTTCTACCTCACCCGAGTTTACTGCTGATTTGAGGGTTAGGTATTGCCATGAGGTCGTGAAGAATATAGAGAACCAAGTGGGTTTCTATAAGAAGAGTGGGAAGTATCTGATCATGAAAGAGATCTACTCTTTGAAACTAGAAAAGGGTCAATCTGTTAAAGAGCATCTCCTAGAGATGAGGAAGCTCTTTAAAAGTTTGTCACGCATGGGATACAAGGTTGTCCAGGAGGAACTTGTGCATCTCATGTGGTTCTCTCTCACGGATGAGATACGTAACACAGTTAGTGCATACATTGGAGAACCAAAGAGAGACGTGGCAAAGCTTCATGAGGATATTTTGGCTGGTTTGGAGCCGAAACCCGCAGCACCTGCTGAACTCATGGACACGGATTGGATTGACGAGCTGGGAGATCTGAGTTGCCAAGAATGTGGTAGCAAGGATATTTGTGCTCACTCGATGGACATCGACCAGCTAGACATCGGTTTGCCCGATGCACCAGGTATCTTTATGATAGACTGCTTGATCACTTCTTATGAATCATGGGTACTTGATACAGGCAGTGGTAATCACATTTGTAATCATTTACAGGGATTCAAAAGAAGGAAGACACTGAGGAAGGACCGTTCGAACCTAAGAGTCGGCGAAGGCATGATGCTTGTAGCTGAGGCTGTAGGGTCTTATAGTCTTAGTTTACCCTCGGGTCTAGTATTGGAACTTGAAAATTGTTACTATGTTCCTAAGATGATCAAAAATGTTATTTCTTTCGATTTACTTGTAGACCAAGGTTTTTATTATAAATATGATTATAAACTTATTTCTTGCTTTAAAAATGAAATCTTACATTTTCAAAGCAACTCCTTCTAATGGTCTATATGTGTTAAATCTACAAGAAAATAGAGAAGTCTATCATATAAGTAAACGATCCAAGGATATTGAGGATCAGACTTACCTCTGGCATTGTCGTCTAGGTCACATAAACAAGAAACGCATAGAGAAACTCCTTAAATGGGGATTTCTCGGGTCTTTCGATTTTAGATCCTTTAACAATTGTGAATCTTGTTTATCTGGCAAGATGACAAAGCAACCCTTCAATAAAGATAATGAAAGGGCAAATGATTTGTTGGGAATTATACACACAGATGTGTGTGGTCCCTTCAGTCATGAAGCTAGAGGAGGATACCGGTACTTCATCACTTTTACTAACGATTTCAGTAGATATGGTTATGTCTACTTGATGAGACATAAATCTGAAGCCTTTGAAAGATTTAAGGAATTTCAGAATGAAGTACAGAATCAACTTGACAGGAAGATCAAGTTTCTAAGGTCAGATCGAGGTGGGGAATATCTGAGTCAGGAATTCAACAATCATTTGATAGAATGTGGGATTGTTTCACAACTCACACCTCCGTACACACCTCAGATGAATGGTGTATCAGAAAGGAGAAACCGTACCTTACTAGATATGGTACGATCAATGATGTGTCGTTCCTCACTACACCAGTGTCATTTTGGGGACATGCGCTCGAAACAGCGGCTCACATATTGAACAAAGTGCCGACTAAATCGGTAGAAAAGACACCATGTGAAATTTGGACAGGCAAGAAGCCAAAATTGTCTTTTCTAAAGATTTGGGGTTGTGAGGTATATGTCAAGAGACCAACCTCTGAAAAACTCAAGCCCAAATCAGATAAGTGCTTCTTCGTAGGATATCCCAAGACAACTGTGGGATACTACTTCTACAATCCTACCGAGAACAAAGTCTTTGTAGCTCGGGGTGGTGATTTTCTGGAAGATAAGTTCCTCAGTACTGAGGATACCAGGAATGATGTAGATCTTTAGGAGGTAGAGGAAGATGCCACTTCACCGATAGTTGAGCCAGTTGCTCAACAAGAACATGTTGAGACTCAACCGGAAACGGTTGAGGAGGTGCAAACACAGGACCTTCGCAGATCCACTAGGACAAGGCAAGAACCAGATAGGTATCTTGGGTTCTTAGTCTCTCAGGATGGTGGAGACTTGAATGAACCAACCTCCTATGGAGAAGCTGTATCAGGCAATGAGTCTGAACAATGGCAGGAGGCCATGAAGGCTGAGATACAGTCCATGTACGACAACCAAGTATGGGAGTTGACAGATTTACCCCAACACTGTAGGTCTGTTGGACGTAAATGGGTTTTCAAGAAGAAAAATGATATGGACGGAAATGTGCACACCTTTAAATCTAGACTGGTTGCAAAAGGTTTCACGCAAACTCATGGTATCGACTATGATGAAACTTTTTCACCAGTAGCAATGTTAAAGTCTATTAGGATTTTGATGGCCATTTCAGCGTACTTCAATTACGAGATTTGGCAGATGGATGTTAAGACGGCCTTCCGGAACGGGAAGTTAACAGAGGACGTCTATATGGAACAACCGGAAGGTTTCATAGATCCAAAGAATCCTAATAAAGTGTGCAAATTGTTAAAATCCATATATGGATTAAAACAAGCATCTAGAAGTTGGAACTTACACTTTGATGAGGGAATCAAAGAATTTGGTTTTGCTAAGAGTGAGTCTGAGCCATGTGTTTACACAAAGTTCAGTGGGAGCGTAGTAACCTTCTTGGTCTTATATGTAGATGATATTCTACTCATTGGAAATGACGTACCAACTTTACAGAGTGTAAAGACTTAGTTAAGCAAGTGTTTCCAAATGAAAGACCTTGGAGAAGCCGCCTATATACCTGGTATAAAGATCTATAGGAATAGATCTAGACGGCTTATCGGGCTTAGTCAAAGTACATACATTGACAAAATCCTGAAACGATTCAGGATGGACGAATCTAATAAAGGATTTATCCCAATGCAGCATGGCATAGTGCTAAGTAAAGCACAGTGTCCTGTTTCTAGTGAAGATCAGGACAAGATGAAATTGATCCCATATGCTTCAGCAATAGGATCAATTATGTATGCCATGTTATGTACAAGGCCTGATGTTGCTTACTCGATAAGTGTTACGAGCAGATACCAGCAGAACCCAGGTGAAGCCCATTGGGTGGTTGTCAAGAACATTCTCAAGTACATGAGACGGACTAAAGAAATGTTCTTGGTCTTTGGAGGATCTAAAGACGAGATTAGCGTCACAGGCTATACTGACGCTAGTTTTCAGACCGACAAAGATGATTTTAAATCACAGTCAGGATATGTATTTACCCTAAATGGAGGCGCGATCTCGTGGAAGAGCTCGAAGCAAGACACCATAGCGGATTCCACTACAGAGGCAGAGTACATTGCAGCATCAGATGCAGCAAAGGAAGCTGTCTGGCTCAGGAATTTTATCACGGATCTAAGAGTTGTAGCCAGTATCTCTAGACACATTGATATCTACTGTGATAACTCTGGGGCAGTAGCGCAAGCGAAGGAGCCCAGAGAACATCACAAGTCGAGACATGTACTCAGGAAATATCACCTCATCCGAGAGATTATTGGAAGAGGAGATGTGAGAATATGCATGATTCCGACGGACGAGAACGTTGCAGATCCGCTAACGAAGCCTTTAGCTAGAGCAAAGCATGAGGGCCATGCTAGTTCCATAGGAATGCAGTACCTGGATACTAGTAGTTAGTTTATGTTATCGATTATTAATGTAATATTTTGAAACATTATAAATTTTTTATTTCACAGTGTGCTTGAAATAAAGAGATGTTATTTGTGAGAATGTTTCAGAAATTACTTTTTTGCATATTTAAGGTTATCCATGATTTTTCACAAGCTTGTAAAAATCTAAATTCCATAGCTACTTATTGAGGTGGGAACCTCAATAGGGTTGTAATGCTATTATGAATGTTTTATATACAGTGGGTATGATTGAACATTCATAAGTACTTATCAGAGTGAATAGGTATTGGAGGTGACCAGTTTCAAGTCTGCTTCATGGAGCCTTTGTCATAAGCATTGACTTGATGATAGGTTGTCCTTAGACCTGAGATATCTGGTCTGTAGGCATGAGGACTGTTGTACTCTTAGCATGCTCTAACGCTGCACCGTAACTGGGTGGCCATAAGGGGTATAACTAGATGCAGCGGAAGCCGTGGTTGCAGATGCGGGTAGTCAAGATGGGATTTACACCTCCTACATGGGAGAGATATTTCCGGGCCCCCTGACGATTAAGATTGGCAGAAATGCGTGGCCACGCTCGGATAGAATAACAGTGGTTATTTGGAAGTTCCGTTACTGCAGGAATCGAGATCAGTGTCAGGAAATACTTGAGTTTATGATTGAACAATCTCAGCTCCATGTCTAAAACTCGCTTTAGAAATATCGCGTGTAAAAGGAATGAACCTGTGTACAATTCAAATATGAATCGTATCTCTGGCTATAAGAGATCTTATAACCTGGTTAACCTAAGTGTCTGGCTAGGGACCTATGTTGTCCCAATAAACAAGAAATGAGGAGAAATGGATGGAAATCTTGATGAACACAAAGCTTCAATAATCATCAATGGAGGTATTTAGTGTATATGCAATAAAGAGTAAAAACCAAAGATAATTGTATTCATCATCAAACCCTAATACCATCTCTTTCCTTATATAGGTAAGAGGCAAAAAGCAACATTGTCACAAATGACCCCCGAGGTTCCAAACCTCTAAACAAGGGCAACATCAAAGTAAATTGTTTACAATTAGAAAAATTAAACAATGAAAGCAGTAAAGATAGGTTTTCTGACTCTTCACAACAAAGAGGTCCAACAATCTCCCCCTTTGTGAAGAAGTCAGAAAGGTGGTGGAAGCTTCAGCGCCGGCTCCCACTTGGACATCTGTATGAACTCGTCCCAGTCTCCAATGATCCTCGCTCTCATCTGCATGGCAGCTTCTACACGTCGGTACATTAGCCTCTCTTTGAGCTTTCTCTCGATCAAGTTCATGCCCTCCAGTAGCTTTCCCTTCCCGTCTATGATCTTCCGCCCAGGTATCTGATCTGCCAGAAGTCTACTTTGCATCCCGTTGTAGACGTAGAGTAGGGTCCCGTCGCAGAACTTTGCAAGCTCGCTGAAGCGCATAAACTTGCGTTCCCTCTTCTTCCTGGTCACGTAGATAACCCCATGCTCTGGTATCCTGGTTGGCATATAAGGAAGGTAAGCATCAATACCAGGCACTAGCAAGTTTGGACGGAGAAGGTTGACTTTAGGCTGGCGGCTTTCAATGGCAAGTTGGTAGTCCGTCACGCGTGCAAGAGTGACCGCATGACGAACGTACTTCTTCAGGACCTCGGGGCCATCACGGTAGTGTTCGGGTCGGAGAATTGGGCCCTGAAGGTACTTGATGAGCGCTAGCAGGTCTTCTAAGTGCACCCGATCCAGATCTGCCTCGGTAAACGACCAGTTCTGCAACTCTCCTCGAGGAATGCCGGTCCCGTACATGCGAACATCAAACTCAAGGAATAACTGATGTCCGTGTTTGTAAGGGCGCATCGCAGTTACCTTGGTGAATCGACGTCGTATCCTTTGGCGTCCGTGGGTGGCCCAGTTGCACATCCTTTGGTGAACATAAGCAGTTCTTCTCCGTAGCTTCTTGATGTGGGAGATCCCGAAGAAGACCTTTCGGGACCATACGTGTAGTTTTTCCTGCTGGAAGATGCGGGTGAAAGACTCCTCAAGGAACGGCCTGAAGATGACCGAGTGGTTCCAGTTTAACTGGATGACTGTTGGAGCGGAGGAGTCTAGAGTCGTCGTGGAGATAGTCTGAGGAGCTTCTGGAGTGGGAAACTCAAACGCTGAAAGAAAGTTGTTGTAGTCTGTATCCCGGACAATGTCGTCCCCCTTCTGAAAGATCCCGAGGCTTTGAGCAAGCGACCGAAGAATTTTCCGGGCTTCCTCCGGAATCTGGATATCTGAAAGATCTGTCGGTGCTGCTTCCGGGGGAACGACGTCAATCACTGCTATCTCGGTTAGATGAGGAAATTGAACTACCTCACCTACCGGGATCGGCTCGTAGTGCCAACTCCCAATATCAGGAATCTCCTCCGTGTCTGAATCTATATAAGGAGTGTCGGTGGCGGCAGATTCTGATGGAGCACTCGAGCAGGCAGCTGTTGAAGCTGGAGCGGATGACGAGCCAGAACCGGAGGCTGAATGGAGGTCGGTGCGAAGCCATTTGGAAGAAGCTTGCACCTCCCCCTCATGAGGACCCGGTGCCGAGTCATCAGGGTCATCATGCCTCCGTTTGGAAGGCTGAGCCTGAGACCAACACATGGCCTCCAGTTCCCGGATGCGCTGCTGCAGAAGCTCGATCTGGGCATCTCGTTCGCGAAGCTGGGCGGAGAGGTGGTCATTCTGGGTCGTGTAGGAAGTGATCATCATGGAATGCTCCGCCTCAGTAACGTACCCCGGAATGACGGGTAGGTCGCCCGTGGATGGAGGAGCAAGACGGAGGACGTCTTCTGATTGACGAGGAATCGGTGCTTCGGTTGACGGGGCAGCCTCTGAGTGTTTGCCCTTCATCCCCGTTTGAGCTCATAAAGTAACGCATCCCTATCTTCTTGAAGCTTTCTCGACGCCTCAAGATCCGCCAGCCTCTTTCTCTCGGTTTCGGCCAAAGCACGCTCCAACGCCTCGACCCGTGCATCCCTAGCCCGGTTGGCTTCCTCCATAGCAAGTCGTCGTGAGTGGACGACTTTTAGGATGTCGTCCGAATCCGTCGGACCTGAAAGTCCCGTTGGTACAGGGGTGGTTTTAGGGATTCCACCCGAATCCGTCAGGCCTAAAAGCCCCGGTGTTGCGTGAGCGTCTTTAGAGACTTCGCTCGAGTCTGTCGGACCCGGTCCCGGTAGTACTAAACCTGGTGCAGCTTGGGCTCCAGTTGTCGAGAAGAGTCCTACTGAGGTGCTCTCTCGGCCTGATGTCACCGCTGGTATGATGTTGACGGTGTCAGGGCTTCCGGCGGATCCTCGAAGGGCGTCCCCTGACGCTCCAACTCTCCCCGTTCCGGCGGAGTCCCGTGGGATCTCCGCTTGTGTCACCAAAGATCGTGGCCTAATGATAGAAGGGATCGTAAACGTCCCGGGAAGTGGCTCTACGACTCTATGTGCATCGAATGAAGTCGAGAGGTGGGGCAGATCCTCTCTTATCTCAACACCGGCAGACTCCGATTGAGTGGCCGGTGGAAGTTGTGCTATATCCCCGTGACTGACTGAAACGACCATCTGTTGAGAGATGGTCGAGTGGCTGGTTGAGGTGTGCAAGTGCGCTAGTTGGCTGCTAGCGTCTTGACCAGACACCGTAGGGTGCCCGGTCTCGATGAGGGTTGCCTCTCTGTTGGTTGGACTCTGGGTTTGGGGAACTTCCAGTTCTAACCTATGCGGCTCTTCTTCTCCGCCTCCTTCCTGAATCTGAGCCCACGGCTCGTCTAGTTGGACCTCTACATCTTCGGTCTCTTTTGCTAACCTCTCTCTTTCTTCCTCTTCCTCACTGTCTTCCCTTCCCCAGCCGGTAGCAACCTCGGATTCTTCATCCTCCTTGCGACCGATGGTTCGGTCATCAGATACTTGATCCCCAGCCAATACGGGATCCCCGGAAATCCTATCGTCGTTGAATGACGAGGTAGTTTCATCAGCATCGATCATCTGGGCCTTTCCGCCCTTCGCCGGTTCGGACTCTTGGAACTCTGAATCTAATCCGTAGTCAACCATCTCGGAGTCTGTGGCCTCGTCATTGGCCTCACGACGGTCAGAAGGAGTGTGCTCTGAAGACTCATGACCATCGGAGTCATCGCCGGAGGGTTCACCTGCTTGTGGAGCAACTGCCGCCGCTTGAGGTGGTGAAGGCAAGTGTGCTTGTTCTTGTGGGGAAGCTTCCACTTCCTCACCAGTCCGATCGGGTTGTTGCGGCGGTGATGGCGATCGGCGTTCTTCCGATGACGAGTGCACCGGGGATTGCTGGAGAATCCCGGTGTATTGCTTTACGCGGTAGCCTCGCATGATGTCTTGTTCGGCAGACTCATCTATGTAGGTTTGCGTTCGGGCACGACGGGTTCGGTTCTGGACCATCATCTGGTAGGCTTCGGCTTGCGACATGTGCGGTGTGGCGGACGTTCTGACAATTCTACCCGCTTCTCCCCTCACGGCAACACTCATCACTCCCGAGCCAGAAGCACTGGAGCTCTGGCCCGCCGTGCCGGTAGCACGGCTCCTACGAGGGACAAGTTGCGCGTCCGGGGAAGGGCTCCTCGGTTCTGAGGAGTCCGTGGACGTGTCTTCTAAACCTATAGACGCTCGGTAGAGTCTAACGCTCTCAGCCCTACAGTCCGCCATACTTAACACATTATCAGGGATAGGCAATTCTACCTGACCGGGTCGCAGAGTCCTCCTGTTCATTCTGCCGATCTGTTGACATTGGAATCGTGGGTGGCCGGATCTACGTCTGACAGCCTGATGGTGATCCATGTGATTGTTGGGAATTGCAGACAAAAACTAAATGTGCACAGCGGAATAAAACTGAATTCCCAAACCAGAAGATCCATCCCAAACAGGTTTAGATACAATTATAAGGAGGTTTAGAATAATACCTTATGAGATTCAAAAACGGTTTCCGGAAAGCTAACGGGGAATACACCGCTACTGCACCACCACGAGAACCGCTGCTAGACCGCCTTAGGATTACCCAAAAACTTAAAAACCCGAAAACCTGGTTGAGTGTGTGTGTGTATCGATTTTGGGAGAGAGAAAGAGAGAAAGGGTTTGGCTTTTTCTTTTTCTCTAAGTTACTAATGAGATTGCAATGAGAAAACCTATTAGGTTTACCATATATTTATATTAGTAAATATGGTAATGTCCTAATAGAAAAGCCCGTTTAATTATTAAGCCCGATAGGCTTTAATTAAACCTTTCCATATATTAATTTACTATTAATATATATCCATAAATAAATAGACTTTATCTATTATTTATTTTTCTCTCTTAATTAATTAATTATACTAATTAATTAATTCCACACAACTGATAAATCCAATTGATCTCTATTCGGGTGTGTAGCAGTGTGACCCACTAGTGCCTTATAACATTGGACACGGTAAACCTGTTACTGTCTTGCACATAATCCTTTCAGACTCCCAGTGTGCCAGACAAGTAACTCTACTGTTACCATTAGCCTAAGGAGGTCCCTAGCCAGACACTTAGGTTAACCAGGTTATAAGATCTCTTATATCCAGAGAAACAATTCTCGCTAGAATTGTACACAGGTTCATTCCTTTTACACGCGATATCTCTAAAGTGAGTTTTAGACATGGAGCGGAGGACTTCAATCTTAAACTCAAGTTTTCTTGAGTCTGATCTCGATTGCTTGCAGTAACGGAACTTACCAAATAACAACTGTTATTCTATCCGAGCGTGGCCACGCATTTCTGCCAATCTCAACCGTCAAGGGGCCCGGAAATATCTCTCCTTTTACAGAGGTGTAAATCCCTTCTTGACTATCTGCATCTGGTCACATGGCTTCCGCTGCATCTAGTCACGCCCCGTATGGCCACCCTGTTACGGCGTAGCGTTAGAACGTGCTAAGAGTACAACAGTCCTCATGTTTCCAGACCAAATATCTCAGGTCTAAGGACAACCTATCATCAAGTCAATGCTCATGACGTAGGCTCCATGGAGCAGACTTTAAACTGGTCACTTCCAATACTCAAACACTCTGATGAGTATCTATGAATGTTTGGCCACATCACTTGTGCTTTTATTCGTTACGTTGAATAAACCACCAAACATCCATAATAGCGTTACAATCCTGCTAAGGTTCCCACCTTAACAAGTAGCTACGGAACTTTTAGATTTTACTTACAAGACTTGTATATAAAATCAGGGATAACTAAATATGCTAAAACTGGTTAATTTGAGACAATCATGAAAAATCCTCCTTATTTCCATCACACAGTGAAAATAATAAAACGTACACGATATTTAGTCTCAAAAATTAATCCACGGTAATAATCAAAAACTAAAACTAGCTACTAGTATCCAGGTACTGCATCCCAATGGAATTAGCATGTGTCTCATGCTTTACTCTAGCTAGCGGCTTTGTCAGTGGATCCGCTACATTCTCGTCCATCGGAATCTTGCATATTCTCACGTCTCCTCTTCCGATGATCTCTCGGATGAGGTGAAACTTCCGAAGTACATGTCTCGACTTGTGATGCTCTCTAGGCTCCTTAGCTTGCGCCACAGCCCCAGAGTTATCACAATAAATATCCACTGGACTAGAGATACTGGCTACAACTCTTAGATCCGTGATAAAGTTCCTGAGCCAGACCGCTTCCTTTGCTGCGTCTGAAGCTGCAATGTACTCGGCTTCGGTGGTAGAGTCTGCTATCGTGTCTTGCTTCGAGCTTTTCCACGAGATCGCACCTCCGTTTAGGGTAAAAACGTACCCTGACTGTGATCTGTAATCATCTATGTCGGTCTGGAAACTAGCGTCTGAATAACCAGTGACACTAATCTCATCCTCAGAACCTCCAAAGACCAAGAACATTTCCTTTGTATGCCTCAGGTATTTCAGAATGTTCTTGACAGCCACCCAGTGGGCTTCACCTGGGTTTTGCTGGTATCTGCTCGTAACACTTACTGAGTAAGCAACATCGGGCCTGGTACATAACATGGCATACATGATCGATCCAATTGCCGAAGCATATGGTATCGATTTCATCTTGTCCTTATCTTGACTAGATTCGGGACACTGTGCTTTACTTAGCACTATACCATGCTGCATTGGGATAAATCCTTTCTTGGATTCATCCATCCTGAATCGTTTCAGGACTTTATCAATGTACGTACCCTGACTAAGCCCGATAAGCCGCCTAGATCTATTTCTGTAGATCTTTATACCAAGTATATATGCGGCTTCTCCAAGGTCTTTCATTTGGAAACATTTGCTCAACCAAGCTTTAACACTCTGTAAAGTTGGTACGTCATTTCCAATGAGTAGAATATCATCTACATATAAGACCAAGAAGGTTACTATGCTCCCACTGAACTTTGTGTAAACACATGGCTCAAACTCACTTTTGGCAAATCCAAATTCCTTGATTCGCTCATCGAAATGTAAGTTCCAGCTCCTGGATGCTTGCTTTAATCCATATATGGATTTTAGCAACTTGCACACTTTATTAGGATTCTTTGGATCTACAAAACCTTCCGGTTGTTGCATGTAGACATCCTCTGTTAACTTCCCATTCAGGTAGGCTGTCTTAACATCCATCTGCCAAATCTCATAGTTAAAATATGCTGAGATGGCCATCAGAATCCTAATGGACTTTAACATAGCTACTGGCGAGAAGGTTTCATCATAGTCAATGCCATGAGTCTGCGTGAAACCTTTCGCGACCAGTCTAGCCTTAAAAGTGTGCACATTTCCGTCCATGTCTGTTTTCTTCTTGAAAACCCATTTACGCCCAACAGCCCTACAGTGCTGGGGTAAATCTATCAAATCCCAAACTTGGTTGTCGTACATGGACTGCATCTCCGCCTTCATGGCTTCCTGCCATTGCTTAGACTCATCGCCTGATACAGCTTCTCCATAGGATGTAGGCTCATTCAGGTCTCCACCATCCTGGGAGACTAGAAATCCAAGATACCTATCTGGTTCTTGCCTTATCCTAGTGGATCAGCGAAGGTCCTGTGTTTGCACTTCCTCAACCGTTTCCGGTTGAGTCTCAACATTATCTTGTTGAGTGACTGGCTCAACAATCGGTTCAGGTGTTTCTTCCTCTACTATCTGTAGGTCTTTATCATTTCTGGTGTTCTCTTGATTGAGAAACTTCTCTTCCAGAAACTCTCCATTGCGAGCCACAAATACTTTGTTCTCGCTAGGATTATAGAAGTAGTATCCCAGTGTGTTCTTGGGATAACCTATGAAGAAACACTTGTCTGATTTGGGTTTGAGTTTCTCCGAGGTTGTACGCTTAACGTATACCTCACAACCCCAAATCTTCAGAAAAGACAACTTAGGCTTCTTGCCTGTCCATAGTTCATATGGAGTCTTTTCTACCGATTTAGTTGGCACCTTGTTCAGTATGTTTGCTGCTGTTTCAAGCGCGTGTCCCCAGAATGATACTGGTAACGTGGAACGACACATCATTGATCGTACCATGTCAAGCAGGGTACGATTCCTCCTTTCTGACACACCATTCATCTGTGGTGTATACGGAGGGGTGAGTTGTGAAACAATCCCACACTCTTTCAAATGACTGTCAAATTCCAGGCTAAGATATTCTCCACCACGGTCTGACCTCAAGAACTTGATCTTCCTGTCAAGTTGATTCTGTACTTCACTCTGAAACTCTTTGAATTTCTCGAAAGCTTCAGACTTATGTCGTATCAGGTAGACATACCCATACCTACTGAAATCGTCAGTGAAGGTAATGAAGTACCGGTATCCTCCGCTTGCCTCATGACTGAAAGGTCCACACACATCAGTGTGTATGATCTCTAACAAGTCATTGGCCCTTTCATTGTCTTTGTTGAAAGGATGCTTTGTCATCTTGCCCGACAAACAAGATTCGCAATTACTAAAGGGCTTAAAATCGAAAGTCCCCAGAAGTCCTCCTTTCTAGAGTAGTTCTACGCGTTTCTTGTTTATATGTCCGAGCCGACAATGCCAGAGGTAAGTTTGATCCTCAATGTCTTTGGATCTTTTACTTATATGATAGATTTCGTTGTTACTTTCGTGGAGATTCAATATGTATAGACCATTCGAAGGAGTTGCTTTGAAATAAAACATGTCATTTTTAAAGCAAGAAATCATTTTATAATCATATTTATAATAAAAACCTTGGTCTACCAACAAATCAAAAGAAAGAACATTTTTGATCATCTTAGGAACATAATAACAAGTATCGAGTTCCAAAACTAGACCCGAGGGTAAACTAAGACTGTAAGACCCTACGGCTTCAGCTACAAGCATCGTGCCTTCACCGACTCGTAGGTTCGAACGATCCTTCCTCAAGGTCTCCCTACTAGTGAATCCCTGTAAATGATTACAAATGTGGTTACCACTTCCTGTATCAAGTACCCATGATTTATAAGAAGTGATCAAACAATCTATCATAAAGATACCTGGCGCATCGGATAGACCGATGTCCATCTGGTCAACATTGAATGAGTGGACGCAGATATCTTGGCTACCACATTCTGGGCAACTTAGAGCTCCCAGCTCATCAATCCAATCAGTACTGTCCATGAGATCAGCACTTGCTTCCTTTGGCTCCAAACTGTCCAAAATATCCTCATGAACCTTTGCCACGTCCATCCTGGGTTCTCCCATGTATCCACTAGCTGTGACACGAATCTCCTTCGGGAGTGAGAACCACATCAGATACACAAGCTCCTCCTGAGTCATCTTGTATACAAGTCGTGACAAACACTTAAAGAGTCTCCTTATCTCCAGGAGATGATCTTTAACTGATTGGCCTCTTTTCATCTTCAGTGAAAAGATTTCTTTCATGATCAAATATTTGCCACAATTCTTATAGAAGCCAATTTGGTTTTCTATACCCTTCACGACCTCATGGTAGAACTTAACTCTGAGATCGACCGTGAACTCGGGCGAAGCAGAGAAAGACAGAATAGACATCACGTCAGATTCATCAGCCATAAATCTAAAGTACTCAGCAAATTCCTCTTCAGGGGCATTGCTCTTAGGTCGTGATAGTGGTTTATTGATCACATAAAGCTTATCCTGGCCGCGCAAGACATTATCAAAATGCAACTTCCAAACTGGATAGTTTTGGCCCGTAAGCTTCCACTTGCCCATAATTAGGCGAAGTGATTCCTCAGGTGAATAAAACGTAACGGTAGTATAAGACATCTACATAAAGAATAAATTCCGATTTAGTTTATTGATTATAAAACTTCTAATAAATTTATTTACCCTTAGAAAAATAAGTTTATTAGACTAGAACCCATATTTCACATGTGTCGGTAAGCGGCTTGATCACACAAACCGACCCATGCTATTTCTGGTAGGTAACCACTTATACCAATCGCATTTTAAACGAAAATACGACTTCTAAAACGTCGGGACATCGAATATTACATTCGTGCATATTTAGTCCCTCTAGTGCGCTTTGGCCGGATACGACATGGTAAATTGTTACAAAAACCAAAATAGATCGCACCACTTGAGACTGGGTGTACTTGTCACACCCCTTTCAACTTGGGGTTTGAACGCGGATGTCCAAGGCTTGTTCACTTCCAACACCCGCGTACCTTACGCCAAAAGGGTCTCAAAGTGGGTCGCACTCACGTGATCTAAGATTTTAAACCTAAGGGGTTTTTAGCCAGTTTTTCAAAAACCTTAATTTTAAAACTGATTCGAAAAAACACTCTGTAATCGAACCTCCAGGTTTTTATAAAACATCTCATTAGATTTTAGAAAATTACGTTTTATCACAACCACGCAATTAAAAACAACCACGCAATTATATAAAAACGTAAAACAATGTGTCATAGCTTTTGCCCCTAAACTATTGTCAGTTAAGTGAGCCAACACTAAACTGACGGTCTTTAACCTAAGTGACAAACAACGCACAAGGCATGAAGGTAGAACGCTCCCACTGGCTCCGACATCCTCGGTTGTGTCTCCAAAGTTCCTCTCTATGGTTTTCTCCGTCTTCGGTGTAATAATACATAAATAAAAATTACAATAAAAAGGGTTGTAAATGGCACGCAGGCCTCCCTTACCAAAACAGAGATAAATAAAACACAACCATAGGTCTGGGGCTTGGCTATGACACTCGCAACTAATAATTTAAATAAACTAAAGCAGTTACGATAAACACAAAACATAACTGGTTTTATAATTAACTAAAATTAATTTTAAAAACGTAAAACTAATCTTATCCGAAGTTTTAGCCTATCTGGTTAAAACAACCCTATCCACACGAAAACCTATCCGTTTCCTCCACCGATAGCAACAATAGCAATGAACGGTCGCTTATCGTTACTACCGGTCATCGATGACAACGAAGCCGGTGCCACCGTCGCCATCGATCGTCGGCGATCTACCCGAAACCATCACCGGTGACGACAGCGGTAACCAAGGTTACCACCGCCGCCGCCGTTAGACCAATCGACGACAACAGCAGCAACGGCTGCCATTGCCGCCGTGGCCGGCGGTCTCGGCAACAACAACAAACGCCACCACCACCATTCGGTGGTGTGGCTTGCGCTTGCGGGAAACAACAAACAGCCACCGCCACCGCCCGGCGAGGCCGCAAGGCAGCCGGTGGTTGGCTTGGTGGTTCGTGGTTCAACCGGTGACAACGGCCAAGGCCGCCGCCACCACCACGCTACTGCCGCCACCACTGGGCAACAACAGCGCCACCACCATCGTTACACCACCGCTGCCCAATCGGGGTTTGCGGTGGTCGTTCAATCGACGCAAATCAATCGCCGCCGCCGCCCTGGCGTGGCCGTAAGGCAGCCGGCGGCTAGGCGGGCGATCCGCGGTGTTTACCGGCGGCGACAACAGCCATAAGCCGCTGCCACCACCGCTTTGCTGCTGCCTTCGATCATCATCACCACCGACGCCACCGTGGGGCACGGTGGTTGTCCGGACCGACGCCGTCGCTACCATTCGTGGTGGCCGGCAATCGGTTGGTGGTTTTTCAATCGGCAAACGGCCGTGATACCACCACCGATGATCGTGGTTTCGTGTGATAACGATAAAAATCCAATTTTTTAAAGAAACAGATAAAATCGAATTTTTAACAAAACATAATTCGATAAACAGTTTATCACAAATAAACAATCCTGATCTAAACGTTTAGGAAGTGGCTCTGATACCACTGTTGGGAATTGCAGACAAAAACTAAATATGCACAGCGGAATAAAACTGAATTCCCAAACCAGAAGATCCATCCCAAACAGGTTTAGATACATCTATAAGGAGGTTTAGAATAATACCTTATGAGATTCAAAAACGGTTTCCGGAAAGCTAACGGGGAATACACCGCTACTGCACCACCACGAGAACCGCTGCTAGACCGCCTTAGGATTACCCAAAAACTCAAAAACCCGAAAACCTGGTTGAGTGTGTGTGTGTATCGATTTTGGGAGAGAGAGAGAGAAAGGGTTTGGCTTTTTCTTTTTCTCTAAGTTACTAATGAGATTGCAATGAGAAAACCTATTAGGTTTACCATATATTTATATTAGTAAATATGGTAATGTCCTAATAGAAAAGCCCGTTTAATTATTAAGCCCGATAGGCTTTAATTAAACCTTTCCATATATTAATTTACTATTAATATATATCCATAAATAAATAGACTTTATCTATTATTTATTTTTCTCTCTTAATTAATTAATTATACTAATTAATTAATTCCACACAACTGATAAATCCAATTGATCTCTATTCGGGTGTGTAGCAGTGTGACCCACTAGTGCCTTATAACATTGGACACGGTAAACCTGTTACTGTCTTGCACATAATCCTTTCAGTGATCACGGATGAAGAAGCTGAAAAATCGCATCCAAGGGATGGATGTGTGACGAGTCCTTGCAGGGCCTGCCCGGACGTCGTTGACGATGTCCAACCAGAGTTGTTGGGCAATGTCAATTCGCCTTTCGTAGGCGACCGAGTGTATCACGTGCCACATGTGAGTCGTGGCTTTGTCCACGCCATGAGTCTTTGACGACAGGGTGCGGTTCAGGATGTTGAAAAGAGAGTACCAGATGGGAGGCAGCATCCCTTGAGTAACTTGAGAGATCCCGTTCAGTCTCTGGTTTGGTGTGATATGGACCCCGAGTACGAGTATCTCGCTGAATAGTTCGGGGCCGGAAACGAGTGGTTCGAACGGGGCCTCGGGAGTGGCGGCCGGTAGATGAAGGATTCGTCGTGGATCCTCCAGGGTGATAATCCGCTCGGTGTGGTCTACACGGCCCATAATGGTTTGCACTCCGTCTCTGGTCTCTGCGCGGGATGTCTTCCAAAACTGCTGAAGGTACAGCAGTGGAATGTCAACGGTGGTCAGCATCGCGTATGCAAGGGGATGCGCCTTCAGGATCTCAAGTACCACCTCGTCTTGAACAACGAAGTTAGTCAGGTCGACGTATTCGTTGTTCTGGTGGATCGGACGGATGTCACCCGGAGCAATGAGAGCTTGGTCAGCGGCGTTGTTGATCGGGGAAGGAGGAGCATTCGGTTGACGAGCCATTTCTGTCAAGTCAAAAACCATGAAACAGGTTAAGTGCTTTGAAAGATGTTATGAAAAAAACAGACTATACCCTCGACTAGACGCGAGTCGGAAAACCTCGAAAACCCAAAAATGAGTTTTTCGTATTTTCCGAGTCGAAAACGAGCAAACACACGAGGGGAGGTTTTCCAATTCGGAAAAGATGGTTTTCCGAATCGGAAAACACTCAACACTTAGAAAATTTAAGGCCTTCAGATAGACAAGTTTTCCGATTCGGAAAACACAACACTTAGAAAAATAAAGGCAAGAATAATCAGATGGGTTTTCCGATTCAGAAAACATTGTTTTCCGATTCGGAAAACAAAACACTTAGAAAAATAAACGAGCAAGACTTGCCCTCACACGCGATTCGGAAAACCTAGGAAACCCATAAGGGTAATTCCATGTTTTCCGAATCGGAAAAGATACACTTGAAAAACGAGGCACAAGTTGGATTCGGAAAACCTGATAATCCGAATCGGATTTATTAGGTTTTCCGAATCGGAAAACAAACATGAATACTCATCGGTTTTGGATGCGGGAAACATGAACACTCATGTTTTCCGATTCGGAAAACCGAGATCCTTCGGTTTCCAAATCCAAAAACCATCCACAATACGTCGATTTAAAGCTCTAAACTAGTAACATGCATCCTAAGTCAGTTAAGAACAAGTTTAGAAGCCTTTTTGGATTGATTTAACGCCCCGAAATCCCATTCCAAGAAGTTTGGGTTTCGGGTAAGTTTTGAAAAGTTTAGGCTTCGATCCAGACCTTAAAACGAATAGATTCAACGTTATAACTACGTATGGGTTGATCGTTAACTTACCAGGAATCCGAAAACGTAATCTGATCGACGAAAGGAGCAAAAACGAGCAAATACGAGATCGAGCGAGAAAGTGGTTATCGGGTGAGAGTTCAGAGAGAAAAGATGAATAATTTGAAATTTGTGAACAGTAACTCTTAAAAGTTAGCATTTATATTTTTACCAAAGTTTATACTGTGTTTGGATAAAAATACTGTTTGGCTCTCCTGTTTGGCTCTCTTAACCCGACTTTCACCTATTGGCAAAAACCACCCCTGGACTTGAAGTTTCAAGAAACTTACAAACAAGTCCCTGAACTTGTAGTTTTAGAAATTTTCAAAACAGACCCTAGACTACAAGTTTCACAAAAGTGCAAAACGAGTCCCTGAACATAAGAATCAGAAAGTGGCAAAGTTAGTCCCCGAACTTGTAAGTTCAAGACATGTACTCTACCGCCCTCTGAACTTTCAAGTTCACAAAATTTACAAGTTCAGCCCTCGATCTGTGAGAAAAGAGACTTACCTGGTACGTCTCAACGGGGTTTTGAGCGAGTTCTGATCTGAAGTAACCAGAAGTCGTCGTGGGGATCCACACCTACAAAATAAAGTATAAACTGGTATCCAAGGTGTTGTGGATCCGAGAACGTTAGCACACATAACAACAAAAAACAATCAAAGCAAGACTTAGTACTCCCCCTCAATATATGCAATCTCTCAAGGACTCGCAAAGACTCCCCCTACACACATGCATACATAGAATGAACTCCCGACTACCCCTAGACCTCAGGCAGGGAGGTCTAGCATTCCTAATTTGCTTAGGAGAAAGAAGTGACATTTCTCGTCAAACGGCTTCGTGAACAAATCAGCAAGCTGATAGTCACTCTCAACAAAGTAAAGTGCAACATTACCTTTCTCGACGTGGTCCTTGATGAAATGATATCGGATGTCGATATGTTTCGTCCGAGAATGTTGAACCGAATTTGCCGTGATCTGAATCGCACTCTTGGAGTCGCAATAAATGGGAATCCTTTGCATGGTGTATCCGAAGTCGGCAAGTTGGGTTTTCATCCACAGAACTTGCGAGCAGCAGCAGGCGGCGGCAACATATTCTGCCTCCGCAGTGTATAAGGATACGCAATTCTGCTTCCGGGATGACCAACTCACCAGTTTATCTCCGAGAAACTAACAAGCACCAGATGTGCTTTTCCTGTTGAGCTTACAACCTGCATGGTCTGAGTCTGTATATGCAATTAGTTCAAAACCAGAATCCTTTGGGTACCAAAGGCCAAAATCCGGTGTGCCCTTCAGATACCTAAGGATTCTTTTGACTGCAGACAAGTGAGAATCACGTGGATCACACTGAAAACGAGCACAGACACCCGTGGAGAAGACGATGTCTGGTCTACTAGCCGTGAGTTACAAGAGAGAACCAATAATTGCCCGATAAGTCTTCTGGTCAACCGGTTTACCAAAAGAATCAGCGTTTAGTTGAAAATTTATGGGCATTGGTGTTGCCGCCGAGTTTGAACCACCGAAATCAAAGCGTTTTAAAAGATCTTGAACATATTTAGCTTGACTTATAAAAATGCCATCAGGGCGTTGTCGAACTTGAAGTCCTAAAAAGAACGTCAACTCGCCCATCATGCTCATTTTAAATTGGGATTTCATGGTGTTTTCAAACTCTTGGCACATCTCAGGCTTCGTAGATGCAAAGATAATATCATCCACGTATATCTGAACGATAATTAAGTCGTTACCTGATCTCTAAAGAAACAAAGTGGGATCGATTGTACCTTTCTTGTAGCCAACTCCTAGCAAGTAATCAGTAAGTGTTTCGTACCATGCCCTAGGAGCTTGCTTGAGACCATAAAGCGCTTTGTCCAACACGTACACATGGTCTGGATATCTGGGATCGACGAATCCTTCCGGTTGTTCAACGTACACCTCTTCTTGAAGAACACCGTTCAAGAAGGCACACTTGACATCCATTTGATAGATTGTCATGTTCTTGTGTGCGGCATATGCAAGGAAGATCCGAATTGCTTCAATCCGAGCCACGGGCGCAAACGTCTCATCGTAATCAATTCCCTCTTGTTGGCAATAACCTTTGGCAACCAATCGAGCTTTGTTCCGGATGATGAGGTCGTTCTCGTCTTTCTTGTTCCGGAATATCCACTTCAGCCCGATTATGGACTTTCCCCACGGTCTGGTTACCAAACGCCATACTTTGTTTCTCTCGAATTCCGCAAGCTCTTCTTGCATTGCTAAAACCCAATCAGGATCGGTGAGAGCTTGGGAAACATCCGAAGGTTCGAATTCACTAAGGAACCCTACGAATAGAATCAGGTTTTCTACGTTCTTGGAAGATCTCGTCTGTGCAGGTTGTGAGGGACTCCCGATGATCTGGGATGGGGGATGATCTCGTGTCCACTTTCGAGTGTGTGGAAGAGTGACATAAGCTTGTGGTTGTTGGTGGCGTCGTTCTCATCGTGCACGGCAAAGACCTCTCGCTGGTTTCTACTTGATGACCCTGCTTCCAGATTAGTCTGCGGTGCTGCCTCCAACCGGGGCTCACGCACTACCTGAGCATAAGTTCTTTGAGCTGAACTAGGTGAGGGTAGCGGAGCTTCTTCCGGGATTGGTGCAAGAACAGGGTGTGGGGTCTGTTCTCGGACAGGTTCCGGTGAGGCAGCGGATGAGGTTTCAGGGGGAGAGACCGCTGACTCTAGCGTCACTGAGTTTGTAGATGTGCTTGAAGAAGGCTCAGTGATGAATGCATCGGATGTCACGGAAGTAGATGTTGAACTAGCATGAGCAGGAACTACAATCTGACCCGTGAGTGTGGGTAGATCATAATCTGTGTGGTCTAGAAAGTCTAAAGCAGAAAAGTTAGTGGAGGAATCTGTGCTCGGTGGTGCGGTGAACAGTTCAGGAAATGAGGCATCTACATTACTTGGACTTGCAATAGAATAAGTTTCGGTTTCGGAAAAATCAACATTTGAGCTTTCCAAGATGGTTCGGGTCCGTTTGTTGAAAACCCTATAAGCGTTTGAGTTATGTGAGTATCCGATGAAGATAGACTCATCAGACTTGGGTTCAAACTTTCCCAAATCATCCCGGTCGTTTAAAACATAGCATTTACATCCAAAAACTCTAAAGTAATCGATGTTTGGCTTACGCTGTTCTACCATCTCGTAGGCGGTTTTAGCGGTCCGCTTAACGATCAAGGTCCGATTCTGCGTGTAGCATGCTGTTGATACGGCTTCAGCCCAAAATGATTGAGGAACGCCAGAATGAGCCATCATGGATCTCGCCGCTTCGACTAACGTCCGGTTCTTCCTTTCCACTACCCCATTTTGTTGAGGAGTGCACACGGCTGAGAAGTTGTGAGAGATTCCCACGTCTTCAAGAAAGGATTGCAGTTTTGCATTGCGAAACTCGGTTCCGTTGTCACTTCTCAACTTCTTCACTCGGCGACCCAAGAGAACTTGAATCCGCTTGATGAAGGCAATGATACGATCGGCAACGTCAGATTTGGCTCGAAGAAATTCAAGCCAAGTGAACCTCGAGAACTCATCAACGAGAACTAACATGTACTTCTTTCTGGCTAGGCTCTCGGTTCTTGAAGGTCCACACAGATCCATGTGAATCATGTCAACGGGACTCTTGCTATTCGTGTCCATCCTAGGCGGATGAGAGCTTCTCGTCATCTTTCCTTGTTCGCAAGCAGGACACAATGTATCCTTGGAAAGTCGAGTCTCCGGAAGTCCCTTGACCATGTTTTTCGAAACCAGCTTGTTCATGTCTTTGAAATCCTGATGGCAGAGTCTTCGATGCCATAACCAACTGTCCTCCTTTGATGCTTTTGCGAGCAAGCAGATTGCATTCCTCGGATCAGAAAATGCTTCAAACTAAGGGTGTGTCTGAGGGATTGAACGGAAGACGGTGGAGTAAAGATTGTCGTTCCTCTGTGCACTAAGGACGACGTTGTTGTCTTCATCATTCACATCGCTTCCGTATTGGAATTGCTTCACCCAGTATCCGTTGTCACAGAACTGACTGGAGCTAAACATGTTGTACCCTAACCCCTCGACATACCTTACATCTTTGATGAGGTATCTCCCATCCGTAATTTTCCCATAACCCACCATTGGCTTAGGTGTCTTGTCGGCAGTTTTAACATATCCCTCAAACCTTTCAACATAGTCGAAAAGGAAGGATCTCTGACCAGTCATGTGTCTATATGGCGCCGGAATCGAAGTACCACACATGACTGACCTGCAAGACAGATTAAGCTTGTTTAGGGACCCATTGCCAAATGGGTTCCTTTGGGTTAGAGACAGATATAACAGTCGGTGTAGTCTCCTTTTCGGATTTCTCCTTAGGCGGAGGGGACTTCACTGACGAAGAGGACCTAGCTTTCCCTCTTTTTCTTCCCATTCTCTTTCGAGATTTGACATTAGATTGAGGAGCATTGAAAGAGTTAGACACACCATAACGCAGGAAATTATCAAACATAAAGCACATGTCATTGCAAAAAGTATTAAAGGCATCGTTTAAGTTGCGATTACAATTAACAGACATGTTCGAATTCATTCCTACACTAGGTGGAGCATAGCCTAAACCCGCACGGCTAGGACTATGCTTCTTAGGGAAAGCAGAAAAAGAGTTGTTCCTTCCATGATGATCCTTTCTCGGTGGCTTCACATTCTGTCCATCATCTTTCCTCCTCGCATCTGCATGAAAAGCACGGTGTGAGTTAGAGGACGGCTTTGTGGGAATGGAGTTGCCACCTTTTCCAGATGATATTTTAGAAAATCTAGGTTTTGTGGAATTGAAAGGTTGATTGGGTTGTAACTGAGAAGTCTCACCCACTTCAAAGGTACTTGAATGAAAGTCAAGACTTTTAATGGGCTTGACTGATTTAGAGCATCGTTAGACTTTGAATGCTTTTTTCGGAGTCCTTTGGGTGCGTGAGGCTTAACTTACTTACCCTTGTCAGTACCAACACATTTTTCACCCTTAGGGTTACTTTTCTCAGAAATAGGAGCTCGTGACTCAGTAGGCTTCTCAGGTTTGACAACAACAGATTTTGGGTTCTTTGGAATAAAGCCTGAAGGATCATCACCTTCATCTAAAAACACCTTCAGATCATATTCAATATTTGGATCATGGACAGCCTTGGGTTCAGCGATCCTGTGGTGTGAATTAGGGGGTTCATCATCATCCGAGACTATAGAGCAATGGTTCTCAAGATCTATGATAGGTTTGGGTTGGGGATTAACTACCAGATGGTTAAGGATTGGAGCAGTCTTATCGTCAACTGAGTCTAAAAAGTAAAGGTTTTCAAGATTCATAACTTTCCTTTTCAAAATGGAGTTAGACACAAGTTGGTTGGTTAAAGATCAGCGATACATTATCCTTTCATCATGATCAACTTCTTTTAAAAGTTCAAAATGGATATCTAGGAGAACGTATCGAGTTTGAAGATCCGCAACCTTGATTTGGAAATCAGTAAGGGCCGAGGTTGCGGTCTCACACTCTGAAGAAAGCCTAATTCTCTCGGCATTGGCCTCGAGCAAGTCTTTTTCCAGAGTGCGAACCAAGGAGTCTTTTTCCGAAACAATTACTTTCAGATTCAAGATCTGATGTTGACATGCATCCAAATCCATGGCTTTTAACCTAAGAGCAAACACCTCCTTTTCTAGCTTGACTAGGTCGGGACTCTTAGCTGCGGAAGTATCCTCTGGTGGGATAACTAAGGTCTCCTCTGCAAGCTCTATTTCCCTAGTATCATAGCTTGAGTTCAGGTCTGTATAGTTGATGGGGGGCATTGCTACTCTAGGGGTTCTGGCCTTAATGCCTTCCCATGTAGGTTTAGAGTTGGTTGGATCACTAGCCGGAACAAAGATTGGTCTATTAGGAGGGGGGCTAGTGGGTGGACTACCAGAGGTACTGTTCGACGGACTGGTAGTTCTTGTGATGGTCTCACCGTTTATTACTTCGGTGTATGTGACAGTCTGCGTAACGAATTCCTCGGTCACATGTCCTCCTACTAGGACAGGTTTGGGCTTCATATCCTCAAAATTGTATAGATGAGAAGGTGCTTTGTCTAAAACATGGTTTTCAGATAGACCTAGGCCGGGTTTGGCTTTATAAAAAGGATCCTTTTTGGCATGCTGAGTGAGGATACTTAAAGTCTGTTCAGATTGTCCTCTTTTGAAATTGTTGTCCTCAAGCTCTTGGATTTTAGAAAACAACCGAGTTCTTTCTTCCGAAAGTAACTGGAATTTAATGTTGAGCTCCCATGATCACTGTTAAGTTCCTCATGGGCTTTTTGAAGACAACCAAGTTTGTTTGATAAATTGGACTCTCTGTTGCCAGACTCAAGTGTTTCACGATTATAAACTATAGTCAAATCCTCGAGAGAGCTTTTATAAATGGCACTGTCGATTCTAAATTTCGTGAGAAGAGTCCTCTCCGATTGGAGACATCCCTCTAATTCACAAATTTTAGATTCCAACATTGCCACGGTATCAGTTATATCGGGAATAGCGGATACCTCAGATGGATCAATGTCTTGGTAAGTGCTTGGGCCGACGGCTTCAGATCCCTCAAAGTCAGCCATCCAACATAGACCTTTCACCAAATGATCATCCTCGTCCGAGCTCTCCTCTTCACATACCCAGTTCTCTTCATCAACCAACAGAGCAACCCCTTTCTCCTTCTTCCTCATCAAAGCGGCTTTCTTCTCAAAATAGGCGGCATCCTTGTACTTGACGGAGCAATCTCTGGCGTAGTGTCCCAACTTACCACACTTGTAGCAAGTGGTAGTGGGACTAGCGGCTTGTTGAGGAGTGGGGTTTTGGGTTATGGGAATCTGGGATTGATTTGACCTTTGACCTCCTTGGTCAGCTTGAACCTGTTGATCTTCCCTCTGAGCTTGCCTGGAACTGTTTCCCCGGGAATCACCTCTGTTGAAGCTTCCTTTCCCGCGATCCATTCTCTCGTCTGCCCTGCAGTCATTCCTATCCTGCTCAAACCCATAGCCTAGTCCTTGATCAATTCTTCCACTCTCATACCTTCCTCCGTACCCGCCTTCATACCCATGACGATCGATGAACCCAGACTCAGGAGTGTATTGCCTCAAACTTCTTTGGTAGTTGATGTCGGAGACCTGACCTCTCCAATCTTCTTGATACCCTTGGCCTCCTTGATAGTCTAGATACGTGTTGTCTCTTCTAGGTTGATCTCTAAACCTACCTTGTTCTTCTCTGTATCTGCCATGATCTTCTCGGTATCTCTCTTGATCTTCTCGGTACCTCCCTTGATTGTTGCGATAACTTCCTTGATCGTAAGACTGCATCCTTTCCCCTTGTTGATAACTACCTCTGCGTTGATTTCCGTACTGAGCTCTATCCAGCTGGTAATGACCTCCTCTTCCTTGCCCCATTCTGCCACCACTTGGAAATCCTGATCCCCGTGATCGGTTAAATCCACGGTTTGCATTCAATTTTTGCACGTTGTGGGAAATGAGAGCAAGCGACTCATTCACATTGAAGAGCTCTTCATCGGAGATGGTGATGATCAAAGGATCATCGGGATGTTGCACGTTCGGACCAAGGTTCGGGTTGAACTCTTGGTAGAAATCCTCTTGATGAAACTGGGGAGGGATATTGTTGTATCGCGAGGGTTGGATAGGGACAGAGTTTGGTCCTCCAAAGGGCACTGCCGCTAGTGCCAGAGGATCAACTGCTTTCTTGGCTCTTCCCCCGGTGATAAATTCCTCATGCTGGACCATCATGCTGAAGAGGTCGTGAAGACCCATGACTCCCAGGTTTCTACTTAGTTGAATGTTGATGGCCAGGTTTTGCCACTCCGGTGTGAGATTCTTCAAAAACTTCACATTGACTTCGTACTTCGTTTTCTCAACCCCGAGCCTTCTTAGATCATTGACGAAGGCATTCAGTCTTTGATAAGACTCTGTGAGGGATTCGTTTTCCCTGGCTTTGAAACCTTCGTAGGCATTAAGAGCGCTTTCTTTCTGACTTTCCAGAGCGGTGTCACCTCCTTGCATTTGTTGCTCAATCTCCAACCAGACGTCTCGCGCGTTGGTCAGACTATCAACTCTCGCGTACATGTCGTTTGGGAGCGCCATAACCAGAAGAGTGAGTGCTCGCTTGTCGATCAAGTGACGAGCTCTCTGTTCCGGGTTGTACATGTCAATAGGCTTCTCAACGACGTAAGCCGGTAGTTCGGGGCAGTTATCGGTTCGGGGGACTGCGGCCACGGTGACCGTTGGTCTGATAGGCCCTTCGCGGATCGATTTCATCAGATTCTCATCCAACAGATCGAGGAAGTGTATCATTCTGCGTTTCCAATGTTGATACTCGCCCATCACCAAGACGGGAGGGCGAGATTCGGATCCAATTCAGATGATTTCTTTCGACATCTCTCACTCACTAACAGGATCTCCTCGTATGACTCACTTGGCTTAAAGAAAGGTTTTTGAAAAACAGATATTTTGAGCGCCTCGGGACACAAATAGCTTCGAGATTTGAAAGATTTTGAAAAAAGGCTAAGTGTCGAATTCGAGGAACAATTTTTCAAGAGTTCTGGCTCGAAGAGGCGAAATCCGATCTGGAATCTGACGTTTTCCGAATCGGATTTGGCTCAAAAATACAGGATGCGGAAAAGCAAGTTTTCCGATTCGGAAAAGGGTATTTTCCGATTCGGAAAATGCTGAGTTCGGAAAAGGCAAATTTGGATTCGGAAAATGAGATTTCAAGGAGCAAAACCCCAAATCAGAAGACCGTTTTCCGATTCGGAAAACAATGTTTTCCGATTCGGAATAGGGGTATTTTCCGATTCGGAGAAAGTACGATTTCCGATTCGGAAATTTTGAACTGATATTTCAGTCCTCGTTTTCCGATTCGGAAAACCTGTACAGAAACTCCGAAAAATCACTCAAAATCCCTCAAAAACACTTAAAAAATAAGTGTTAAGACCCCCAATTTGTAGGAAATCAGTTAGAAAACAATGAGGAATCACTTAACACTTATACACACCCTTTTAAAACCTCTTTTTGGATTAAAAACCCAAAAAGTTTAGAAAAATAAAAACTTGAAAAACCTTGAAAAACCTTTTTAAGACACAAAAACTAGCCAAGGAATCAACAAGGATCAGCTCTGATACCAATTGTTGTCCCAATAAACAAGAAATGAGGAGAAATGGATGGAAATCTTGATGAACACAAAGCTTCAATAATCATCAATGGAGGTATTTAGTGTATATGCAATAAAGAGTAAAAACCAAAGATAATTGTATTCATCATCAAACCCTAATACCATCTCTTTCCTTATATAGGTAAGAGGCAAAAAGCAACATTGTCACAAATGACCCCCGAGGTTCCAAACCTCTAAACAAGGGCAACATCAAAGTAAATTGTTTACAATTAGATAAATTAAACAACGAAAGCAGTAAAGATAGGTTTTCTGACTCTTCACAACAAAGAGGTCCAACAACCTCCTTAGGCTAATGGTGACAGTTAAGTTACTTGTCTGGCATAAGTGGGAGTCTGAAGGGATTATGTGCAAGACAGTAATTAGGATCACCATGTCCAATGTTATAAGACACTAGTGGGTCACACTGCTACACACCCAACCCGAGACCTATTGGATCTTGTTGTGTGGAAATAATTAATTAAGTTTAATTATTTAATAGAGAGAAAAGAATAAATAATAAATTGTTTATTTATTATTTATCAGATAAATATAATTACTTAATTGATAAGCTTGAGTTAATTAAGGTAATTATTATGGAGAGTTATTTATGGATTGGGATTCTAATAAGATTACCATAATTACCTATATAAATATAGGGTTAGGGTAATAGAATAATAAGTCTGATTTCATAGTTACTTTTTCGCCAAGAATCCCAAACCATTCTCTCTCTCTCTCTCTTGTCGGCGGCGACACACACACACACACCGGGAGGTTTTTTCTGATCAATCCTAGGCGGTCTAGCAGCCAGTCTCACGGTGGTGCAGTAGCGGTGTATCCCTCACTAGCTTCCGGAGAAAAGTTCGTATCACTAAAGGTAAACGCGAGAAAACACCCTCATAATTGTGTCTGTTAAATTACGGTTGGATCTATGTTCGGGTTTTAGTTTTTATCCGTTGCGTTTATATGTTTATATTTGTTTTATCCGAACCGAAAAACCCAACAGTTTCATATGAAGGTATTTATTTACGTAGAAATGAAAAGTTTCATAGAAACGAGAAAAAGTTTCATATGAATAAAAAACACCAAAATATGAAACAATTTTAGCAAAATTTGATGGTTATGAAACATTTTCATCATATTAAACAACTTCTTGAATCAATTTTACTGATTTAATCTATGCAACCATGAGTTTTCACGGTTTGCATGTTTTTTTGGGTTTGCAAATTAACTTCCCTCTATCAAAAAATTATTTTAATTATATTATTAGAAATTTGTCATAATTATATTATAAAATACTTGTAATTAAGTATTTATTAAAGATGTCCTTTTTGTTTATTTTACATACTCATAAGCTATTTTTTGTCAAACATAATTTGTTTATAAGCTAGCTTATCAGCTACCAGCTAGCTTATCAGTCACCAGCTAGCTTATCAGCTTATCAGCTATCAGCTAGCTTATCAGTCAACGGCTAGCTTATCAGCTAGTTTGCCAAACATAGCCTAAGGTTGTCTGCTTAATTATAAGAGGTTGTGTGTAAAATAAAATATCTTTTAGTCTAGGCTATGCCTAGAATAATCCTGATATTTTATGAGACATGAGCCCCTCATAACTCAGTGGCCACAGTTTTGTGTATGCTTGGATTCGAACCCTGAGCAAATGGGATATTCCACTATACCCGGCATGACCTCAACAAGTATGCCACAACCCTTATGGTCATTGGCAAAAACTTCATGGATAAAGATTTTACTCACAGGTCGACAAAGGATATCACAGAATAACTCCATAGGGTAATTAGAAAAAAAAATTAGAAATTTCATACGACTTCACATGATTTATTTTTAACAATGTCTTAAAATGTGTTAAAAGCATTTGTTTTGTAATAACCAATTACTAAGGTTGAGTTTAGCAAAAATAAGCTAGCTTAATAGCTAGTATGTGTTTGGATGGACCATAAGCTAGCTTATTGAAATTGTACTTGGAGTAGTGTTTGGGAACTTTTTTCAATTATACCCTTATTAATATTAATTATAGCTTATGGATGAACCATAAACTATACCCATTTGATAATTTTTGTCAATTATAATTTGTTCATAAGCAAGTGTATTAGTACACTCAGCCTAACATATTATTTAATAATTTTTACAATTAGTTATATTTGTTTTTGAAAAATATCTATAAAGATTGGAATTCAAGACAAACCCAAAAAACTAAACGTAAGAAAGCTTCTTTCAAGAAATCCAAATTCATTAAAAAGATTTTGTTAAACCAAACAACTTCCAAGTGTTGTCCATAGCTTTTTCTACATATACGACACGATTCTCGAAAAGCAAGAGGTACTTTATTCTTCCCTGGTAGTAGGTACTATTCTTTTTATTGGTACTATTCTTATTATTATACTTGAAATGTTTCTTATCAATCTTTTTTATAAAATTTAGAGTAAATTACATATTTAGTCTTTATAGTTTACACAATGTTACACTGTTGTCCTTATTTTGAAATAATTATGGATAAGTTTCTTGTGGTTTACATTATATTGTATTATTGGTCCTTGTGGTTTACACTATATTACATTGTTGGTCCTTGTAGTTTACACTATATTGCACTATTGGTCCATATACTTAACAAATTGATTTTACACGGAGTTAGAGTTAGGGACCAATAGTGCAAGCTAATGTAACCCACATGTACCTTTTCCATAATTATTTCAAAATATGGACCAACACTACAATTAAGTGTAAATCATAAGAACTAAATATGTAATTTACTCTAAAATTTACTTTTATATGTGTTGCATAAAAACGAAAATAATTTATTGCTTGTCTCATTTTCTTCAATTTGGATCAGCATTGTTCACTTGTTCAAATTTGTTAAAATAACTTATTGTTTCATTGTATATTGTATATGTCCAGCGACTAGTTAAGCTATAAACTTAAACATCTAACTATATAAATACTTCATTAATACAGTGAATTTATAGAGGGACTAAACATTTTTAAAAAAATCATTTTGGTTGAAGATCTACACGACTGTACATGTTTTCTTAAATAATTCATTCATTCTTCTTCTTTTGAAGGCATAGCGGCCTCAAACCAACGAACGATTACCACACATGCACACCTCCCCGGGAGTATCAAGCGTCCACGGACAACCCATTAATCCGCCGTTGTCCCGGCATAGCTTACGCTGGACCTATAGCCCAACCACAGTCTTTTACTGGTTTGGAGGGGGCCCGGGAGGGGGGGGTGGGGGGGGGGGTGGGGGCAGTCTATGACTGGACCAGCCCAAGAACTGGGTTCTTCTCATGTCCTTTAAGCGACTCCCCTTGGGATCGAATCCAGATAAACTGGGATCCCATCCATAGCTTAGCTCCCCAGGATATTAACGTTCTTAGGAAGACGAACTAAGCTAAACATTGTTTGTCATTCCTTCTCTTTATTCCACGTGTACAACATATACATACAAAAAAGTTAAAACAAATAAAATATTTAAACCTATGCATTGACAATGTCTGATCTTGATTCAATTAGATCAAGATTATAGTAAATAAATGGTGACACAATGTCTCCCTATGATTTTAATTTTCAATAAATTGAGACACAACGTGTTACATGAATTGATGGTGACAAATGATCAAAGTTGGTCTGAATTTTTGTGGTTCATGCATAATATGTAGTGGATCTAAATATCAGATTAATTATGAATGTGATATTACAGCGTGAGTAATAAAATATGAGAATTAATTATAACGAAAAATATAACTTTATTGATAAATAACATTAATTAGCAGAAAGATTGTGTGAGAAGCGTGTGAAGTGGATATTAACTCTTTATCACTTTAGTCTCATGCTCTTTTATGAACGGTGTTTTAGAAGAAAATTGATCCAGTGAATATATACTACAAGAAAACTGGCATTAGCGACTGATATCAGCGACCGAATTCATTCCTCACTAATTATCGAGCGATTACCGAGGTATTGACCAGAAAACCCATCCCTTGTTAATATTGTCCCTAATTAGCAAGGGTTTAGCGAGCGAATATAATCCCTCACTAATTAGTGACGGATTAATTAGCAAGGGAATATAGCGAGCAAATGTAATCCATCCCTAATTAGTGACGGATTAGCGAGAGATGTTTTTTCTAGTCATTCTCTCGCTAATTCGTCCCTGATTAGTGAGAGAATAGTAGGAGATGTTTTTTTCAAGTCATTTTCTCGCTAATCCCTTGCTAATTAGCGAGGGATTGAGTTTCTGGACAATCCATCGCTAATATCTTGATAATTAGCGACGGATTAACGAGAGATCAGCGAGAAATGTTTTTTTTCTAGTTATTCCTTCACTAATCCCTCACTAATTTACGAAGAATTAGCCAGGGATTAGGTTATGTTTTTACGAAAAATGCATCCAATGATTAATAGCTATTTCTCACATTAGCATTATGTTCTCACTTAAAACCCAATTCAAGTTATTATACCTCAAAATGTATTTTAAAACTAGGAATAGTTAATTATACCCAACCCGAGGTGCTAAGACTATGTTTACCCGTGGAAAAATGTTTTCATTTAAAGGTAGTTGAGTTTTCATTTTTAGTTTTTCTATGAAAATTTTAGAATACTCGTTTACTAGAAATGATGGATTTTTCATTTTCCATTTTTAGAAAATTAGAAAACTCGTTTAGTTGTGCATTTTTCATCACTTTCCATTTTCCATTTTCTCAAATATTCCACCGGTGGTGGTGGTCACGGCAGCGGTGGCGGTTGTGGCGGTTGCCTCGACAGTGGCGGTGGCGACGGTGGTCACGGTGACGGCGACGGCGATTGCGACGTCGGTTGCGGTAGTGGTGCCGGTGGTCGCGGAGGCGGAGGTGACGGTGGTCGCGGCGGCGGTGGTGCCGGGGGTCGCGGCGGCGGTGGTGTCGGTGGTCGTTGCGGCGACGGGGGTGCCGGTGGTCGGTCGCGGCGACGGTGGTGGCCGGTGGTCGGTCGCGGCGACGGTGGTGGCCGTGGTCGCGGCGACGGGGGTGCCGATGGTCGTGGTGGTGTGGCCGAGGTGGTACCGATGGTGGCGGCGGTGGTGGTGGCCGAGGTGGTGCCGATGGTGGCAGCGGTGGCGGCGGCGGCGTCGGTGGTGCCGGTGGCGGTGGCCGAGGTGGTGGCGGCGGCAACGGCGGTGGTGGTGTGGTGTCGCTGACGACGATGGTGGTGGCATAGGCCGACGACGACGGTGGTGGCGGCGGCGGCGGTGGCGACCGGTGACGAGAGGGAGACGGTAATTGATAATGGAAATTGGAAAACGAAAATGAAAATGAAAATTTGAAAACTATAAAATGTAGTTTTCTAATTCATATAGGATTTTAGAAAATGAAAATTTTGTTTTCTTAGAAAAAGTTTTTAAAATTAGGTGAATTGAACATGTTTTTTGAATCTTATTTTTTTTGAAAATTTTCTTTTCCAAAAGGGGAAATTTTCAAGAAGTAAACACACCATAAGTGATTCATTTTAGAAATTGAAATGTGAATGTCAGGGGCTAGAATTGAGACTGTGGTTTCACTAATAATTTCCATATTTTATTGGTACTTAAGATACTTTGATGTTTTGCAGATTAACGAACAAGCTCTAGCATTAAAATATAACAAGATGGTTTCGAATCATACGAGACTAAGTTATTTTTATGAGATCAACAAAATCAATATTTTATACTTAAAACTTCACAACAAAACATTATAAATGTAATCTTAACAATATTTATGTTGTGAATGTTCAGATCTTTTTTACCATACCTAAAAATAATTATTATTTTTTCTTTAATTTACAATAACCAGCCCAATGCACATATATAAATTATTTCATCATCTTTTTCATTTTTTTATTTGTTTAATTATCATCGTCAAAATTTTTTAATTATTTATGTTGTTAGTTACTAATTAATTAGCAAATAAGAATCCTAATTTTAATCTCATGGATGGGGACTTGTTGCCGTATTGTTTTTTCATTGTAAGGTAAAAAATTTAAGGTTTATGAAAGACGAAATCCTATTGTTTTGAAAGTGTAACTACATTATTTTAGTAGTTGCAACTGGACCTTATACTTAACCAAAAAAGCCCTTGAAATCAACTAGAAAAACCGGGAAAAAGAAACTCTTAAAACCAACCAAATAAACCGAAAGAGTCCATTGAAATTGGTAAAAAAAAGTTAAAAATTCCTCGAAATCAAGCAAAAAAAATTTAAAAATCCCTTGAAAAGATGGAATTTGGCGTAGAACACATGAGGAGGTATCTAACGTTGGTAAAAAATGAAGACCCGTCGATAAAAATCTTATCAAAAAATGATCCATTGTATGAAAAAAAAAAAATTAGGTCCGTCCCTGTTTAATCTATAAAATTTACAACTAATATCCTAAAAATTTTAATCTAAACTTAGAATTAGGCAAAGTGCAACTTTCATATAGTCGTTTTTTATTTATCTTATTTATATATTTGCATAGTAAAAATGTAAGGACCATCGTGAACCTAAATCCTGTCTCTGTCCCAACATATGTTATTGTTTCAGTGAATTGTAAATTAGATTATTCAACAAAATCTTGTAAATATATAGTTTTAAATTCAATAAAATAAACATTTATAGAAAAGATAACTTAAAAGGGTGTGATGGTGATGGGTTATTCACCACGAAATTATTGTGTGAATCACATGGCCAATTATGCATGTAGCGTGCTTTTATCAAAATCTAACATTTCATTATAAAGTTTTATTTTGATTTATTTGTGTTTTTAGCGATAGAATCATGAATTTAATTTATTTAGTTAGGGCATGTTTGTTTTTTAAAGAAAATCCCTAAAAATCACGAAAGTCTGATTCGATCAAACGTAAAGCCTTTCAGACTATTTTTTTCAGTCTTCAGAGGTTTTTATATCAGAAGCCCATCTAACCAAATCCGAGACTCTAGGGCATCTGAAAACACACGCCGCTCAACTCTTCCATCTGAAAACTTAAAATTTCTCACAAATCAGATTACAAAATTTCAAACATCCTTTGATTTGTTCGATTTATGTCCAAAATTCTAGCTATATTTGTTAGTAAGATTGTTTACCTTTTTTTCCCAACAAGCTCAATGATTTTATAATTTGATATAGTACATTTTTTTTAATAATGTTTTTTTTGGAAGGGTGTCTAGACCAAAGCTCGACTAATCCCCGGCAATTTTGGAGGCTAAACATGGCCCCACTTAAATGTTCTCAAACATGCGCACGGGAAGGAACTTAGTTAGGACGCTATGAACTCCCTGATCGATAACCAATCCGCCATAGCACTGGAAGACTTTTTTTTAATAATGTTGTATTGGTAGATATTTTATTTTGAAGATAAATGTTATATTTTGTTAATTTAAATACCTGACTACCTCATTGAGTTCGGTTTGGACACTTGCAGCCATACTACTCGATTTATAAACTTTTCCTAAACTGTTATCATGGTTAATTCCTTTGTGGTTTGGGAGGTAAATTGCTGAAATGGACCAAGAACACCCCAGTCAGTGGGTGGCACGGACTTGTACTCCCTTATACACGAACACACACACACACACACATATACATACACATACAAAGACGAGTTTATATGAGAACACTAAAAGGCGAAGATCTTTTTTTATGTCTACAGTCACATATGATCACGTGAAAAATCAAGTATAATTCACGCGACTTTGCGTGCGACATTAAGTCGCCTTCAAAGTCGCTCGCGTCCCATTTTTTTCATTAGTGTAAATCACATGTGATTTTACATAGGTGAAACTCCTTACATTCTCTTAAATACTTAGTGTTTCCATTTCAAACTTTTTCCACATATATAACATGAATTAGGTTCAAACAAGAACAAAACTAATTTACAAGAATGAAGGAACCAAGGAAATCACATGTGATTTCCTGCTAGACGACCACGTGCGGCCTATCTTGCATGCCTAGCCGATGCGTGCCAGATGATGGGTTTTTCTATCGCAAGCACAAAATCACATGTGATTTCCTTGGTTCCTTTGTTCTTGCAAATGAGGTTGTTCTTGTATGCAGTTGCCTCTATATAACATATTTATTATTTATCAGTTACAAAGGTACCTAACATGTTTTTTTCCTTTGGTTTATCAAAGATTAGATAGGGTAGGGGTGGGGACGACGAAAGTATTCTCCACCCATTTCTATGACGGGGAAGAATGCTGAAATTTTTTTGACCTCTTTTGAATTGAATAAAATTACAAAATGGTTTATGTCTACAATTTGAGTTGTGTAATGTTTATGCACGCTAATAAGTTTTAGGGCCAGAATGGGAATTCTAGAAATAAATTGGTTTTATAAGGTTAGGGGTGGGTTCAGATGTGAACCACTTTTTGATTGTGAACGTAAGGACAACCGAGAGCGCAACACGTGGCGGATGACTAGGCGCCATATCAGATCCACGGCGGATGACTAGGCGCGATTCATGGGAAGGCATTGAATTAAAGAGGGGGACCACACTCAAAGTCGCCACGTGTCGCACTCTCGGTTGTCCTCACGTTCACAACCAAAAAGTGGTTCACATTTGAACTTTCCTCTGTAAGGCTATATTTAATATATAACAATCTTATGTAACTTTGTGTAATTTATTTCAGAAAGGAAAAATAAAATAATACTAGCAATCTCATCACTTGATGATTCAAGATTGATGAGCAAGTATATCAAATGTGATAATTCTGTTTGTGGTTTTCTTTTTTATTAAAAAAGTTATATATAATTTTTTTTTTTATCTTTTTAACTTATTTATCTTTCTATTTACTTCATTATTTGATAGCTGTTAAAATTAAAAAAAAAAATTAATAAAAAAGTTGATACATTGCACACGTCAAAAACAACTTCTAAACTTTTTTAATAACAAATTACCCGGTACAACACTTCAATAATCTAAGAACTCTTTCCATTGCTTTTTCAAATTAATCCCATTTATATTTTACCATTTAACTATCATCATTTTCTTAAATCATTTTATAATATTATCTAATTTATCAGTTTTTACGTGCTTGTTTATCCGTTACTTTTCCAAATATGAAATATCCATATTTTATGTCCTCAATTATTTATTATTATTTTTTTCTATTTGAGAGCTAGTCGCCATGCTTGACTATTGATTAAATGGAAGTAGCACATTTTTTTAAGGAAGTAGAACATTTATGTACTAGCCATTTCTTACTTCAAATCCCTTCTCTATATATACCCAACACACCCACACACTTCACTTCATATAACACCACCATTTTCAATCTCTAACATTTTTTTTTAAATCCCAAAAGAACCTCATCCCGAAGACGATAAAGCAGATTGATCTTGTAAAATCTCAACATGTTATGTAATTGGATATCTAGTTTCTCTTCATTTGTAGCTTATCTCAAATGGGTTTTGGATTTCTTGATCCACCTCTCGTTCTACCACCACCAAACAGTGTTTCAGGTGCCGCAAAACAATCTTATAGAGCCTTCAACTAGCCGCTTTGGGGAAGATTCTAGGTCAACAGAGTCGGTGGAGTGTGCAGTGTGTTTATCGAACATCGAAGAAGATGATGAGATACGGGTATTGAGATGTAAGCATCTGTTTCATATGAAATGTTTGGACCGTTGCATTGAATACCGGCACACTACTTGCCCATTGTGTCGGGATTATCTGGCAGGGCCTCGAATGGTCTGCGAGCTCGGTCGGGAACTGATTGTATTTAGTTTTTGTGGTTCAAATGATGACGATTTTGAGAGATGGTGGCTACGCTGATTCCTGTATCTATGCATGCATGGCAATTTAGATTATCATCAATCATGTAAAGAGTAGTTTATCTCCAAACAATTACACCATCTTCGCATCACATACAATATTTTAACTATGTTTTATATTTGAATTTATCTAGATTTCTAGTTACACCCTTGTCGTATGTTGTTTACAAATATAATTCATATATTTTGTTGATGCAATAACTTTGTAAATTATAATACCAGAAATTGTAGGAAAAAAAAAATGAAAAACATAAACTTATAATACGCTTTGAAAAAGTGTAAAACACAAGTATTGATCTTAACAAAAAAAAAGGTAATATTAAATAATAAAGTTGATCAAGATTGAGAAACATTTAGACGCTTTTGAAGGTACTTTGAAATGTAGGAAAGATTAAAATAATTTGTTGGACTGGACATGGAGATAGTGATGGATAAGAGGAATTTGGATGAATTTCAAATTCTTTACATATAAGGCGATTTGACATATGTTTTGAAAATTGGAAAACTTTTTTTCATCAAATTTTAGTTTTTGTTATAAAAATAACAATAATGTAGAGAGAGACCGGATCGAGAGAGACCGAAGAAGCTTGTATTCTAATTCAATAGAGAACACATATTTATATACACACATTACTTGGTCCCTAAGAAATACAATGCAATATATAGTATATATCTCTACCAATAATAAAGGGATTGACATCCACACCATTTATATAATATTCAATGTTTTAAAAACCGGTTTTTTAGTCGAACCGGTGTGGTGGCCGGTCCCGGTTCGACTAGTTCAACCGGTTCGATCGGTTTAACCCGGTTTCAAGCATACAAGGATCGAATATGTAAATGCATAAAATAACAGGGACCAAAAATGTAATTACTTTATCCCTCTCTTTATTAGATAGTCTTTATCTCTATCAGATAGAGTCTATCTCTCTCTATCTACCTCCCTCTCTCACTGTGACCGGTGAATGAGAAAAAGAGTCTCACAAACACCTCCATCGCTCCGTCTTCATCGTCATCTATAGCCACCACCTCCACCGCCTGCTGGTGGCTGCTCTCTTCTTATCCGGCTGTTGTCATCTTCTTCAGCGACTGTCATCTTTTCCGGCAACTCTTTTCTTCTCCGGCGACTGTCGTCTATTCCGGCGGCCCTCTTCTTCTCCGACAGCTCTTTTCTTCTCCGGCCGATGTCCTCTTTTCCAGTGGATCTCTTCTTCTCTTGCCGCTGTCCTCTTCCGGCGGCTCTCTTCTTCTCCGGTCGCTCTCCTCTTCTCCGGCCGCTCTCCTCTTCTCCGGCCGCTCCTCACAAAAACGGGTTCCACCGGTTCGGTCCAACCAGTTCGACCGGTTCAACCGTAAAACCGCCCGGTTCTCTCCCACCCGGAAATGGCTTATTGAACCGGTCCTTTCAACCGGCCTTCCTACCGGTTCAACCGGCCTAACCGCCCCGGTTTTTAAAACACTGATAATATTCCATAACACTCCCCCTTGGATGTCAAGTAAGAGTACTATGCCGCGTTAAAAACCTTACTAAGTAAAACCGTTGTGGAAGAAACTTAGTGAAAGGAAAAAGAGTACATAGTTACCCCAAATCCGCTTGGGGTTGTTGCCTCATTAAAAACCTTGTCAGGAAAACCTGGTGGGATAAAATCATGATCAAGGGAAAAAGAGTGCAACGCGTATTTTCTCCCCCTGATAATCACATCACTTGAGCTCCTTAAGTCGGCGCATCCCAATGTCATGAACTAGTCTCTGAAATGTCGAATTTGAAAGTGACTTAGTGAATAAATCAGCTAGGTTCTCACACGAACGAACTTGCTGAATAATGATGTCGCCGCTCTTCTGCAAATCATGTGTGAAAAAGAACTTCGGAAGTATATGCTTGGTTCTGTCTCCTTTGATATATCATTCCTTGATCTGGGCAATGCATGCCGCATTGTCTTCATACAATACTGTCGGTGGCTCCTTATCTGAAATGATACCGCATGATCCACGAATGTGTTGAATTACGTTTCTTAACCAAACGCATTCTCTACTTGCTTCATGGATAGCTAAGATCTCGACATGATTAGACGATGTGGCTACCATAGTCTGCTTTGTGGAACGCCACGAAATCCCTGTATCACCTATAGTGAATACATATCCGGTTTGGGAGCGACTGGTATGAGGATCTGACAGGTATCCGGCATCTGCAAAATCATATAAACTTCCTTTTGATGGGTTAGCAAAATATAAACCCAAATCTTTTGTACCTTGAAGATATCAGAATATTTGGTTTACTCCATTCTAGTGTCTCTTTCGTAGGACACGAACTGTATCTCGCTAATAAATTTAAAGAGAATGAGATATCGGGTCTAGTTGTGACCAGCGAGAAACATTAGTGCTCCAATAGCACTCAAATATGTTACTTCAGGACCAAGGATATCTTCATCATCAGTTGGAGTTCGAAAAGGGTCCTTTTCAACATCAAGTGACCTCACAACCATAGGGGTGCTCAGTAGATGTGATTTATCCATGTAGAACCTTTTCAACACCTTTTCAACACCTTTTCTATATATGTTTCTTGGTGCACAAGGATTCCATCCTTAAGGTGTTTGATCTATAGCCCAAGACAAAACTTGGTCTTTCCAAGGTCTTTCATCTCAAAACCCTTTTTAAATATTATATCGCCCTAGGAAGCTCACCAGGAGTTCCTATTATGTTTAAATCATCTACATACACTGCAATTATAACATACTCAGGTCCAGACCTCTTTATAAAAATACATGGGCAGATAGAGTTGTTTTTATACCCTTCTTTCATTAAATACTCACTAAGGCGATTGTACCACATACGGCCTGACTGTTTCAAGCCATATAATGATTTGTTCAATTTAATTGAACAATGTTCTCAAGAACTCACTTTACATGATTCAGGGAGTTTCAATCCTTTAGGGAGTTTCACGTATATATCTGTGTCAAGTGTGTTGGGTTTTTCTGTGCTCTCCGAACCAAACTGATTCGATGAACACTACAAGTGCGGAAGCGATTTATGGTTAAAACCTTAAAACCACGATCTTTCGTTCTAAGTTATTTAAACGTTTTAAAGGGTAAGACTTTTACCTGGATTGCTTGAATAGTAATCCACCAGTGATCAACCCTACGAGCGTTCCTCTAGTAGAACTCAAAAACCCGGAGAAATAACTGAAAACCGAACTAGTTTTTGGGTGTGTGCGTAGCCGGCGGTGATTAGAGGGAGAGAGAGAGGAGGAATTTTTCTGGTGGAAACTGATTATGAATCTGATTGAATGAATGAATCAAATCATAAACCCCTAAGGCTTATTTATAACTTATCAGATGGTAGAATCCTCATCTGATTCAGTTTCCTTATAATTATCTAACCTTTTCTTTTTCTTTAAGAAAAGATTTTCTATATAATTATCTTAATTAATTAGATTATCTTTTATAGATTTATTTTACTAATAAATATATAATTTTCTCAATTAATTTAACAACCCTCTAACTTTGGGATTTCTGACTGAAAATACCCAACTGATTTATAATTGACTATTATAAATCCAAACTCTCCATTTCTGGGTTTTATTCAACTTACTCGATTTATAGGTTCTCACAGGTGTGACCCTCAAGTATCTTGTAACATTGGATGTGTGATTACTGGTTTGTCAACTTCTGCACATAATTCCTAACAGACTCCCACTTGTGCAAGTTGGCAATACCGACTTATTCACACAGACCTAAGGAGGCCCCTAGACAGGCACTTAGGCTAACCAGGTTACAAGAACTCTTATACCCAGATAGGTGATTTAAACATTTTCGTAAGGAAATAACATTTATGAAACAACTGTTCATAAATTGGCTATAACTTGGCTTTTCCCTTTGCATCACGATATTTCATCTTTGAGTATGAGCTTGGATAGAGTCAACTCTTAATACTCAAGATTCTGTTTCTCGACTATCCGACCTCTACTGATAGGTAAACGACAAAGAACTAATCAGTTTGTTTGGGCATGGCCATGCACTTCATCAGTATATTCAGTCAGTCAAGGGGCCCATAAATATCTCTCTTCGGAGAAGAGGTGCAAATCCCATCTTGCATATCTACATTTAACACCACGGCTTCCGCTGAATCTAGGTGCGCCCTTTATAGCCACCATGTTACGGCGTAGCGGTTGAACGCACTAAGTATCCAGCAGTCCTCATGACATCAAACCAGATACCTCAGGTAATGGGGACAACCACTGTGAGATTTACTTATGACAAAATCCAAGAAGTAATTCTCAACCGCGGATCACGTCCGATATTTGCTACTCTATCAAATATCTGTGCAACTTCTGGTCTACAACACTTGTAGCTGTTATTCAACCACTGATCATAACTACCCAGAAGTTCACAATGACTTTAATACCCTATTGGGTTCCCACCACAATAAGTTGTCACGGACAATTTGAATGAAAGACTGGGAACTAGTCTCATTCCTGGATTACAAAACATGCAAAGTTTAAAAGCGAATTTAAGAGACTAATTTTTGTATAGTCCATATTACACTCTGTAATAATACTAAAATTAATAGCATCTCTTTAATTACCTTTACTGTGTCTATTCATCGTTTGTTAAATACTGATCTTAATTGAAGTATCACCTAACTTCAATTTAAAAACCCTTTGATTAATGTTTACCGTCTCAATCAAAGTGATAACCAAAAACGTTACAAGTCTAATACCTACTGATATTTTATACTTGTTACGGCTAATTTTTGTTTTGCTAACACTATAAAACAAATTTAGACTTCTTTTGCCATATTCCCTGTACTTGGAGATCTGGACAAACTCCGAGTTACCCTGAATATGTAAAAACTATACTGCAACTTTTCTTGGCTGCTGTGTAGATGAACGATTTCTACTTGAAATCGGATAAAATTTCCAATTATGTAGCTGGCAAATTGCAGGAAATTTAATTTGGCCTTTTATAATACTTTATAGTTAAAAGATAACTTGGTACTCTTTTACTAAGTTATTTCAACACACTTGATTATTGATTCTCTTTTGAAGTCAATCATGGCTTTATCTAATTTCAAAGTTTTGAATTACTGATCCACTCTTTGGACTAAACGAGCAGATTCTATATCTAATGCATTTGTATCCTATCTGGATTATAATTCCTAGATATACTGAATCAATAATCATATTTTCTATTCTATATCTCAAACTGGATAAAAGAATAAACTGGTTAAAACTGACCTATATGAAAACTGACTTTTACTCAAAATTTACTATTGACTTAGTTAAAACTTAGTCAATTCTATTTTAAGTAATGGTTACTTTAGAATTTCATTATTTATAAAACTGGACTTTGCTCAAATCCTAATTCCAAAACTTGGAACTTTCTAGTTTCATAAATACTGATATTATCAACAACGACTGAGATAATATCCTAAATTCCATAAAACACATGAGTAATTTAATCTTTGATTACAAGTTACTTTATATAATCTATTACTCATAATTTGTATTATTCCAAAAACACATTCCTTGATCTTTTTGTACATTGTGTGTCTTTGATAGTTTTCATATATAAGACTTTGTTAGTGTAAACATCAATATCTAGGATCTAAACTTGAATCAAGTCAAAACTTGACTTCATTTATAATAAGCACAACAGATATTTCAAGACAATAAATTTTAAAATTTCAAAAACTTTAAAACATTCAAAATATTCCCAAAAATAAAATGTAATCATAAATTTAACCATAAAAAGTGCATAACTGTTTTAAAATAAATTTAAAATAGATGTCTTGATAATTGTCCTAAAGAGATTTGTGCTTCTGATCCTCTGCAATTCCTGGGCACTCACTTCTGACCACCTGCAATATTCATTTGCACTAGGTATCAGTATACTTGTACACCGAACAAGTAAAAAGTGACAAACTAAGCAATCATAAATATCTGAGGTTTACTTACCTGCTTCATGACGCTTTGGGTAGTTTTGCCTCCAATGACCAATCTAATTGCATGTGAAGCAACGATTTTCGGTCCTTGCTTTGTTAGGCTTAACCTTCTTGCCCTTGCCCTTGCCTTTGATGTTTTCACGAACCTTGGGTGCACTCTGAACGGCCTGAACTGGACCCTTTCCTTTGTTGGTGCCTCCATGCCCATGTTTCTTCTTTACTCCTCCGTCCCTCACCATTAGTACGTCCTTGGTCTTGTTCTTGCCCCCCATATTCAACTCAACAGTCTTAAGCATGGAGTGCAATTCAGCTATTGTCTTCTCCATGTTGTTCATATTGTAGTTGATTACAAAAGGCTTGTAATCTTCTGACAGTGAGTTGAGTATAGTATCCGTTCGTTGCTAGCTGCAACGGAACTGGGTGTCCTAGCCTTTACAGATGATCCATGTGTCGTTTCATCTTCATAACATGGTCACTTACAGAGGTCCATCTGATCATCTTGCACCCGTTAAATGCCTTTGTGGCATCATAACTTTCTGTTCGAGCTTGCATTTGGAACATGTCCCTCAACTGGCGGATCATGTCGTAAGCATTTGTGTTCATGAGCCCTATTTGAAGATCTGGGCTCATGGTTGCAAGCATAAGACAAGCAACGTCCAGCAAGTCATCTGAATGCTTCTTGTGAGCATTTCTGGCTGCAGCTGGAGCGTTAGCTGGAGGGGCCTCTCCTAAAGGTTCTTCTAGGACGTACCATTTCCTCTCATGCCTGAGCACAATCATCAGATTGCGCTCCCAATCGAGGAAATTTGGACCGGTGAGTTTATCCTTCTCTAGGATGGAACAGAGAGAAAGATTGTTTGTGTTGGTAACAGTGTTAGCCATCTACACATAAAATAAAAATTGGTTTTAACAACTTGTGAATAGACTAATTTTCAATAAATATCAATAAACCCTTAAATGATCATTTCATTGGACTAGGATCCTCATTTCATACGCCCTGATGTGGGTAATGCTCTTGCTCCACCAGGCACACGTATTTATTTCGGTAGGTAAGGACTTTTACCAATCACATCTAACTGACATGACTCCTAGATCTTTCTGGGACAACGCTAATTATCCGTACATGTTTCAGTCCCTCTAAGTGCTTTTTGGCCCGGTACCACCCGGTGAACTTAACAGAACCAAAACAGATCTCACCATTTCGGGACTTGGACACTTTACTCTGGCCGGTACCACCCGGAGATAATTCGCAGAGTCTTGTTAATCCCTTCCAGCTTCGGTTTGAACGCGGACGTTCAAGGTGTGCTCACTTACAACGCCCGCGTACCTTACGCCAGAGGTGTCCCTAGATGGGTTGCACTACTGATCTATGATTTAATGGGGTTTTAAATAATTTTTGAAAAACCTTTTAATGTCCAGTTATTTAGAAAATTGCAACTTATGAAAAACTGATTGTTTTAAACTGAAAAACTGATGTTTAAACTAACTGTTTCAAACATACGTTGTTTAAGAACTAACTGCTTTTAAAAGGCTCTTGCTAATTTAAAACTAACTGTTTTAATAGCATACTAGTTGATTAAACTAACTGTTTTATCAACTTGCCTTAAACAATCTATTTTACAATTTTGTAGGTTTTTAAAAAAAATCTACCGTAAAAGGTTTTTAAGAAAAACTGATGATTTCAATTTTAAAACCTATTTATTTTTGTGATATAATCTATTTTTAAAACCCTATAATTTTAAAACTACTAAACATGCAAGATATCACAAAAAAAAACAAGCACGCAGTTAAAAAACTATAACTACACAGTTTAAAAATAACTAATTATAGGTTTGCCAACTTTTGTTCCTAAGGACCAATAATGACCTATTTCCAAAGGATCTCTAACACCTCGTGTAGCTCCCACTGGCTCCGACATCTTTGTTAAGATTCTAGAAAAAGAAAAATCTATCCTAGGGTCATTATTACACAAGGGGTTGTAAACGACACGCAGGCCTCCCCAGAATTAAAATCCCAAAGGTCTAAGTTGGCAAGCCCTATAATGGACATAACATACACGAACAGGTATATATGGATTCAAGAAACCTCGTATTTATATATAAGGCCAAGAATAAGCAATATAATATAAGCTTAGATCCGTTAAAATCTTGTCTCATTTTTCGAAAAATCCAATCTCAACTGATTTATAAAAATAAACTGTTTTATAAATCTTAATCCAATATTTTAAATTGAAAAATTCAAATTATAATATTAAAGCAAAAAAAAGTTTTTATAACGGATTTTTTTTTCTTTTAAAATTTTTTGGTTGTCAAAGATAAAATTGGATAATAAAATTTTTCTTAGAAAAGGTGGTCCAAAAAATTTTGGGCCTTGGGCCCATTACCAAAACTGGCAATTATTGGACCTAACGGATTTTCGGAAAAACATCGTAAGTTGGAACCCCAGTCTGGTCTTGATCGTTCCGTACCCATCGCGATGTTGGATTAGCACCTCTCACGGCGCGACATCTCTGGTTACTGCCATTGTTCGCGGCGCGAGCCATTACCACCAAGCCTTATACTTGCTGTCAATAATCGAAACCCTAGATCTAACCACGACCACCGCTAGGCTCGACCAGCGGCGGTTGGTTTTGCCCGACTTATCGACACCGCACACCACCGTCACCGTGATGGCTTCTGGTGGTTTCGGTTTCAATTGTTAACTGCCACCGCTTGGCGTGGCCGTGAGGCAGCCAGCGGTGGTCGGCCTGGTGGCGGCGGCCAATGCCACCCACAGGTGGCCATCGACCACCACCATCGCCATCGTGGAGCGTCGAATCGGAAAAAACACTACACCGCTGCCGCAACCACCTCGTGTGGTGCGGCCGGTGGTTGAAACAGCAATCAATCGCCGCCATCATCTCCGCTGTCCAAAGACAGTGGTGATCGCCGTCCGGCGCCACCACCACCACGACTGTGGTCGGCTTTTGGTTTGGTGATCGTGAAATCGCCGCTACCACCACGCTGGTGGTTTTTGGCTTGGTGATCGCGTACTCGCCGCCACCACCACGCTGGTGGTTTGGCTTGGTGATCGTGAAATCGCCGCCACCACCACGACTGGTGGTTTGGCTTTGGTGATCGTGAAATCGCCGCCACCACCACGCTGGTGGTTTGGCTTTGGCGTCGATGTGGTCTGGCCACGGGTCTGCCGTGGTTGGACGATCGACCACCCACCATCGCTACCGACTCCCGATTCGGGTTCGGCCATTGTCACCACCACCACGCTGGTGGTTGTGGATTGTGGTTACAAACGAATCGTCGCCGCCACCGTTAGACACGGTGCGGCTGGTGAGCAAACATGCGGCTGTTGCCGCCGTGGCAGCCGAGTACACCGCCATCCACCACCGCGATTGCGGCTTCAGGTGGTTGCGGTGTTGGTTTCGGATAACTAATCGGCCACCACCACCGTACTGGTGGCGTGGCTTGGTGGCCTACGGACAGCAGCCGATCATCGCCATCCGTCGTCATCAACCGAACCAACTAAGGCCACCACCAGCTGGTGGTTTGGCCTGGTGGTTACCCAACGCCGCCTTGCGTTTGTTGTGTGCCATCGGCGATTGGCCTGGCGGTCCGGTCGGCCAACTGCCGCCGTTCCACCGCCAATCGTCGAATAGGTTTTTCCGGATAAAAGTTTTTAACTTACTAAATCCTAAAAGGACTTTAAAACCTGATAAAAAACAGATTTTTATGCAAACTGGTAAAAATCGAATTTTTTGTTTAAAACGATTATCAAAGAAACAATTTTAACGGATCCATAATAGTTTAAACAATAAATTAAAACGAAAAACTGTGGCTCTGATACCACTGTTAGTTTTTCTGTGCTCTCCGAACCAAACTGATTCGATGAACACTACAAGTGCGGAAGCGATTTATGGTTAAAACCCTAAAACCACGATCTTTCGTTCTAAGTTATTTAAACGTTTTAAATGGTAAGACTTTTACCTGGATTGCTTGAGTAATAATCCACCAGTGATCAACCCTACGAGCGTTCCTCTAGTAGAACTCAAAAACCCGGAGAAATAACCGAAAACCGAACTGGTTTTTGGGTGTGTGCGTGGCCGGCGGTGATTAGAGGGAGAGAGAGAGAGGAGGAATTTTTCTGGTGGAAACTGATTATGAATCTGATTGAATGAATGAATCAAATCATAAACCCCTAAGGCTTATTTATAACTTATCAGATGGTAGAATCCTCATCTGATTCAGTTTCCTTATAATTATCTAACCTTTTCTTTTTCTTTAAGAAAAGATTTTCTAGATAATTATCTTAATTAACTAGATTATCTTTTATATATTATTTTACTAATAAATATATAATTTTCTATATTAATTTAACAACCCTCTAACTTTGGGATTTCTGATTGAAAATACCAACCGATTTATAATTGACTATTATAAATCCAAACTCTCCATTTCTGGGTTTTATTCAACTTACTCGATTTATAGGTTCTCACAGGTGTGACCCTCAAGTATCTTGTAACATTGGATGTGTGATTACTGGTTTGTCAACTTCTGCACATAATTCCTAACAAAGTGACCCATATAAGTAAGTTGTCACGACATCCATTAGACGCATATCAATCCCTTCTTGTATCACATGACTTATGAGATATCGAAAAGTTATTGCATCTACCACGGGAGAATAAGTCTCCTTATAGTCAATTCCGGGTCTTTGTGAGAATCCTTGTGCAACTAGCCGTGATTTATATCTCACTATCTCATTCTTCTCATTACGTTTTCGTACGAAGACCCATTTGTACCCGATAGGTTTTACACCCTCAGGTGTACGGACCATAGGCCTGAAAACTTCCCGTTACGTTAGGGAATTTAATTATGTCTGCATTGTGTCTTTCCATTTTGGCCAATCTTTTCTATACATGCTTTCATCGACAGATTTTGGTTCTTGATCCTCCTCATTTTCCATTACATTTAGCGCTACGTTATATGCAAATGTATCATTGACATCGGTTTGTCTCGATTTTACACTTTTCTTGACATGTTATAATTTATTGAGATCTCTTCATTTTCAGGTACCTGAGGTTCTTCTAGAACCAACATGTCTAGTGTCTCTTCAGGAGACACTCTTGGCGTTTCATTTACCTCGATATGACCATCTTGATTATTAGCTCCCTTTTTCTTTCGAGGATTTTTATCTTTGTAACCGAGTGGTCTACCACGCTTCTGGCGTGCCCTAAACTCATTGCTCATATTATCTTGTCCTTCTGGGACGTTAAGCTTAATTGGAGCATTAGCAGCTGGTATATGTGACTTTGTCACTCTCTTTGGGTCAGTGAATGTGTCTGGTAATTGATTTGCTAATCCTTGCAAGTGAATTGTCTTTTGAACTTCTAGTTCACATTCTTTAGTTCAAGGATCAATATGAGACAATGATAATTCACTCCAGCTTATTTTACTTTGATTTTCCGGTTGTTTAGTCCCTCCCCCTAATGCTGGGAATTCTGATTCATCAAAATGACAATCCGCAAATCGAGCCGTAAATAAATCCCCGGTTAAAGGCTCCAAATATTTAATTATAGATGCGGATTCATATCCAACATATATTCCCAACCTTCTTTGAGGTTCCATCTTTGTGCGTTGGGGTGGAGCAATTGGGACATAAACCGCACAACCAAAAATTCTTAGATGGGAAATATTCGGTTCCTGACCAAAAACCATTTTTAAAGGGGAGGAGGCATTATAACTTGATGGCCTGATGCGAATTAATGTTGCTGCGTGTAAGATAGCTTGGCCCCAAGCATAAACTGGTAGTTTCGATTTCATAGTCATTGGCCTGGCTATCATTTGTAGTCGTTTAATAAGCGATTCAGCAAGCCCATTTTGTGTATGAACGTGAGCTACAGGATGCTCAACTTTTATCCCAATAGACATACAATAATCATTAAATATTTGGGATGTGAATTCACCAGTATTATCTAAACGAATTGTCTTTATAGGATAATATGGAAAATGTGCTCTCAATCGTATTAATTGCACAAGTAATCGCGCAAACACCAAAATGCGAATTGATAATAAGCACAATTAAAACCATAAAATACCTAAATGGTCCACAAGGGGGATGTATGGGCCCACATATATCCCCTTGTATCCTCTCCAGAAATTTGAGGGTTTCAAACCCTACTTTTGCTGGTGATGGGCGAGTAATTAACTTTCCTTTTGAACACGCAACACAAGTCATATCCTTGGTTTGGAGAATCTTCTGGTTCTCCAAAGGATGCCCACATGACTGCTCTATTATTTTTCGCATCATTACTGACCCTGGATGGCCCAACCGGTCATGCCAAAGGATAAAATTTTCTCGGTCCATAAACTTCTGGTTTATGACCATGTTTGTTTCAATTGCACTTATCTTAGTATAGTATAAGTCGGAAGAATGTATAGATAATTTATCCAACACATTTATCTTTCCGGAACTTATATTTGTAATGAGGAGATATTCAGATTCTCCTTTATCCATAGTCTCAATATGGTATCCATTCTTACGGATATCTTTAAAGTTTAATAAATTTCTTTGAGACTTGGGGGAATAAAATGCATTTTCGATTTTCAAATTAGTTCCGCCTGGTAATAGCACATGTGTTTTTCCAAAGCTTTCAATTATGTTTACAACACCCGATATTGTGCTAATATTTTCCTTTTGGGTGGTCAAATGAGAGAAATATCTCCTTTTCTTGAGGACTGTGTGTGTTGATCCACTATCCATCAGACATATGTCTTTATCATCTATTGATCCAGCTCTCCTAAGACCTGATGAAATGATAATGATCCTGTTACTTTACTTAGTGAATAGGTCTTTGCTTTTAGTTATAGCTTGAGGAATTATCACTGAGATTGTTCAGTGTTATTCCATGTTAATTATGCTGTAACTTGTATTTATAATTATCAGGATCAGGATCAGGAGATGGACGAGTCTGTTATGAATTCTACTGATCCTGACCATCGAAGTAAAGACCTCCTGAAGACATTAAGATCATACTCAAGAACCATCAGCGAAGTCTAAGAATTAGCTGATGACAGGAACAACGTGCTCGTGATCTGAAGACGGAACTCAGTGATAGCAGGCTGCTCAATTTCGTATGACATACTGAAGACTCATCAGGATACAGTGACCCCTGATCAACATCAGTATCAGGGCCTTCCTCATTGATCAGTATCTTGATCCTGAAGGATTAGTGTAATGTCTTAATCTAATGCACAAAAGGATTATACGCCTTTACTGACACAAAAAGTATACAAGGACAGTCACTTTTCTGTTCCCTCCGTACTTATCAGACCTCAAGGCAACTATTTGTATAAGCTCTCTTTTGTACATCATGCAAAAGATATTGTTTATAGTAAATAGTACATAGGACCACTTAGAGTGTGACACGCACACAAAAGTTAGTCTACATGCATTTAATGCATTGGGTATAAATAGGACATGAAGAGATGTTCTCCATACCTCTTCTTCACCTATCTTATTACCCAAATCCTTTCTTTCTTTATCCTTCTATTTCTTATCTTTTCCAGATCTTCTCACTCTAGTGTATAGTGAAAGAAAACTTAGATTGTTTAGTTTAGACTTTAGTCTTTTCTATTTCCGCAACAATCTGTAAATTCAAAGTGTTAATACAACATAGAATTTAAAAGTGAAATTTGGTGTGATTATATTCAACCCCCCCTTCTATAATCCCATACACTATTCTAGCTTGAAGGTCACCCCTTAGGACCAACAAGTGGTATCAGAGCAGATTCAAGCTCTCATCTATTATTAGAAAAATCTTGTGATCCTCTCTCTCTCTAATCCATGGCTCTTCAAGCTAAGGATAACTACTTTGATACCGGCTCTTCTGGAAAACCTCCAAGATTTAACAAAGACAACTTTGCTCTTTGGAAAACCAGGATGAAACTTTTTCTATCCGGTTCTGATCCCCAAATTCCATACTTCTTGGAACATGGACCACATGTGCCCACACAAACTGTCCATGCTGTTCCTGCTGCCAATGACCAACCTGCTATACCCGCTAGAGAACTGGTGAAGCCAGTGACCGATTGGAATGATGAAGACAGACGCGTTGTCAATATTGACACTAAGGCTAGGTCTCTCATTTCCATGTCACTCCCTGATGACATATTCCACTCTGTCTGTCATCTTCGTTCTGCTAAGGAAATATGGAACACTCTCTGTGTTCAATACGAAGGTACTGCAGTCCTCATGGAATCAAGAAAGATTTTCTTGGTTCGTCAGTATGAAAGCTTCATTCATCAGAAGGATGAAACTCTTTCCCAGATACATCAGAGATTCAACTATCTCCTGATATACCTAAAGACTATCGGTACTGTCTACTCTAACTCTGAGGTGGTTACCAAGTTCATGGAAGCTCTTCCTGAACAATGGAAATTTACACCACCTGTTTAACTATGTCCAAAGACATAAAGACACTCACACTAAGTGAGTTGTACGGTATTCTTCTGAACCGTGAGCAACTGAAGAAACTAAAAAAGAATCTCATAAGAGATACTAAAGATTCCAAGAGCACTTCTCTTGCCTTGGTCTCTGATTCAGTTCCTCCTGTCGCTACTCCTTCTTCTTCAGTCACTATCACTGAATTAGAATCTTCTGATTCTGAAATATCAGAATCAGATCCTGATTTTAATGAATCTCTCGCTTTATTAACTCGCTCTTTTAAAAAGTTTGCCAAAATGGGAAACTTCCAAAGAAGGAAACCTCTTACCCTAACTGACAAGCCTAAAACAGAACCTGTTGAAAAGGCTACTGCTACCTGCTACAATTGTCAGGGCAAAGGACACTTTGCTAATGATTGCAGGTACAAGAAAAATCAGTTTGCTCCTTCTTCTACCAAATCTTCCTCCAAGAATCCCAAATACCAACGGCTGAAAGAAAAGTACAAGAAAATGAAGTCTCAGCGCAAAGGTAAAGGTCTTATCATAGAAGACTGCGATTGGGATGGTGTCTCCTCTGATGAGTCATCTGACAAGGAAGACACTCAAGTGGCACTGATGGCCATTATTGAGGAACCTAACTTAGCTCTTATGGCTTGTTGGGAATTACGGGCTACAAAACATGCACATCGGAAATAAAAAGACTAATTCCCAATCGAGGATCCAATCCTAAACGCATACAGATACAAAAGAGGGTTACGAAAATTACCTCGTTGTTTGTTTTTACGCGAACGAAACTGGACTGCTGGCGGGATTACACCACTACTGCACCACCGTGAGATTGGTTGCTAGACCACCACCGGGTTTTTGTCTGAATCGATGGAGAGGGTGAGAGAGGAGGGTTTCTGGTTTTTCTCTGGGGTTTCTTTTCAGTTAAGATTATCGAATGAATAAACTGACCAGGGTTTGCCATATTTATAAAACTAAATATGGCAATACCCAATAAAGAAAGCCCGTTAAGGTTATTTAATCAAGCTTAAACTCTTTATTTAATTAATAAACCATTAATTAAATAACTTAATCCTTTTAATTAATTAATTAACTATTAATTAATCCTATAAAATATTCCAACTGATATTTTATATAACTAAATAATAAATGACTATTTATTATTTATTTCTCACTCAATAATTAATTTGGACTAATCAATTATTCCATCAAACCACTTGATCTCTAATTGGGTGTGTAGCAGTGTGACCCACTAGTGTCTCATAACATTGGATACGGTAAACCCTGTTACTATCTTGCACATAATCCTAACAGACTCCCACTTGTGCCAGACTAGTAACTGTACTGTTACCAGTAGCCTAAGGAGGTCCCTAGCCAGACACTTAGGTTAACCAGGTTATGAGATCTCTTACATCCAGAGATACAATTCACGCTTGAATTTGTACACAGGTTCATTCCTTTTGCACACGATATTTCTAAAGTGATTTAAGACATGGAGTGGAGGATTCATTTCTTAAAATCAAGTATTTCTTGACTCTGATTTCGATTGCCTACAGTAACGGATATTACTAAATAACCCCTGTTATTCTATCCGAGCGTGGCCACGCGTTTTCTGCCAATCTTAATCGTCAAGGGGCCCGGAAATATCTCTCTTTTGAAAGAGGTGCAAATCCCTTCTTGACTACTTGCATATGGATCCACGGCTTCCGCTGCATCTAGTCACGTCCCGTATGGCCGCCCTGTTACGGTGCAGCGTTAGTACGTGCTAAGAATACAGTAGTCCTCGCGTTCCCAAACCAAGTATCTCAGGTCTAAGGACAACCTATCAACTCAGTGCTTATGACTGAGGCTCCATGAAGCAGACTTGATTACTGGTCACTTCCAATACCCAAACACTCTGATGAGTATCTATAAATACTTGGTCACATCACTTGTGCTTTTATTCTCTACTTTGAATAAATCATCAGGTATTTATAGTAGCGTTAAACTCCCTATTGAAATTCCCATTTCAATAAGTGGCTACGGAAATTTAGATTTCATACAAAACTTTGTAAAATCATGGATGCGCTAAATATGCAAAAAATAGTCAACTTAAAACAATCATGAAAATAAAACCTCCATTTATTTCCAACACACTGTGAAATAAAAACTTTACATGATTACATTGTTTCTAAATTAGACTATAGTAATAATTTATAAACTAAGTACTAGCTACTGGCTTCCAGGTACTGCATCCCAATGGAATTCGCATGTGCCTCATGCTTTACCCTTGCTAGTGGCTTTGTCAGCGGATCTGCGACATTGTCATCTGTTGGAATCTTGCATATTCTCACATCTCCTCTTCCAATGATCTCTCGGATGAGGTGATACTTCCTGAGCACGTGTCTTGACTTGTGATGCTCTCTAGGTTCCTTTGCTTGCGCCACGGCTCCTGAGTTATCACAGAATATATCGATCGGTCTCGAGATACTGGCAACCACTCTGAGATCCGATAGAAAATTCCTTAGCCAGACAGCTTCCTTTGCCGCATCAGATGCTGCAATGTACTCTGCTTCTGTAGTTGAGTCTGCAATCGTGTCCTGCTTCGAGCTCTTCCATGAGATCGCACCTCCGTTTAGGGTAAAGACGTACCCTGACTGTGACCAGAAGTCATCTCTGTCGGTCTGGAAACTAGCGTCAGAGTATCCGGTGACACTAATTTCATCCTCAGCACCTCCAAAGACCAAGAACATTTCCTTCGTTCTTCTCAGATATTTAAGGATGTTCTTGACAGCCACCCAATGGGGTTCACCTGGATTCTGTTGGTATCTGCTCGTAACACTTACTGAGTAAGCAACATCGGGCCTAGTACATAGCATGGCATACATAATCGATCCAATTGCTGAAGCATATGGGACCGATTTCATCTTGTCTTGATCTTGACTAGAAACAGGACACTGTGTTTTACTTAACACTATGCCATGTTGCATCGGGATAAATCCTTTCTTGGATTCATCCATCCTGAATTTCTTCAAGATTTTATCGATATACGTACTTTGGCTAAGCCCGATAAGCCGCTTAGATCTATTTATGTAGATCTTTATATCGAGTATATACGCGGCTTCTCCAAGGTCTTTCATCTGGAAACATTTGCTTAACCAATTCTTAACACTCTGTAAAGTTGGTACATCGTTTCCTATAAGTAGAATGTCGTCTACGTATAAGACCAAGAAGGTTACTATGCCCCCACTGAACTTAGTGTACACACACGACTCGAACTCACTTTTGGTAAAACCAAACTCTTTGATTCGTTCATCAAAGTGTAAGTTCCAGCTTCGAGATGCTTGCTTCAATCCATAAATGGATTTTAGCAGTTTACACACCTTATTAGGATTCTTAGGATCTTCAAACCCCTCTGGTTGTTCCATATAGACGTCTTCTGTTAACTTTCCATTCAGAAAGGCTGTCTTGACGTCCATCTGCCAAATCTCGTAATTAAAGAACGCTGAGATGGCCATAAGAATCCTAATTGACTTTAACATGGCCACTGGTGAAAAGGTTTCATCATAGTCAATGCCATGAGTTTGCGTGAATCCTTTTGCAACCAGTCTGGCTTTGAAGGTGTGTACGTTCCCATCCATGTCGGTTTTCTTCTTGAAAACCCATTTGCGTCCAACAGCCTTACAGTGTTGTGGCAAATCAGTCAACTCCCAAACTTGGTTGTCGTACATGGATTGCATCTCGGCCCTCATGGCTTCCTGCCATTGCTCAGACTCACTGCCTGATACAGCTTCCCCATAGGATGTTGGTTCATTTAAGTCTCCATTGTCTTGAGAGACTAGGAACCCAAGATACCTATCTGGTTCTTGTCTTACCCTACTGGATCTGCGAAGGTCCTGTGTTTGCACTTCCTCAATCGGCTCTGATTGAGGTTCAACATTGTTATGTTGAATTTCTGGCTCAACAACTGGTGTAGTGCTTTCTTCGTCTACTACCTGTAGATCTACATCCTTTCTGGTATTCTCTAAACTGAGAAACTTTTCTTCCAGAAATTTTCCATTTCGAGCAACAAACACTTTGTTCTCTTCAGGGTTGTAGAAATAATATCCCACGGTGGTCTTGGGATATCCAACGAAGAAACACTTGTCGGATTTGGGTTTGAGTTTTTCTGAGGTAGGTCGTTTGACGTAAACCTCACAACCCCAAATTTTCAGAAAAGATATGTTGGGTTTCTTACCCTTCCACAACTCGTATGGAGTCTTTTCTACCGACTTTGTTGGCGCTCTGTTCAGTATGTGTGCTGCTGTTTCGAGCGCATGTCCCCAGAATGATATTGGCAGCGAAGAATGACACATCATCGTTCGTACCATGTCAAGCAAAGTACGATTTCTCCTTTCTGATACACCATTCATCTGAGGTGTATACGGAGGTGTGAGTTGGGATACAATCCCACACTCCATTAGATGATTGTCAAACTCATCACTGAGGTATTCGCCACCACGATCTGACCGTAAGAACTTGATCCTTTTGTCAAGTAGATTCTGTACTTCATTCTGATACTCCTTGAATTTCTCAAAGGTTTCAGACTTATGTCTCATCAAGTAGACATAACCATACCTACTGAAGTCGTCAGTAAAGGTAATGAAGTACCGGTATCCTCCTCTTGCTACATGACTGAAAGGTCCACATACATCTGTGTGGATTATTTCAAGCAAGTCAGCAGCCCTTTCATTTTCATTGTTGAAAGGTTGCTTTGTCATTTTACCAGATAAACAAGATTCGCAATTATCAAAAGGTTTATAGTTGAAATTGCCAAGAAAACCTCCTTTTAGGAGTAGTTCAACGCGTTTCTTGTTTATATGGCCCAAACGACAATGCCAGAGGTAAGTCTGATCCTCAATGTCCTTGGATCGCTTACTTATATGATAGATTTCACAACTGTTGTCTTGTAGATTTACAGTGTATAGACCATTTACGGGTGTAGCTTTAAAATAGAAAATATTATCTTTAAAGACTGAAATCATTTTATAATCATATTTATAATAAAAACCTTGGTCTACTAATAAATCAAAAGACAAAACATTCTTAATCATATTTGGAATATAATAACAATTATCCAGTTCCAAAACTAGACCCGAGGGTAAACTAAGACTATAAGATCCCACGGCTTCAGCAATCAACGGAGTGCCTTCGCCAACTCGTAGGTTCGAACGGTCCTTCCTCAGAGTCTTTCTTCTAGTGAATCCCTGTAAATGATTACAAATGTGGTTACCACTGCCTGTATCAATTACCCATGATTCATAAGAAGTGATTAAGCAATCTATCATAAAGATACCTGGAGCATCGGGTAAACCGATCTCTATCTGGTCGATGTTCATCGAGTGCTCGCAAATATCCTCGCTGCCACACTCTGGGCAACTCAGATCTCCCAGCTCATCAATTATATCAGTGTCCATGAGATTCGCAGGTTCGGGTGCTGGCTCTAGACTGGCCAGGATATCTTCATGAACTTTATCCACGTCGTTCTTTGGTTCCTTCATGTAGGCACTAGCTGTGTCCTGAACTTCCTTGGTGAGGGAGAACCACATGAGGTACACTAACTCCTCTTGAGTCATCTTGTACCCCAGACGTGATAAACACTTAAAAAGCCTTCTCATTTCAATAAGATGGTTTTTAACTGACTGACCCTTCTGTAGCTTCAGGGAGAGAATCTCTTGCATGATCAAAAGTTTGCCCGTATGCTTGTAGAAACCTAACTGGTTTTCTACATTTCTTACGACCTCGTGACAGAATTTCACTCTTAAGTCTCCCGTGAACTCGGGTGACATAGAGAAAACTAGAATGGACATTACATCCGACTCATCTGCCATAAATCTGAAATATTCAGCAAATTCCTCTTCTGGGGCATTGCTTTTGGGTCGTGACATGGGCTTATTGATCACATAAAGCTTACCCTGGGCACTCAAAACATTCTGTAAGTGCAACTTCCAAACTGGAAAGTTCTGGCCCGTAAGCTTCCACTTGCCCGTAATAAGGCGAAGTGATTCCTCAGGTGAATAAAACGGAATGCTAATTGGAGACATCTACAGAAGAATATAAATTCCAATTTAGTTTATAATTATATAATTCTAATAAATTATTACCCTTAAAATAAATTTATTAGACTAGAATCCATATTTCACATGTGTCGGGAAGCATGTGATCATGTCAAACCGACTCATGCGATCGATGGTAGGTAAAACTATACCAATCGTATTCCTATCTGAAAATACGACTTCTAGATCGTCGGGACATCGGACATTAATAATCCGTGCATATTTAGTCCCTCTAGTGCATTTTGGCCTGGTACCACCCAGTGAATAAATAATTACCAAAATAGATTGCACCACCCGGGACCTGGACAAACTCTGGCCGGTACCACCCGGAGATAATTCGCAGAGTTCTATCACCTTCCAGTTTCGGTTTGAACACGGGCGTTCATAGTGTGTGCACTTACAACGCCCTATGTACCTTACACCGGAAGTGCCCCTAAAGTGGGTTGCACTTACTAATCTATGATTTTAACAAGGGTCGAAATTGCCAGTTTCCTTTTTTTTCAAAAATTTGAAAAACTGGATCCAAACACTAGCTGTATTTGTATCCTTTTAATTTTTAAACAAACCGTTCAAAAAAGGGCAATTTATATTTAATAACAATTACGTAAATTAAACAACCACGCAATTTAAATATAAAAAGCACAGTCATAACCTAAACCCTTAAACTAATGTTGTTTTGTGAGCCAACACAAAAACAACGGTCTCAACCCTAAGTGACAAAAGTCTTCATCTTCTGGCACTCCCACTGGCTCCGAGATCCATGGCCGTCGTTTTCTCTCCGTCTCGATGTAATTAAAAAAAATTATTACAAAATGGGCTTAAATGGCACGCAGGCCTCCCAACTAGTCTATCAAGAATAATTAAAATTACAAAAAGGGTTGTAAATGGCACGCAGGCCTCCCAACAATTAAGCGAATAAATAAAACGGATAAATAAAACACAACCACGGGTCTAAAAGGGTTCAGCTATGACTTAACATAATTAAACGAATTAAAATACAACTGGATTTTAACCGGATAATTATAAAACCAAAATTAATTTAAAACAAATAAATTAATTTAATCCTGAATCGTTTTAACCTAATCTGATTAAAAACGATTCTTTTCTCGAAGTCTATCCGGAAACAAATCCCAACTGAGACTCGTTGACGATAAACAATCGAAAACGAACTACGACCTTGAATTACCACCGACCCGCCAAAACGTGGCCGACGATCGGGGTTTTTTTCTATCGTCGGCGACGATGATGACGCAACCGCCACCGCCGCCGCCCGTACCACCATCGAATACCGGCGGCAGCAGCAGCTAGAAAGCCACCACCACCGCCGCCTGTCGTATTGTTCTTTTCCGGCGACAGCAGCGGCTCGAGAGCCACCACCGCCGCCCGCCGGTGCATCAAACAACCATCATCACCACCGGCGACAGCAGTGGATTACCCCACCACCGCCGCCGTGGTCACGTGACGAACGGAAACGCCACCACCACCATTGATGGCAGCGGCGGTAACCACCGCCTGTGGTTTGACGACGGCAGCAATAGAGTGCCACCATCGCCGCCGTTCTCCGGAATCAATTATCATCGCCATCACCGCTCAACCACCGCCATCGAAATCGACGACAACAGCTCGGGCCGCCGTCGCCGTTCGACGGTTCGTTCACTCGATCGCCACCGCCACCACGAACGGTGGCGCGGTGGTCAATCGCCGCCTGTTGCGGCTCTGTTTCTCAATCGATGCCACCGCCACCACAAACGGTGGTGCGGTGGTGGTTCGTGTTTGTTGCCGACGCCGCCACCACTCACGGTGGTGCGGCTGGTGGTTTGTTGCGATGACAGCCGGCGACCACCACAAACTGTGGTGTTTCCGGTTGGTCGTTCGATTCACCGACGATCGGTCTGGAGGTCTGGCCGGCTAACTGCCGCCGTTCCACCGCCGATCGTTGCTTCGTTAGGTTTATTTAAAAATCAGATTTTTAAACACAAAAACAACGATTTTTACAAAACCTAAATTACCAACAAGCAGCTTAAACCTGATCTGTTAGGTTTAGGAAGTGGCTCTGATACCACTGTTGGGAATTACGGGCTACAAAACATGCACAGCGGAAATAAAAAGCCTAATTCCCAATCGAGGATCCAATCCTAAACGCATACAGATACAAAAGCGGGTTACGAAAATTACCTCGTTGTTTGTTTTTACGCGAACGAAACTGGACTGCTGGCGGGATTACACCACTACTGCACCATCGTGAGATTGGTTGCTAGACCACCACCGGGTTTTTGTCTAAATCGATGGAGAGGGTGAGAGAGGAGGGTTTCTGGTTTTTCTCTGGGGTTTCTTTTCAGTTAAGATTATCGAATGAATAAACTGACCAGGGTTTGCCATATTTATAAAACTAAATATGGCAATACCCAATAAAGAAAGCCCGTTTGATTAAAAGCCCGTTAAGGTTTTTAATCAAGCTTAAACTCTTTATTTAATTAATAAACCATTAATTAAATAACTTAACCCTTTTAATTAATTAATTAACTATTAATTAATCCTATAAAATATTCCAACTGATATTTTATATAACTAAATAATAAATGACTATTTATTATTTATTTCTCACTCAATAATTAATTTGGACTAATCAATTATTCCATCAAACCACTTGATCTCTAATTGGGTGTGTAGCAGTGTGACCCACTAGTGTCTCATAACATTGGATACGGTAAACCCTGTTACTATCTTGCACATAATCCTAACATGGCTAAGATAGAAGAGGTCCCTGAAGAGGCTCCTGCACAAGCTCCTGAAGCTTCAACCTCTGCGACTGAATCTCCCAATCAGGTACCCACTCCTGTTGTCCCTCTTGAAAGTCTAACTCAACTAGACTTAGCAACTTACCATTCTGGAAGAAAACTATAAAGCTCAGGTCTCTGTAAATCAAACTCTCTGTATTGAAAGAGAAAAGGCTCTTGCTGCTAAAGAGAGAGCCTTGGCTGAACTTAATGCTGAAAAAGTCACCATCAAAGAATGGAGTGACGCCTCTGAAAAAGTTGATGAAATATTAGCATCAGGGAGAAATGTCAAAAATAAAAAGGGTCTTGGATTCACTCGTGGATGTCCTAGACCTGATCGTTCCATGCTTAAATTTGGAATTTTTTTCTCTTCTATCCCTGATCCTAATGCCCCTGAAAACATCTCTTCTTCCTCTAACACTCACACTGAAGGTGCTCCTAAGAGCAAAAAGAAAACAGTTAAGGAAAACTCCAAAACTGTGCCACCTTCAAAGACCAAGAACCCTAAGCCTGACATTAATAAAGTTCTAGGTGGTGGACCATCAGTCTCAGGAACAAAATATTTCTCTCAAAATCCAACTCCTAGACTGAAGATCGACCTTAATCAGAAACCACGGGAAAAGAAACATATTCCTCCTCTGTCTGATGCTAAAGGTGTACTTGGTACTGGTCCTACTCACTTGAAGTTCAAAGAATTCCTAGACCCCACAAAACGATTTCTTTATCGCAAATGCTATCACTGTGGATTAAATGACCATATTGCGAGTAAGTGTCCTGATGCTACCAAAGCTGAAAAATCAGCTAAGGTTAAGAAAAATCCTAAGACTAGTAAAACAGTCAAAGGAAAGAAAGTTGTCAAGACTGTTCCTTCAGTCAAGACTCCAGCCGCAAAAACTGACAATTCAGTTAAGGCTGTCACTGACTCCACCATACCTACTGATAACTCTGGATCCATAGCCCTATGGGTACCAAGGAAAACTTAAACTCTAAATTTTACAGGATAAGGGCATCTGGTACCTAGACAGTGGATGCTCAAGACATATGACTGGCTCAAAATCTGTCCTTTCTGACTACCGAGATGAAAGAGGTCCTTCAGTGACCTTTGGTGGAAACGGTAGAGGCCAAACTCGAGGGTATGACACCCTGACCAACGGAGTAACTACGTTCAAACGGGTTGCTTATGTTGAAGGCCTGATGCACCATCTTCTCAGCATCAGTCAACTGTGTGATAAGAATCACAAAGTCTCCTTCTCGAAGAAAAAGTGCAAAGTCAAGAACAGACGCAAGGAAGTTATTCTCACTAGTGTTAGACAAGCTGATATCTACATCATCAACATGAATACTTCCACTGACAACTTCTGTTTTGTATCACGTGTTTCTACTGATACAAATTGGCTCTGGCACAAGCGTCTCTCTCATCTCAACTTCAAGACGCTGAATCAACTATGCATCAACAAGCTTGTTATTGGTCTTCCTGACTTTCGCTATACAAAGGTATCTCTTTGTTCAGCATGTGAAAAAGGAAAACAGACCAGGGCTAGCTTTAAGTCCAAGCAGATCTCCTCCATCAGCTCTCCTCTTCAACTTCTCCACATGGATCTCTTTGGACCCGTTAATGTCCAAACCATTGCTGGAAAGAAATACACTCTGGTAATTGTTGATGAATATTCCAGATATACTTGGGTATTCTTTCTTCGATCCAAGAGTGATGCTCCTGAAGAAATCATCCTGTTCGTCAGGAAGATGGAAAAGCTCAACTACCTTTCAGTTCGTTCCATCAGAAGTGACCATGGTACTGAGTTCAAAAATAGTACCTTGGAAACCTTCTTTGGTGAGAAAGGTATCTCCCAGAACTTCTCCTCTGTAAGAACTCCTCAGCAAAACGGTGTTGCTGAACGATGAAACAGAACCCTGATTGAAGTTGCTCGATCGATGTTGAGTGAAGCCAACCTTGCCACTCAATTTTGGGTTGAAGCCGTTAACACTGCATGCTACACCCAGAACATATCTTTAATAGTCAAGCGCTTCAGGAAGACTGCTTACAAACTCTTTCGTAACAGGAAACCATCAATTGAACATTTCCATATCTTTGGTTGTGTCTGCTACATCCTGAACAACAAAGATAATCTTGGAATCTTCCTTGGATACTCCTCCATTTCCAAAACTTACCGTGTGTTCAACAAACGAAGACAATCAATAGAGGAAACGATTCATGTTCGATTTGATGAATCGGGTCCTACCTTCCCTCACCCTCAAGTCAATTCTGAAATAAATCAATGGGCTGATTCTTTCTTTCAAGTCCCTGATAATCCCATTACTGATCCATCTCCTCAAGACCTTCCTGATGGTTTTGAAGAACCTCCTCCTCCACCCTCTCAAACATCCATTCCTCCAGTAATAAATGCCACCCCAATTACTCAAGTTACACCTGAACCTGATCAACCCACTAGCAGTGAAGATCTATCTGCACCTACCCCTACTCCCACAGAACTTCTTCCTGATCCATCGTCTAATGAAGCTTCCACTTTAGGACAAGTGTATCAACCACCTGCTCTTCGATGGACAAAGGATCATCCTATTGATCAGGTCCTTGGAAACCTCTCCTCTGGTGTTAAAACTCTACGTCAATCTGGTAACATTTGTCTTTATTTTAATTTCATTTCAGAAATCGAACCTAAAGAAATAGATGATGCCTTGCATGATCCTGCCTGGGTCACAGCCATGCAGGAAGAGCTAGCAGAGTTCATCAGAAACAATGTCTGGCTTCTTGTCCCTAGGCCTCGAAAATGTACCATCATTGGATCCAAATGGATCTTCGGGAATAAACTTGATGAAGTTGGCACTATTATTAGCAACAAGGCTCGGCTTGTTGCTCATGGATACAGGCAGGAAAAGGGCATTGATTACGATGAAACTTTTGCTCCTGTGGCTAGGCTCGAAGCAATTCGACTCTTTCTAGCCTTTGCAGCACATATGAACTTCAAAGTTTTCCAAATGGACATTAAAAATTCCTTTCTGAATGGAAAACTTAATGAAGAAGTCTATGTGGCTCAGCCTCCTGGTTTTGTTGACCCTAAGTTCCCTGATCACGTTTACAAATTAAACAAGGCTCTCTATGGGTTAAAACAGGCTCCTCGTGCCTGGTATGATACTTTGTCAACCTTTCTTCTCTCTAAAGGTTTTGAGCGTGGTAAGATCGATAGCACTCTATTTCTTAAGAAATATCCTAAGCATATCCTTCTTGTCCAGATATATGACGATGATATTATCTTTGGATCCACCAATCCCAAACTCTGCGAAAAGTTTGAGTTGCTCATGAAAACAGAATATAAAATGTCTATGATGGGTGAGCTAACATACTTTTTAGGACTTCAGATCAAGCAATCTGAAAAGGGAATCTTTATCAATCAAGGTAAATATGTACTTGATATGTTGAAGAAATTTGATCCCACATCATGTACACCGATGAAGACTCCAATGGCACCTCCTCTCTCACTTGACAAGGATTCCAATGGGAAACCTGTTGATGTGACTCTCTATAGAGGAATGATTGGCTCACTGTTGTATCTTACAGAGAGTCGTCCTGATATCATGTATTCTACATGTTTATGTGCTCGTTATCAGGCTGAACCCAAAGAATCCCATCTAACTGCTGTAAAGCGGATTTTCAGATATCTGAAGGGAACTCCTAATCTGGGTCTTTGGTACTCCAAAGACTCAGGGTTCGATCTAACGGCTTATTCTGATAGTGACTTTGCAGGATGTAAGATCGACAGAAAAAGCACCACTGGTGGGTGTCACCTTCTAGGTGGAAAGTTGGTGAGTTGGACTAGCAAGAAACAGAATTTTGTGTCCACATCAACTGCTGAAGCTGAATATGTTGCAGCTGGAATTTGTTGTGCTCAAGTCCTGTGGCTGAGAAATCAACTTCAGGACTATGACATAGAACTTTCTGAAATTCCCATATACTGTGACAACACTTCAGCAATCGCCATCGCGAATAATCCTGTCTTACACTCCAAGACAAAGCACATTGAAGTGAGATATCACTTCATCAGGGATCACGTGATGAATGGTGATATTGAACTCCATTTTGTCCCTACTGAATATCAGCTTGCTGATATTTTTACCAAACCACTGGATGTAACACACTTTAATATGCTCATCAGTGAACTGGGGATGTTAAATCCTGACGAATAAATTTTATCAGGAGATAACTCTGTTAGATCCTGTAGAATAAGTTTTCTCAGGCGACATATCTAACAACTCCTGACGAATACGTTTATCAGGAGGTAACTCTATTCAGTACTTACAAAATCTATGTTCAAAATCCGAATACTGATGATTCTCTTTAGGTAAGTATTTCTGACTCTTAAACCTTATTGCATTAAATGTGATAAGAGGATTTCTTAAAACAGTACTTATCTGATAAGTACTCAAATTCCAAGAGATTTCATCTTTCACCAAATTGGAATTATCCCCTGAAAAGGTGGTTTTTTAGAATAAAACAAACTTTTCATCTTGCCAGACACGTAATGGGACGTTTCCTGTTCCCCACTACGTGTGTCAGGTGCGTGAACGCGCGTAGAACCCCTCTTTTCATCATTACTTTTGAAATTAGCCGTTCTTTTCCCTCTCATCCATTTTCTCTCTCTACCCACGAGGTATAAAAACCTCACTCACACTCTTTTCACTCTTTACGCTCTCATAATATCCAAAAGAACTTAAAGCAAGAAAAGGTTTTCTCTCGTTTTTTTACCAAGAACACCAAGAACACACGCTACATTATTCTTCAAGAATCAATGTAAGTGTCTGATTTCATGTTCTTTCTACATTTTAAGTTGATCTCCTTCATCTATAACAACTTATTATGATAAACGTTTTTCAAAACCCTAAGATCACTCCGTTTGATCTTAGATTCACCCAAAATCTTCATAGATTTTTGATTAAACTGTTTATATGATTTTTCTTATTTCTTTTAAGAAGAACCATCAAACTACTATTCTAATATAGTTCATCAAAATAGAAGTTATTTTTCCTACCAAAACACATTCTTTTTGTGATTTATGGTATCTAATATATTCCTAAGTAAAAAAGATTTCACCACTTTTATGAACTATTTTTTTACATGTTCATTGAAAAGTGAAGAAATGGTACATAATTTGGATCTCTTAATCATCCATATATGTTAATCCTTTTGGTGTTTACAGAATGGCTGTTACTTCAAGTGCTTCTCTAGACACACAGTTAAACGCTGAGGCCACCTCTCTGCTATCTGCTTCAGGAAGCCTTCCTGTGATCATGCCTCAACATGATCTTCAGTTCAAGGCAAACAACCTGGTGGGACTCTTCGACCTTCCTGAAGGCAAAGAATACCTTCAGCCTGGCAAGGAATTCCTATTGGGCAGTCCTCTGAAGACTGCATTCACTCTGAATCCTAAGCCCAATAAGCCACCACTCCTGCAACTATGGTCTACTGCCACTGTGGCTCTGGAGAAAAGCCCAAAGGGAATATTGCAGGAGGTCATCAAGTTCCAGATTAATGATGAGATCGTCACTTTTGGGATAGGGACTCTCCGTAATGTCCTGAACATCCCTGGCAAGAAGAGATACCCGCCTCCTCCATCGAAGGACAAAATCATCGCCCTCCTAGATAGCATCGGCTACAGATGGCTTGAAAAGAAAGGTGTAATCATCAAATATTTTGCCACTGTCAAGAAGACAGGACTGAATGCTACGTTCTACTACATCTGGAACACATTAGATCTCTGTCTGACAGGAAAGACAGGCAGCACCGAGCAGTTCCCACCACCATTCAGAACATGGTGTTCTCCGCTCTCAAAAGGCGGAAGTTCGACTACGTTCGCCATATCTGGGACGATATGGTGACCAAAATCAACCCAAACGTGTGGTTAACGTCCCTTTCACCCGGTTCTTCTCTGCCATTCTGGTACTGCATCTGCAGGAGAGGTACCCCTCTGATGGAACGTTCAACAACTACGCCATCGGGCCGAAATTCCTTGATCAGGTGCTTCCTCACCCTGATGATGTCCCTCTCTCTGCTGTCCAGGTCCTCCCCAGGGAACAGGAGCAAGAGACAGAAAAAAGACTCGCCTCCCCTCCTGTCCAAGGTATGTGTAACGCCCATTTTCCAAAGTTAGTTTTTAACTGATTTCGTCAAGTTTTGTGCTAATGTGTTATTTGTATTATTTTGAGGTACAGGGTCGGAAGTATCATTTGTGATAGTGGAGGGTTGTAAATAATTTGTGTATAATCTTTTAGAAGCCAAATTCCTTTCTTTTTGGTGTTGGTCGGTCATCAGAGAGGAAGAGTGGAGGGTTGTGTGTGTGCTTGAGAAATTTGGTGCAATCGAAGGGGAGATTGGAAGTGCTTGGTGAAATTGATCATTGGGGTACGATTGTTATCGCGTTCCTAACCCCAGGTATGTGGTTATTTGTGTTTATTCGTTAGTTGTTGGTGTATTGGGATGAATAAGGGTTAGGGTTTTAATAGTTGGGAATTCGGTCGATTGATGATCGAATTGGGTTGTTTGATGTTAGTGTTGTGTTTAAATTAGTCTATTTCATGTTATATTGGTATGGGGGTGTTCAATAACACCATTGCTGAGTTATATGGTCGTAAGGATGAGTTTTGGGGTGTTTCCCGTAGCCAAGTCGCGAAGTTCGTCAGGTCAGGAAAGTTGCGCGACCTGAGGTCACGGGAGTAGGTCGCGTAACTCACTGTTTTGATTTTTGAATTTTTCGTTTGCGGTCTTTTTCAGGATTTGGCTTGGGGCTTATCTTAGGGATGTTCTAAGATAATGTTGGGTAGAATTTGGGAGCAATTGGAGTAGTCTAGCTATGGCTAAGACTCGCTTTTCGATATGGGAGTTTTACGTGTCATTCTTGAGCAATTGTTTATGTGTACCATGTATTGTTTTGGTTTAGGTGCTTGATGACAATTGTGTGGTGTGATGACACTATTTGTGATGACGTTATTCAAGGTGAGTACATTAACCCTTATACGTGGCTTTATGTACAAATTGCATGTGATGCGTATGTGGTTATGAGACTAGCATGTTGTGTGATGGCGTATCCATTGTAGTGGTGGTGGCCACCGTGGGTATTGTCATGGTGTTAAACTAATATCAGTATGTGTGTGGTTCTTACCGGCGTGTACCGTAAGGACGTTGGTGATAGCATGGTTCTTACCGACGTGTACCGTAAGGACATTGGTGATAACATGTCTAGTTCTCATATGCGTTGTGGTTTGTGATATAATGTTCATGTGTTTGTGGTTTGTGCTCACTAAGCTTTTAAGCTTACCCGTCTGTGGATTTCTCTTTTAGTTGCAGGTTCCTCCATGAAAGTTAAAGGGAAGGGATTGGCTTGAAGCTTCGATCAACTCCATGGCTCAGTTAAATTATGTTAAAGAGACAACGACTGTTAATGTTGGGGATTTTGTTGTTTTTATTTTGAAGTGAATTTATCAGATACATTGTATCTCATTTTTGAAAGGGTTTGCGATTTACTTAAATTGTTGGTTGTTTTTTTTAAATGAAATTGAAATTCAAGTTTGAACCTTTTACTATTTCCGCTGCAAAGGTTACTTTATTTACTTTCGTTAACTATTTCCGTTAAATTTAGAAAATTGGATTTGAGTTGTTACAATTGGTATCAGAGCCTTGGTTTAAGGGATTCGGGCATTCACGAGAGGTGAGTGCTTGAAGTTAAACCTAAGAGCTTTTGTTTTCAAAGCAAGTAACCTTTAAAAACTTTGATTTTTTATATGAAAAGGGAGTGTGAACTGAGCCAAGGATCGGAGCATCAAGACGGGGTGAGCACGTTGTTTATTTATATCACATGATTGATATTGTTAAATTGAATTGTGATTAACATGCTATCGTAGTGACGTATTAGCATGATTGGATGTACCCATCCATGGTATGTTGTGAATTAATTGTGATTATCATGTTATCGTGGTGACGTATTATCATGATTGAGTCTGCCTAACTATAGTGTGTTGTGGATGCTATGTTAAATGTTCATTGAGGTTTGATTGTGGTTGACATGCTATTTGTTGATTGTGTTGGCATGTTATGATATTACATATGTGATGAAAGTGCTAGCATGATAATGTTGTGTATATGCTAGATGTTATGAGAACTATATTAACATTACAATGTGATGTTTATACATAAACCTTGTGGTGAATAGAATGGCGTGGTGTAACTCTTATACTATGATAGTTAGAGAGTTGCCTTGTTGTTGTGTTTTGCATATGTGGTGTGAGCCTACATTGGGGATTAGAATCTTTGGTGACAACGTAAAGCCTAGATGTGTAGGATATAATTATGGTGATATAAGGGCCCATATCATCACAATTATATTGTACATGTTGGGACTTGGCAAAGTTATAAAGGGTATCTATGAACCGACTAGGTTGGGAAGGGTTAGTAGCATGCTATGATAGGTTGTATAAACCTTAGTTGGGTTGATCGCGTGATGGCTTGTGTAAGGGCATGCTATAAATCAAGTGATAGGACATATGTGTGTATCCTCGAAAAGGATGAAAAGACCACTCAGTAGCATGTTAGGAAGGGTAAAGTGTAGTGAGGGTCGTTGACCCGAACATTGTGGTCAGGACGAGAACGAAGTGGTCATCATAAAAGCGTAATGTTATGTGGGGTAGTATGGGTTGTGGAAAAAAGTGTGTCCTCGTTATGTGGGAAGTGTTATGATTGTATATTTAGATTAAATGTCTTCATTTAGTGGAGTTCGTTGGTGAATTTGTAAATAGGGATACCAATGGTGAAGTTAAGACCGAGTTTGTATCGATGGGTGAGAATCTTGGGGAGAACTCTTTGGCATATCCTTGTTTGGTTGTTGCTGAGGGGTTCGAAACACGATTCTCCTATCTGGGTTGTTTATAAACATCGATGCAAATTTGATTTTGACGGAATCATAAGGGATCTTGAGTTACCGATAAGTATTAGAGGGTTGTATAGGCTCACTACAGGATAGTATTGGCCTATATAGACAGTATTCGGGGTCCGAAAGGTTTTGTGTGGCGTGCTTTCGGGTATTATCACCCTTTAAGAAGCAAGAGTTGGTAATGGAGATCCACAGTCGAGTGGAGGCAGCTGTGGCCGGTAGGCCTAGTGGTTCGGGAGAAACGCAAGGCGAACAGTCGAGGGTGACGAGTTACAGTGACTTTTTGGCTCGTCAGCAGCTGCAGTTTGGGGAGTAGAAGGACCCGTGACCAGCATTCGCTGGATAGTGTGGTAGAGGGTGCATTCTGCACCAGCTTCTGTTCAGAGGAAGAGAAGATTCTTTACACGTCGAACCTGCTAAGGACGACGGCAACGCTTGGTGGGACCTAAGAGTCCGATCGTGAACTAAGAAGCAAGTCAATGCTTTGACATCAGAGCATTTCGGGGAGCTGTTCTGGGAATAGTTAACGTTGCAGGTTGAGGTGTGGTGACTCACGGACGAGTTCTTATCGTGGGCATAGACGGCGAGACCGGTGAATAAAATCACCGATTTGTTTGTGGGACAGGTCACTCGTTTGTTCATTTATGTGGTGAATGAGAAGTTAGAGACGTAATGTCGTGGCGATCCTGAAGCCGAGCTTCAGGAGTTTTGTGAGGGTACGGTGGAGAGTCCATTAGAAGTAAAATGGCGGACTAGGGTACTGTTGGCTAGTGATGTGTAGGAAGGAAGTGTATATAATTGGAGGGGATGAAGTTTCGCATGGACCTCATCCCTATTCCATTTGGGAAAAAATTGATGTGGTGGTTAGTATGAACTGGTTCGATTGTTATAGGGCTCGTTTGACTGTGAAGGTCAACGGGTGAAGATCCGAACTCCAAGTGGGGGAGTTCTGCTCATCGCGAAGCGGATCGATGAGACAACCGAAGCTGTGTTTGATGGCAAAAACAAGAGGATATGTTCACTGTTGAGGAGTCAGCTGATTGACGTTTGTGAGTGATAACCGGGTGGTGTTCCATTATGAGAATTTTTTTTCAGATGTCTTTGCGGGCAAGTGGATTTCGAGTTAGATTTGATTCCAGGAGCGACGCCAGTGGGCAAAGTTCCTTTTTGCTTGGCACCTCCAGAGATGTAGGAGCTGTCAAGCCAAGTGGGGGAGTTGTAAGGGAAGGGGTTATCCGTCCATGTAGTTCACCTTGGGGGAGCTCCTATCCTTTTCGTGAGAAAGAAGGATGGCCCGATGCAGATGTGCATCGAAAATCGTGAGCTCAACAAGCTTACGATGCAGAATCGATACCCACTACCGAGGATCGATGATCTAATTGATCAACTTCTGGGAACCGCGTGGTCCTTGAAGATAGATCTTCGTTCAGGGTACCATCAGGTGACGGTGACAGGCGAGGACGTGCAGAAGATCGCGTCCAGATCAAAGTGCGGATGTCTCGAGTTTGTAGTGATGATGTTCGAGTTGGCGAATGCTCCGGTGGTGTTTATGGACCTCATTAATCGTGTCTGTGGACCTAAGATGGATGGATCGGTAATCATTTCACGCACGACATACTGATCTACTCCAAGATGGAAGGGGAGCATGCGAAACTTTGGGTTGAAGTGTTAGAGACGTTGTGAAAGGAGAGACTGTATACCAAGTTCTCCATGTGTGACTCCAGGTTACAAGATGGCCCAATTCTTAGAACACTTTGTTAACCGGGAAGGCATCAAGGTGAAATCCGGCGAAAGTAGAAGCAGTAACAAAGGGGAGGCTTCGGAGACTCCCATCGAGATTCGGAGTTTTCTTGGATTAGCCGGATATTACAGACGGTTCATCCAAGACTTCTCGAAAATGGTGGTGCCTTTGACAAGGCTCATGAGAAAGAGTGTGAAGTTGTTGGGGGTGGCGAGCAGTTAGAAGCTTTTGTGGTGTTACGGAAAAGGTTGTGTGAAGCGCCGGTATTGTCGCTACCGGAGGGATCGATACATAGCAGAGTATTGTGATGCTTGTATCACGGGTTGAGATGTGTGTTAATGCAGTATGGGAAGGTAATAGCTTATGCGTCCCGTCAGTTAAAGACGCATGAAGCAATTTCCGGACACACGTTTGGAGTTGGCAGCGGTGGTGTTTGTGCCGAAGTTGTGGAGGCATTATCTCTATGGTGTTAAGTGTACCGTTTACACTAACCATAAGAGTTTGTGGTATTTGTTTGACCAGCAAAATCTGAGCATGAGTTAGCGGCGGTGGCTGGATTTGGTAAAGGATTACGACTGTGAGATCCTATACCATCCGGGTAAGGCTAATGTGGTGGTGATTACGTTGAGTCGAAAGGCTCACAGTATGGTGATGAGAGTACCGTTAATGAGATTGACGGGGATGACTTCGATGTTAGAGCTGAGCAAGAGCTCTCAGGTTGGTGCCGTGAAAGAAGGGAATTAGGAGGAAGAGAGGATCAAGGGTCAACCGGCCCAGTTGGGGGTCTGACAGTCGAGAACTTTTGACTTATTCGGGTTGTGTTTGGATGCCAGTATCGTATGAGGCAAGACAGACACTTCTGGACGAAGCTCATAAGTTCAAATTCTCTATGCACCCGGGAGCTACCAAAACGTATCGGGACTTGAAGGCCGATTATTGGTAGCCGGGAATGAAGCGGGATGTGACTTGTAGTGTTAAAGAAGTGGTGGCAAGGTATGGAATGCCACTAGCAGTGATTTCTGATCGAGACGTGTGGTTTACATCGTGGTTTTGGGGAAGATTTCACGAGGATGTGGATACTAGACTACAGTTCTGTACTACATTCCATCCTCAGATAGACGAACAGAGCGAGAGGACGGTTAAGACTCTCGAGGATATGTTAAAGGTGTGCGTGTTGGTTTTTGGTGATAGTTGGGATACCTATCTACCGTTGGCCGAGTTTTTGTATAATAACAGTTTTCATGCCAGTATTGGCATGCCTCTGTGTGAGATGTTGTACGAGTGGAGATGTAAAACTCCTTTTATGGGGGAAAGGTTGATCGGTGTGAGTTGGGTAGCACCGAAAGAGTTCAAAATATGATGGAGGGCATGGGGATGATTCGAGAGCGGTTACAAACCGCACAGAGTCATCAGAAAAGCTACGCCGGCAAGTGAAGATTGGATTTATAGTTTAACATGGGTGATGATGTGTTGCTGAAAATATCACCGTGGAAAGGAGTAATCCGATTTAGAATGAGGGGCAAGCTCGGCCCTAGATATATTGGACCTTTCAAAGTGATAGCGCGTGTAGGCAAGGTGGCATATAGAATTGAGTTACCTTCTGAACTCAGTCAAGTACATAATACATTCACGTGTCTCAGTTGAGGAAGTGTTTAGCTGTTGAATCGGCTCACATTCCGACCGGTGACATTCTAGTGAATGAAAATATGGAGAGACCAAAGGTCGTGTGGAAAGGAGGACTAAGACCCTGCGAAACAAAACGGTTGGGCAAGTGAAAGTCCAATAGGAAAAATCGCAAGGGGTCAGTGGACATGGGAATGGAAAGCCAAGTAGAGGGCGATTTCTCGAAGCTGTTTTAGCGTAATCTATTTCGGGGACGAAATCTTGTTAAGTGGGGGAGAGTTGTAACGCCCCATTTTCCAAAGTTAGTTTTTAACTGATTTCGTCAAGTTTTGTGCTAATGTGTTAATTGTATTATTTTGAGGTACAGGGTCAGAAGTGTCATTTGTGATAGTGGAGGGTTGTAAATAATTTGTGTATAATCTTTTAGAAGCCAAATTCCTTTCTTTTGGTGTTGGTCGATCATCAGAGAGGAAGAGTGGAGGGTTGTGTGTGTGCTTGAGAAATTTGGTGCAATCGAAGGGGAGATTGGAAGTGCTTGGTGAAATTGATCATTGGCGTACGATTGTTATCGCGTTCCTAACCCCAGGTATGTGGTTATTTTTGTTTATTCGTTAGTTGTTGGTGTATTGGGATGAATAAGGGTTAGGGTTCTAATAGTTAGGAATTCGGTCGATTGATGATAGAATTGGGTTGTTTGATGTTAGTGTTGGGTTTAAATTAGTCTATTTCATGTTATATTGGTATGGGGGTGTTCAATAACACCATTGCTGAGTTATATGGTCGTAAGGATGAGTTTTGGGGTGTTTCCCGTAGCCAAGTCGCGAAGTTCGTCAGGTCAGGAAAGTTGCGCGACCTGAGGTCACGGGAGTAGGTCGCGTAACTCACTGTTTTGATTTTTGAATTTTTCGTGTGCGGTCTTTTTAGGATTTGGCTTGGGCTTATCTCAGGGATGTTCTAAGATAATGTTGGGTAGAATTTGGGGGCAATTGGAGTAGTCTAGCTATGGCTAAGACTCGCTTTTCGGTATGGGAGTTTTACGTGTCATTCTTGAGCAATTGTTTATGTGTACCATGTATTGTTTTGGTTTAGGTGCTTGATGACAATTGTGTGGTGTGATGACACTATTTGTGGTGATGTTATTCAAGGTGAGTACATCAACCCTTATACGTGGCTTTATGTACAAATTGCATGTGATGCGTATGTGGTTATGAGACTAGCATGTTGTGTGATGGCGTATCCATTGTAGTGGTGGTGGCCACCGTGGGTATTGTCATGGTGTTAAACTGATATCAGTATGTGTGTGGTTCTTACCGGCGTGTACCGTAAGGACATTGGTGATAGCATGGTTCTTACCGGCATGTACCCTAAGGACATTGGTGATAACATGTCTAGTTCTCATATGCGTTGTGGTTTGTGATATAATGTTCATGTGTTTGTGGTTTGTGCTCACTAAGCTTTCAAGCTTACCCGTCTGTGGATTTCTCTTTTAGTTGCAGGTTCCTCCGGGAAAGTTAAAGGGAAGGGCTTGGCTTGAAGATCCGATCAACTCCATGGCTCAGTTAAATTATGTTAAAGAGACAACGACTGTTAATGTTGGGGATTTTGTTGTTTTTATTTAAAGTGAATTTATCAGATACATTGTATCTCATTTTTGAAAGGGTTTGCGATTTACTTAAATTGTTGGTTGTTTTTCTTAAATGAAATTCAAATTCAAGTTTGAACCTTTTACTATTTCCGCTGCAAAGGTTACTTTATTTACCTTCTTTAACTATTTCCGTTGAATTTAGAAAATTGGATTTGAGTTGTTACAGTATGTTCTCTTTCATCTCTTCCAAACCATCTTCTTCTTATTCTCTGCATGCTATGTCAGTAGCTAACCCAGTACTGACTTCCCCAGCTGCAAACACTTTGACGCATCAAAAGCGTCCCCCTCCCTCTGGATCCTCACCAACACCTCAGCCCAAGCGCGCCAAAACTTAGGTGTTGAAGAAAAAGGGTAAGGGAGCTGTTGCTGGTAAGAAATACTATCTTACCCTCCCTCAACTCTTTAATAGACCATCTCCTTCATCTAACTCCTCTTCACCCGCAGATACTTCTGCTACAACAAATGAACCTGAGGTTGTTCATCTTGAACACTCAGAGAATCTGGATGGCAATCGCTCTGATGCCATTCAAGCCTCACGTAATAAATTTAAGCAATTTATTACTGTTTCTTCTTCTATGAAAGCTTTTGAGACCTCTAGTGCTCATTTAGCTACTACTTCTGCAGGTTCATTTTCTGAGCACTCTCAGGGTCATCCTCAACTTCAACAGGATGATCCTTTCGACGAGTTTGTGCTCACAGACTCTGAGCGCCAACTCAGCGTGGCAGAACTACGCCGACAGTCGGCTGAGAAGGCATTGCAGGACGCTAAGACTGCTCTACAGCTTCAGGAGGAATCCCACAAAGCATGCCTCCAGGCTATGGAAGTAGAGCTTGCCTCTGCTAAGGCTGCTGCTACTGCTGCTGAAGCTAAGGCCGTTGCTGCTACTGCTGCCGCTCCTCCTCCCACCGGTGTGTATTTAAACATACCTTGTCTGGATAACATCCATGACAAGGTATCACAGATGGCCACTTCCTCCACCAATCTTCAAGAGTCCATTCAGGATATGAAGGCTACTGCACTTCCCGCCATCACCACTGCCATTCACTCCGGCTCCAACTCTCTCACCTCCTTCCAATCAGAGGTAGTGCAGAGATTGGATGCACAGGAGGCCGGGCTCCGCGCCCTTCAGGAGAAGATTGCAGAACTCTCCTCAGCAGTCAACACCCTCTCCACTGCTGCTCCGCCACCGCCAGCATTCACTGCCGATGACAGGGATATGCTTCAATCCCTAGTAGGCACCACCATCACCAACGCCAAGCTGCAGGGATATGTTTCAGAGGTGTCTCACAACAGCTGCCTTTGCAAGGGCACCTGTTGAGGGGGAGAGACAGCCACCACCTCTGCAGCAGAGAAATCAAGGCGATGATCATTCCGTCTATTCCCCCTCCACCAACTGGGCCTTAAATGATGAGGAGGAGGGAACCAACGACGACGACGATGACGACGACGTTGATGACCTTTTCGTGGTGGAAAAGGTTCCTGATGCTGCTGCACCAAAAACAACGCACACTCCAGGACCTGCACCATCTCAGGGGGAGAACCCTGAGGCTCCTAGTACGTCTACAACTCATCCATCCTCCCCTACTAGTTCTGATAATCTTCTCATCTTCTCTCTATTTACTAAAACCAAACAAAACCCTGAAACCATCACCTTAACAGATAGCTCATCTGAAAACTCACCCACAAATAGCCTACAACTTGTTGTCTACGAACCACCCAAATTCTCAACCCCTGAACCTGAAACCCAACCTAAAACCCAACCTGAACCTGAACCTGAAACCCAATATCAGGATGTCAACTTTGGCTCTGTCACTGGTGACATTATTCACTTTATGGAGAATAGTGTCTCAGCGAGCACCAGGGCTGAAGTTAGCATAATGACATTCTCTGTTACCCCCTTAAACCATGAAGCCTTTCCTTTGAATACTGTTAACCCTCTTCTTCTTCAAGCATCCTCCTCTAGAATCCAAATTGATCAACCTGGTCCCTCTGAGACCATTTTTCTATCATCAGATGATGAATTTATCTCTGATGATTTTTCAACTCCTCCATCTTCACCTAGATCACCACCCTCTAATTCTCCTCGTTCTGAAGGTGAGAATTATCCTGACACTTCTGTTAATATGAACAGGGATAGGCGTTTAGACACTGTGATAGAGCAACTCGAGAGTACAAGAGTAAAAATTCCTCTTCGTACCTCTTGGGACTCCGAGTTTGCCTATCTATCACATGAGGAGTTTTTTGATTCAATAAAAGCTCAGGAGGAGCTCGATAATAAAAAAAGAGAAGCCTTCCTCTCTACACAAGCTGCTCGCAAGCTTGCTTTTGACTTCATCGAAGAAGACGACGAAATAAGTATGGATTCTCTACTCGCACAGAAGGCTGCTTTGAAAGTCTTCAATAGGAGGACTGAAGAACAGGTTGAGGAGGTAAACAAAGAGCTTGACTGATGCAGAGACCGACTTCATCTCAGGAAGCATGGTGCTAAAATCTCAGGGGTCACTCTCAACCGAACAAGAGGAAAGAGAGGAGCCCTTGGTAAAACCTGGATCACCGTCAAACGCTCAGGAGTGAAGGACATGCAGCACACTCTCGACAAGTTAGACAGATACAACTTGTCAGAGTGGAACTATATCAGAAGCCTACTTCCCAAAGCCAACAAGAACTACAGGGCTGAAGTAGAAGAAGTCATCAATGGACTTATAGCACGAATCAGAAGAACAACAGAAATTTCTGATGTCCTGCTCCAACCTCCTTCAGCACTGCCAAAGCCTCCTGTCAGACGATCAGCAGGCACTTCTACAAGGAGATACACTCCTTCTGTTCCTAGATCAAGAACTTCCATCAGGCCTACTGACCTCTCGATGCTTGATCTCTCCTTTCCTTCAGGAGTAACTCTCTCTGAGGGTCAAATCATCAAGGAACCAATTCATGGTATTTGTGTAGGCGACAACTTCAACATTCTTCATTTTCAACGATTCAATGAACTACACTAAGCACCCTCTGAACACCTGGTGTCAGTCATCTTCACGGCGAACAAAGATAAGAAAAACCAAGACGCCAAGGAGTTCACACACACTGTCAGATCTATCCTCAACAACGAATAGCATATGGTGAAACCCAACTTACCATCCAAGTTAAGGAGGAAGAGCCTGAGGAAGTTTCTGATAGTTAGGAATTTTGTAATTTACTTTCAGTACTTCATTTATGTACTTATGTATTTTCTTTACTCTTGTAAAACCATCATATGAGATTAATGGAAATGCATTTTAGTTTATCGTACTTTATTCCATCATAGTACTGAAAAAGATCCCTCAAAACAGTAAATGGGACATGTATCTTTATGAGTTCTATTTCCTACTGTTAAATCTAGACTTAGAATTTTTTTTCTAAACTTTCTAGACTAAGACAATTTCTCTGTTGTCTTATCATTATCATTTAGGGGGATATTGTTGATCCAGCTCTCCTAAGACCTGATGAAATGATAATGATCCTGTTACTTTACTTAGTGAATAGGTCTTTGCTTTTAGTTATAGCTTGAGGAATTATCACTGAGATTGTTCAGTGTTATTCCATGTTAATTATGCTGTAACTTGTATTTATAATTATCAGGATCAGGATCAGGAGATGGACGAGTCTATTATGAAGTCTACTAATCCTGACCATCGAAGTAAAGACCTCCTGAAGACATTAAGATCATACTCAAGAACCATCAGTGAAGTCTAAGAATTAGCTAATGACAGAAACAGTGTGCTCGTGATCTGAAGACGGAACTCAGTGATAGCAGGCTGCTCAATTTCGTATGACATCCTGAAGACTCATCAGGATACAGTGACCCCTGATCAACATCAGTATCAGGGCCTTCCTCACTGATCAGTATCCTGATCCTGAAGGATTAGTGTAATGTCTTAATCTAATGCACAAAAGGATTATACGCCTTTACTCACACAAAAAGTACACAAGAACAGTCACTTTTCTGTTCCCTCCGTACTTATCAGACCTCAAGGCAACTATTTGTATAAGCTCTCTTTTGTACACCATGCAAAAGATATTGTTTATAGTAAATAGTACATAGGACCACTTAGAGTGTGACACACACACAAAAGTTAGTCTGCATGCATTTAATGCATTGGGTATAAATAGGACATGAAGAGATGTTCTCCATACCTCTTCTTCACCTATCTTATTACCCAAATCCTTTCTTTCTTTATCCTTCTATTTCTTATCTTTTCCAGATCTTCTCACTCTAGTGCATAGTGAAAGAAAACTTAGATTGTTTAGTTTAGACTTTAGTCTTTTCTATTTTCGCAACAATCTGTAAATTCAAAGTGTTAATACAACATAGAATTTAAAAGTGAAATTTAGTGTGATTATATTCAACCCCCCTTTCTATAATCCTATATACTATTCTAGCTTGAAGGTCACCCCTTGGGACCAACATCATCAATTTTCAAATAATCCATATTCTAAAAAGAAAGGAAACACTCCCATAATATTATAAATGCCTAGAATTTGAGAGATAAAGTATTTTAATTTATGAAAACAAAATCTCATTATCATGGCAGTATGTGATTAAAAATTGGTATTTTCAAACATTCTTTTTATTGATAATGATATACTTAGCATTTCAATTTTATCGGTAATCACAACAACACTCTTGGATTTCCAGGTAAGGAGGGGAATCACACGGATTGCTTGAATTCCTACAAACCTTATTTACACCCATTTGACAAAATCCAATAGATATCTTGCGATTTATTTGATTTGTAGATATCATTGCCAACTATAGATTTTTTTTCTTTGCAAGAGACCAAAAGAATAATAATTTGACAAAATGCTTGAATTATTAGAATACATAAAATAGGAAAATGTTTGACGTATGAATTGATCTTAGGATAGTGATCACTCGTTTATTAGAAAATTACCGACATCCAAATAAGTCGCATTGTTATGGTCTTCAGGACCATCGGGGTTATCATCCTCTTTATACTCATAAGCGAAATTCGCTTCTGTCCCTTTTCTTTCATTTTGATTTATGATAAAGTTCCACTAGACGTTTTGTTGTATGACATGTGTAGGCCCAATGGTTTTACATGATATCCTCTATGACCACTTCCTTGACCGCGACCATGACCACGCAATTGACCATGACCCCGACCACGTCCATTATTTCCTCTTTAATCATTATATGTTGCCACATTCGCTTCTGGGAATGGGGCGGTTCCAGTTAGACGGGTCTCATGGTTTTTCATGAGGAGTTCGTTGTTTTGCTTAGCAACCAGTAAACATGAAATTAAATCACAATATTTTTTAAATCCCCTTTCACGATATTGTTGTTGCAAGAGCATATTAGAAACGTGAAAGATGGAGAATGTTTTCTCTAACATCTCCTCATCAGTAATCTTTTCACCACATAGGGTTAATTGAGAGGTAATTCGAAAAGAATCTTCGGAAAGTTGGTATGGTACTTATAGTATTCCAAATTGTAAACCAACTTCTTTTAACAAAAGAGGATCCACTTTCAAGTGGATACCAAAATCTGTTTGATTTTGTTTTTGCAGGTCCCCATATCTTTAATGCATTATTCAAGGGGGAGTTTCTGCAATCAGAAGTGGCTCCTAAATAACCCAGTTTAGGACCCGATCTTCAATGTGCAAGTGGCTCTTGAATAAATCAGTTCAAGACCCGATCATCATTGTGTACTTCGAGGTATTATTCTTACTTTGAGAGGGATCTTTAAATAGAAATAATTGATTATCCATTTGAGGGGGAGTACTTAAAAGAGATATTATTTTTAGGGGGGGAGTTCAACTAAGCTTTAATGCTTACATATTTGAAAGATGAACAACTTTCAGGTATGAACAATGTTTTTAAATGTTCAAACTCACTTCTCAATTCTCAAATGATTTTTCGAATTAGAAGTGTGATTTTACATGTTTTCATATAATGATGAATTGACGGATATCTTCTAACCGTGTGTTTCCAAAGATTAATACTTGCGTATTATCTTTTCATATACGTTTCAAGTATTCTTACACACTGGTTTAGCTTCTTTTGACTTAGTTATTACCACGTCTTTATATGACCATATTTTTTTGGTGGTAATACACTCGCTTGCTATTTCCCATTTTGTACTTTATTGTTTACTTGATCAGATACGTTCTTCATTGCTATATCTATATCTCGTTCGTATAGATAATATTCATTTTGTTGTGAACCACAGTTTTTCAAGACCATATCTCACCTCATATAATGAATCGGTTTTCTCAAACAAGTCTACATCATTCATGTTATTCATTTCATATACTTGTTTGAAGAAATTCTTATGCTTCTATATTGTTCATATATATTTGTTTGAGCATGCTTCATATTGGCTCATTGATTCACTCGTTGAATCATTGTTCTTTCATATTTAGGAAACTTATTTCATGGGATGTGTGAGCTTAATAAAACTTCTATGGACTACCAGAACCGGAAATCCTTCCCAAGAAGTTATCCTTGAGAAATGAGTGAGGGGTCTCCATCAAAGAGTGGGGGAGATAACTCAGGTGGTCGAGTAATTCTCATTGTGATTGAGCGAAAAATTTAATATGAGAGTTTGATTAGAAGTGTGGATGATTAAAAGAATTGGAGGGTGTGAGAATAGAGTTAAAAGAAACATAAAACTCTGCACCAACCATTTCTAAGCCGGGTAACCACATAATCTATTGGTTCACGCTCTTTGGTGACCGATATTGAAACAAGGCAACGCCCAATGCCGACTCTCGTTTTTACCTCACTAGCTACTCATTTCCTTCTTAACAAGGAGATGTTTCATTTCATCACGGGGACGTAACACATAATCTATCAGGTTTTCATTTGGAAAATCGATATTGAAACAGAAGGAAGCTGCTTGCCTTCGAACTTCATTTCTACACATCGAGTCGTGAAATGTTTTCATATTTTAAGCCTTATGAAAGCACATGATGCTATTTTCTTTCATCACAAATACACACAAGGAATTCGTTTCTTTGTCGGAACGTTCATAGGAATACTTTTAGTATTTGCGATGATTGAACGGAAGCCCTGGGGAGTGATCATAGGCATTCCAACTGATTCATTAGTTGTTTCAGGCTTTTCCCGCTTCAATCTGAATTTGAAAAGATTCGGATTACTTTATGGAATTGACGGTTTTTCGTTGCAGTAAAAAGGGGGAATTCTGGTGTAACAAGGTGGAGATTGTTTTGTGAGATGGTTTTTCACATACTTGGTGGTTTCTTCGCATGTTATCTTTACGGGAAGTTGATCTGATCATACATTTCTAGAGTTTTGATGATTATTTCGTATTTCATCAAAAAGGGGGAGATGGTTTATAAATGTAAAGTCGAGAAATTTTATTGAAGATACTCTGGGAAGATGGATCTGAAATGTATTGTCGAGAAATGATTCTTGAGGATACTTTATGGAAGTCGAGAGATACTTACGAGATGCTTCAAGATGATCAGATTCCTGCAAGTATCAATGATTGAAGAGTGTTTGAAGATACTTCGTTTGTTAAAGCTTCGTGTGTCAAAGTGGATGATTGTTGAAGATTATTACCGAAGCTTATTGTTCAAGAAAGCTTATCATTGGAGTTCAAAGTGTTGTTTGCTTTCTTGAAGACGTTTGCCTAATTCTTTTTGTGATCTCGAATCCAAAGGGGGAGATTGTTGGGTGCAAAATCGGATTGTATCCGAGATCACAAGTTGGTGCTCAAAGTGAAGACAAAGGCAAAGTCAAAGTGGTTAATAAAGTCAAAGCTTGCTTCTATTGTTTACTTCCTTTAATGTTCCTTTTGTAATAGTTTGTAATAGTTAGGGTAGAAAGTGCAAATGTAGTAAAGTGTGAGGGTTTAAGAGTTTGGGTATAAATACCCAATGTGATGTCATTGTGCATGTGTGAATCTAGTGTGTGAATCATGTACGTGCTTTATTGATAAGTTAGATTGAGTTGAGAGAGTTAATTCTAAAATGTGTGTGTTCTTGGTGTAACTACTATGTGTAAATATTTCCATCAAGATCAATGACATATGGCTTTCCAATTCATCTCTACTTGTTTGTATCATGATTAGAACTTGAATTTGGAACTACAAGTGGTATCAGAGCTGTAAATTCACTGAAGATTGAGCTAAAAGTTGAAGATTTGAATCTTTGGGGCAAAAATGGTGAAAAATGAAGATTTGAAGATTTGAAGTTTTGGATCTAATTTGAAGTTAGATTGTTGTTAGATGTTAGTTTTTAGTGCTTAAAAGTGTAGATTTGGTAGTTTTTGAGTCAATTTTGATGGATTTTCGAGGTGTTGTTCGAAATTCATCAATGGAGGTTCTTTAACGGAGGTTTTGGGTGCAAGTTCTTATGTCTCGAGCCTCACATTCTTATGTCTCGAGCATAAAAAGACAAAAATAGTCATTTTGGGATAAAGGGTAAATGTCTCGAGCATAATAAGTCAAAAGTGTTGATGTCTCGAGCTTATTTTTCCATTTTTCGAGCATAAAATAGTTGGGCAGCACCTAAAACCCTTGGTCAGAGCTCGAATCATCAGTCAGCACTCGAATTGGACCAATCAGAGGCTCGGTCAGAGCTTGAATCATCAGTCAGCACTCGAATCAGAGCTGATTATCTCGAGCAGAGCTCGGTCAGAGCTCGAATCAGTGGTCAGAGCTCGAGCAGAGCTCGGTCAGAGCCTAACTCGTTGGTCAGATCTCGAGCAGAAGCTCGGTCAGAGCCCTCAAGGCCTTGTTGACCGAAAATTTGAGGTGGCATTCCCACCAATCAGCGCTGAGGTGTCAACTTGTGAGTGGTCCACGTGGTTTTTCAAGCTGATGTGTCGGATTTCGATTGGTCCACGTGGCTTTTTGAGCTGAGGTGTCAGTGTTTGATTGATCCAAGTGTCATTTCGAGCAGAGTTGTCCATTTTTGGTGATTTTTAAGTTGATAGGGCTGATTTTAATTGGTTAAAAGCTTGTTTTTGACCAATTTACAAGATTTTTTGACAATTTTTTTTAAGATCTCTTTGATATTTTGCGGTTAAAAATTTTTTCCCGAAAAATTCAAAGAGATAAAATTGTCTAAATCTTCAAATTTTCAGAAGCAATTACCAAATTTTCAGTGAATTACGATCATTTCAAGTTCTGATTTTCAAATTCATTTTTTTTAATCACCATGACTTTAGAGGATTGTTGGGGATATTATAGTGATTCTTCTTCTGATTACAATTTCGACTTTAAGAAGAAAGGTTTAACCGATTCAAAGGGTGAGAAAGATGAGATTTTTCCAAATCTGGATATCGTGAAAGGTGAGAGTCAGCAGAATGAGAAAGAAAAGAAACAAGAGTCTGAGAATTTAGGTTTTGAAAAGAAGATATATGATCTTCAACAAAGTTTATCAGTTTTAAATACTGAAAAAGCTGAACTTCTTCTTAAAGTTACTAATCTTGAAGATTCACTTTCTAACAAAAGAAGTATAATTACAAGTTTGAAAATTGATTTGCAAAATGAGCATGATCAAATGATGAAACATTCTTTCGGAAATGCTCAAAATTTGAAACTTGTAACTTCTTTGAGAAAAGAAATTGAATGTTTAAACAAGAAAGTTCTTGAACTTGATGAAGATAAAAAGCTTTTCGAAAACAAACTTATATCTTCTCATTCAAGAGTGATGGAACTATCAAATCAAGTAAATGATTTTGAGAAAATAGTGATCATCGAGAGAAGTAATTTTGAGAAAGAAAGACGAGCTTTTGAAGCACAGATTAACGAACTTTTGTTGAAGATATCAGTCTTTGAAAAACCAAAAGACAACGAGATTTTCAAAGAGTTTTCTGAATCTACATGTTATGTAAACTGTTGTTATGATGATGATGATTCTAATTCTTATGATGGAATGAACGTTTTTTATTCTCTTGATTCTTGTATCAACAAGAAAAATGATGTGGATAGTGAGTTGCTTGATTTGCAAAAGTTGTTACAGTCTGAGAGAAGAGTTTTTGAAGAAGAGAGAAAGGTTTTTGAGAAAGAGAGAAAATCTTTTGAATTGAAAAGTGGTAAACTTTCAAAGAAGATTTCTGATTTGGAGAGACAGATTGTAAGTGAAAGAAAAGATTTTGAGAAGAAGAAGAGTGTTTTTGAAAGCAAACGCAAAGATTTGAAGAAAAAGAATCCTCGTGTTGAAAAGGATAAATATGTTGAGTATAATTTTGAGCAAGAGAGTAAAGATTTTGAAAAAGAAAAGAAATCTTTTGAAGAAAAGAGTGTTCATTTTAGAAAGCAGATTGCTAATTTAGAAATGCAACTTTCAGATGAAAGAAGTGCTTTTAAAAGAAAAGAACAACTTTTGAAGAATGAGATAAAAGGTTTTGAGCAAATCATTGTTGAACTTAAAAACAAAACCTTTGACAAAAGTGATTTTCAAGATGAAAAGAGAGTTTTTGAGACGGAAATAAGGAAGCTTACAAGAAGCTTATCTGAATTGTCTTCTGATATCATGAAGCAACAAAATATGAATTCTGATTTGAAAAAGAAACTTGATGAAACAGTTGAAGAAAAGTATCTTTTATCTGCAATGGTGAAAGATCTTGAGGATATAGTTTTCAAAGTTAATTTGAATGAACAAAAGAGTCCTAATGTTATAGTACAATCACCTTATGTTGATTATGTTGATTCTGTGTGTTCATTCAAAACAGCTACAAGTTCTCTTCATGCAGATGTTTCTTCAACAAAATGTTTTACTCCAAATAATCAGATTCGTACTTCTAATCTTTTCTATGATTATCAGATTGATGGTTCAGGTAAGAATCATTCCAAGAAAGGTAAGTTTGTTTGGAGAGTTAAAGGATCTACAACAAATGTAGATAAACCAAAGTTATTTGTTCCCAAACAAAATGTTCAAAAGAACAATGCTTTTAATGCTAAATCTTTTGTTAAATCTGATCCAATTTACTCTGTAAACCATTTGATCAGATTGTCTCAAAAGAAAATATGTTGTTCTTACTGTGGAATAAATAATTTTGTTCGAAAAGAATCTTCGGAAAGTTGGTATGGTACTTACAGTATTCCAAATTATAACCCAACTTCTTTTAACAAAAGAGGATCCACTTTCAAGTGCCAAAATCTGTTTGATTTTGTTTTTGCAGGTCCCCATATCTTTAATGCATTATTCAAGGGGGAGTTTCTGCAATCAAAAGTGGCTCCTAAATAACCCAGTTTAAGACCCGATCTTCAATATGCAAGTGGCTCTTGAATAAATCAGTTCAAGACCCGATCATCATTGTGTACTTCGAGGTATTATTCTTACTTTGAGAGGGATCTTTAAATAGAAATAATTGATTATCCATTTGAGGGGGAGTACTTAAAAGAGATATTATTTTTAGGGGGAGAGTTCAAATAAGCTTTAATGCTTACATATTTGAAAGATGAACAACTTTCAGATATGAACAATGTTTTTAAATGTTCAAACTCACTTCTCGATTCTCAAATGATTTTTCGAATTAGAAGTGTGATTTTACATGTTTTCATATAATGATGAATTGACGGATATCTTCTAACCGTGTGTTTCCAAAGATTAATACTTGCGTATTATCTTTTCATATACGTTTCAATTATTCTTACACAACGGTTTAGCTTCTTTTGACTTAGTTATTACCACGTCTCTATACGACCATATTTTTCGGTGGTAATACAGTCGCTTGCTATTTCCCATTTTGTACTTTATCGTTTACTTGATCAGATACGTTCTTCATTGCTATATCTATATCTCGTTCGTAAAGATAATATTCATTTTGTTGTGAACCACAGTTTTTCAAGACCATATCTCACCTCATATAATGAATCAGTTTTCTCAAACAAGTCTACATCATTCATGTTATTCATTTCATATACTTGTTTGAAGAAATTCTTATGCTTCTATATTGTTCATATATATTTGTTTGAGCATGCTTCATATTGGCTCATTGAGTCACTCGTTGAATCATTGTTCTTTCATATTTAAGAAACTTATTTCATTGGATGTGTAAGCTTAATAAAACTTCTATGGATTACCAAAACCGGAAATCCTTCCTGAGAAGTTATCCTTGAGAAATGAGTGAGGGGTCTCCATCAAAGACTGGGGGAGATAACTCAGGTGGTCGAGTTATTCTCATTGTGATTGAGCAAAAAATTTAATATGAGAGTTTGGTTAGAAGTGTGGATGATTAAAAGAATTGGAGGGTGTGAGAACAGAGTTAAAAGAAACATAAAACTCTGCACCAACCATTTCTAAGCCGGGCAACCACATAATCTATTGGTTCACGCTCTTTGGTGACCGATATTGAAACAAGGCAACGCCCAAATGGCGACTCTCGTTTTTACCTCACTAGCTACTCATTTCCTTCTTAAGAAGGGGATGTTTCATTTCATCACGGGGACGCAGCACATATCTATCAGGTTTTCATTTGGAAAATCGATATTGAAACAGAAGGAAGCTGCCCTACCTTCGAACTTCATTTCTACACATCGAGTCTTGAAATGTTTTCACATTTTGAGCCTTATGAAAGCACATGATGCTATTTTCTTTCATCACAAATACACACAAGGAATTCGTTTCTTTGTCGGAACGTTCATAGGAATACTTTCAGTATTTGCGATGATTGAACGGAAGCCCTGGGGAGTGATCATAACTAAAGCTCTTTATATAGTGCATTTGTTGTACTGAGTTGCTTTGTGCTTCTCACAGGCATTCCAACTGATTCATTAGTTGTTTCAAGCTTTTCCCGCTTCAATCTGAATTTGAAAAGATTCAGATTACTTTATGGAATTGACGGTTTTTCGTTGCAGTAAAAAGGGGGAATTCTGGTGTAACAAGGTGGAGATTGTTTTGTGAGATGGTTTTTCACATACTTGGTGGTTTCTTCGCATGTTATCTTTACGGGTAGTTGATCTGATCATACATTTCTAGAGTTTTGATGATTATTTCATATTTCATCAAAAAGGGGGAGATGGTTTAGAAATGTAAAGTCGAGAAATGTTATTGAAGATACTTTAGGGAGATGGATCTGAAATGTATTGTCGAGAAATGATTCTTGAGGATACTTTATGGAAGTCGAGAGATGCTTACGAGATGCTTCAAGATGATCAGATTCCTGCAAGTATCAATGGTTGAAGAGTGTTTGAAGATACTTCGTTTGTTAAAGCTTCGTGTATCAAAGTGGATGATTGTTGAAGATTATTACCGAAGCTTATTGTTCAAGAAAGCTTATCATTGGAGTTCAAAGTGTTGTTTGCTTTCTTGAAGACGTTTGCCTAATTCTTTTTGTGATCTCGAATCCAAAGGGGGAGATTGTTGGGTGCAAAATCGGATTGTATCCGAGATCACAAGTTGGTGCTCAAAGTGAAGACAAAGGCAAAGTCAAAGTGGTTAATAAAGTCAAAGCTTGCTTCTATTGTTTACTTCCTTTAATGTTCCTTTTGTAATAGTTTGTAATAGTTAGGGTAGAAAGTGCAAATGTAGTAAAGTGTGAGGGTTTAAGAGTTTGGGTATAAATACCAAATGTGATGTCATTGTGCATGTGTGAATCATGTACGTGCTTTATTGAGAAGTTAGATTGAGTTGAGAGAGTTAGTTCTAAAATGTTTGTGTTCTTGGTGTAACTACTATGTGTAAATATTTCCATCAAGATCAATGACATATGGCTTTCCAATTCATCTCTACTTGTTTGTATCATGATTAGAACTTGAATCTGGAACTACACATAAAATCCTAAGGACGATTCTATCTCCTATGTGACATAAACAAATTACTTGCGATTTTAACAAATTATTTGCAGGGATAGAAACAGATTGATTACAGATTAACAGATTGCGGTATAAAGTTAAAACTGACCTCTTAGGGTAAAACCCTAGGTAGTTGAATTTTCTTCGCCGGATGATTTTGCCGTCGCCGATTCCGTCTTCGTCAAGAGCTTCGTGCTGATAACGTGTTATGAAAATAACGATTATATATATATACATATATATAGAGGGAGAGAGAGAGAGAGAATCAAGAAGCTTGTATTCTTATTCAATAGGGAGCACATATTTATATACACACATTACTTTGTCCCTAAGAAATACAATGCAATATATGGTATATATCTCTACCAATAATAAAGGGATTGACATCCACACCATTTATATAATATTCCATAACAGTTTCCACTTTATAATTTGATTTTAATTTATATATTTGTGCCAAATCTAACTCATGTACTTTATAACTATTTTTCTTAACGACAACAACCAAACCTTTTGTTAAACTAAGGGGTTGTTTACTTGCTCTAACTGAGTAAGTGCTAACTTGGATAAGAGCACTGACCGGGGTAAGTACTAACTTTTTTTTTTTTTAAGGTTCACCTAGACTTTGGCCAGACTACATCCTTGGCAATTTTTACCGAGAGCTAAAGCATGCTCCCCTGGGATTAACACTTAGTAGCCCCTGGTTGCTCACCCCCGGATTCGAACTTGGGTGGCTTTTTCCCCAACACCAAGCCTTAACCGGTAGGCTGCCCCATTGGGGTTGGTAAGTACTAACTTGGATAAGTGTAGTTTGGGTTAGAGTGTTTACCAAATATTTTGGGTAAGTGCTTACCAACCAATAAAATTACCATTTTAACCTTTTTGCAAATATATGTTATAAAATATAATTCAATACTTTTAAATATTTAAATATTTAATAGAAAAAATCACTTTTTAAATAATTAATTAATTTTAAAATAACAAAAATATATCTAAAAAGCCTAATCTTTTTCTATCAATCAGCGTTTTTTTAATAGAATAATCCCTAAAATATATATCTAAATAGAAATTAGTTTTCAAATAATTGATTATATTACTTCTTCAAAATGTATCCAACTATCCCCAATATACTATTGTGTGTATCAACTTAAAAAAATTCCTTTTGTATATATCAAACTTTATTTTTGAGTCTATTATGTGTATTTTTGATACATACAATAGTATATTGGGGGATAGTTGGATACACATAATAGACTCAAAAATACACACAATAGACTAAAAAATAAAGTTTGATACATACAAAAGAAATTTTTTTAGGTGGATACATACAATAGTATATTGGGGATAGTTGGATACATTTTGAAGAAGTAATCCCTTTTTTAAATAACAAAAACATATGTAGAAACCCTAATCTTTCTCTCTCAATTGCCGCCTCCATCCTCTCTTTCTATCTCTTCTCCTCTCCTCCCATCAACGCCTCCCTTCTCCTCTCCTCTCCTACCCTCCACCAACACCGCCACAACCACCACCCCGCCGCCACCGTTGAACGCCGCCATAAACGCCATACCTCACCAACGTCGAACGCCTCCTTCCCCCTCCCTCATCCCCACCACCTTCGGCGATTCCGCCGCCGTCTCCCCACCACCACACTCCCCACTACCACCACGACCCACCACCTCCGCCGCCCTCTCTCCACCCCCATTCCACCGGAAACACCATTGCCTGAAACTACGGTCGTGTCAAAAGACGCCGGCGGGGTACATAAGAAGTGGAAGGGCAAAAGACGGGAAATCACAAAACTGACTCGGGTCAGCAAGAATTTAACACTGGCTAGGTAAGTTCTCGGTCAGCTCCTGGGTCAGTTTTCGGTCAGATCCAAGATTTGGTAAACACGCTGACTGCTGACCGAGTCAGATTTGCTGACCGAATCAGAGTGGGTCAGCAACAAGTAAACAGCCCCTAAAACTCAATACATCGGAGTTTGAATACATCAAGAACGATACAAAAAAAAGTGCAGTAGAGTGCCAAAACAGTCCCGAGCGGCAGAAAATTACGCTAACTCTGAACGGATAAAAGATTAACAATAAAACACTCAAACCTTTAAAACAACCCCAAATGGATAGAAGACTAAGAACGCAACGACAGAAAATTAGAACACCGCCTCATGGAGTGGATAGTTTATGAGGAAGAAACTAGCCCAAGGCATCTTTTCGTTGATTTGCACCTACAAGTAGAGGTGCACAAAAAAACCAAAAACCGAAAAAATTAACCGAAACCGGTTTTGTTCGAACCGGTTAGAATCCTAACCGAACCGGTTATTAAAATAATCGGTTTGAGATTTGGAGCGAGACCGGATAGGATACCGGTTAAATAACCGGTTTTTTCCTATCTGGTTTTTTAACCTAACCTAATTTGAACCTATATATATATGTGCGTATGTGTGTGTGTGTGTGTATTTTTATTTGAATTTCTACGTATTTTTATTTGAATTTATATTTATAGTATGTTGGTAAATGGTAATGGTTGGTATTTATATAATTATGTATTGTTTTTATTATATTTATATAATTATAAACTATAATTATATGTATTTGTATAGTTATATTTATATAGTTATTATATAATTATAAACTAAATAAACAAAACAACTAAACAAAAGAAAAAGCCCAAAACAAAATCAGATTTTTAACCCAAGCCCCAAAAGAAACCCAACCAAAACCCTAGCCGACCGGTTTTTCCAAAACCGGTTTTTTGTCTTAACCGGCTATAAACCTAACCTAACCAGTTTGATGTAGTATTGATTTAGAGGTCCAAAACCGGTTTTATGTTTGCTCGGTTTTTTTAACCGGTTTTGAAATAACAAGTTTTAAAATAACCGGTTAGGTTATTTAACCGGACATGTGCATCTCTACCTACGAGCCAGACTCTGCACACGGACACTAACTTCCGATCTGTCGTAGATCACCTCGAAACCAAACAAAGTACAATCGCCAAATAACCCTTGAGAACCTACTTCCACACATTTTTTCACTCGCCACTTGCTAGTTGCGGAGGGTCCCTTTCATTTACAAACCATGTTTATAATACAAACCTTACAAACCAATCTAACACCATTGATTGGGTAAATGGAGGGTCAAGATGAAATGCATTTATTTATGGTATATTCCAGCAAATTTGGTTTTAAAATAAAATAGAAAAAGGCATATAAGGGCAAATCAGACTTTTATTCATCAAAATAAAATTTGGAAACCTATCAGGAATCCCTTATTCCTCGCCATTCATTATCTTCATGAACAACAAATTTTGAAATAAGCAAATTTTGGTTTTAAAATAAAATAGAAAAGGTACCATTGATGAAATAAGTTGACATCCATAAAAAACTATTAGTGAGATGAACGAGATGAACAAGAAATGGTGATAGAGATGAACGGGATGAAACAAAGATGACGACGGAGATGACATGGAGACAAACGAGATGAAACGAATATGACAACGGAGATGAACGAGATGAAACAGAGATGACACAGAGATGAAATGGAGATAAACGAGATGAAACGAAGACACAACGGAGATGAAACGAAGATGACGACGGAGATGATGGCAGAGATGAAACTGAGATGACGACGGAGATGAAGACAAAAATCTCGTAGAACCTCCGGCTACAATGAAACGGAGATGAAGCAAAAATGACGACGGAGTTCTCGAAGAACCAACTACTCCAATGAAATGGAGACAACGACAAATATGAACGGAGTCAACCATGAATTTAAACAACCTGCAACTACAATGAATTAAAAAAGAAAAACTAGCAGATAAATATTTTCCATTATCATCCCATAAAACTTTGGAAATTTGTTAGGAAAAATAAGTCAATCCCATCGTTATTGTTTTTTATTATGGAAACATATACACGAATTTAAAAAAAAAACCATAAATAGTGAAGATGCATAATTACCATACATAGAACCCCCTAATGAAAATGACGAAAACACCCTTAGAAATAAAAAAAGGAAAAAGAAAAAAGAAATTCATTGATTGGTTGATAATGGTTTGTAGAGTTTGTATTTTTAGAGTGGTTTGTAAATGATCTCCCCTCTTATTATATTTATATAATTATAAACTATAATTATATGTATTTGTATAGTTATATTTATATAATTATTATATAATTATAAACTAAATAAACAAAACAACTAAACAAAAGAAAAAGCCCAAAACAAAATCAGATTTTTAACCCAGCCCCAAAAGAAACCCAACCAAAACCCTAGCCGACCGGTTTTTCCAAAACTGGTTTTTTGTCTTAACCGGCTATAAACCTAACCTAACCAGTTTGATGTAGTATTGATTTAGAGGTCCAGAACCGGTTTTATGTTTGCTCGGTTTTTTTAACCGGTTTTGAAATAACAAGTTTTAAAATAACCGGTTAGGTTATTTAACCGGACATGTGCATCGAGCCAGACTCTGCATACGGACACTAACTTTCGATCTGTCGTAGATCACCTCGAAACCAAACAAAGTAGAATCGCCAAATAACCCTTGAGAACCTACTTCCACACATTTTTTTCACTCGCCACTTGCTATTTGCGGTTGTGCAGCCCAGCAGTCAGCAAAATTGCCAACTATGTTATTCCATATCCCAACTTATGAGCAGCGGTCAACTAGTTCAGCTACTGTGTGGCTCCATTTCTCGAACCAGAAACAACAGCTCCCATGCACCGAGAAGTTCCACCACCTTCGACCTCCTACTTTGATCGTAGCCACGCTTTACATATATACGGATGCGTGAGCCGCGTTGTCCAATCCACCGTTTTGAGTTGGAAGTCAAGAAAGAGTTTTGCAATCAACCCATTAGCTTTTTCAAATATTAAGTTGTTTCTATTTGCCCAAATAAGATATAATGTACTCTAGCCACCACCATACATCTCCTGAACCCCTTATTGCTATTACCCCCTTTGATTTCCAAGTTTAATTATTTCGATCAACAAATTTGTTGATTCCAAGCCAATTGATGCGGTAATTATCATACATAAAAAGTGAAACAAGTTTTAACCTCTAAAAGCCTAGCCACTGTCTTACCACATATACAGGCAAGCGTACCTGATCGTGAGTAATATAGTGTAGGAAAGTCCAGGTATCGTATCTACCACTAGGAACGGTCAAGTTTACGTAGACTATTAATCTTGACTAGTTTAATTAACCTAAAGCTATGGGGGGTTTTATGAAAATGTTTTAATAACTAAAAAGACAATTAAATTAATTAAGAACTAAGAAAGCAATTAAAAGACTGATTAAAACTATATGAAGGAAAACAGTAGTACTTATCATGGTATGGTGATTTCCCAAGTGGATGATTTAAACAGGCCAAACGTTTGGTTGTTTCGGTTATTGTAGGAATTTAAGTCTGAGACACCCTAACATGTGACTATTATGGCTATCAACTAGGTCTTGGTCCTCCTAGTCCCAATACATAGGTCGTTTGTCAGACAATCTAGTACCGGTCACCCAATCCTATCTCTATTGCATGGTTTTCTACTACCTGGTCGCTCTCGGTCCAAGTAACCACCTAACACAACACTCCGGAACGAAGGGTAGGTCAAGAAAGGTTGATTATCCTATCGGAGTCTATCTAACTTGGTCAAACAGATTCACCCAACCAACGAGTTCAAATAACCAAACAATATGAATCAGATCGAAACCATAACACACATTCAATTAACCAAAAACAAACCAATAAACATTAAATCATAAAATCATCATCCACAATGGTTCATCAACCACAATAAGTACCACTACTAAAGACTACTCACTAGACATAATAAAAACAGATAATACGAGAGTAGACACAGACATTATACCGATAGTACAACGACGGATGATCGAGAATCGAACCCCGCAGCGTATCGGCACCACTCAAATTTCACTCTCTATCTCTCTGCGTATCTATGTGTCTCTATGAAAACTGAAGGAGGAGACTAGTATTTAAAAGGAGAGGTCAGAGCCCGTTTCGCGATCGCCAGACGGCACTCTCGCGGCGCGAAGCACTTAGGTCAAACCCTGGATTTCGAACTTGGTGAACTTGGCGGCGCCAAACTTGAATCTTCGCGATCGCTAAAAGGCTACTGGATTGAGATTGTGCATTTTTCACGTTTTCTCGCCTTTTTCCGTACTTTTCCGTTCCACGGCCTCCAAAACCTACAAAAGCAATAATAAGTCCCAAGTGTGAGTAATTAGACCAGAAATGGGTGAGAAATGGGGTTAAATCATTCAATTAAGTATAACCAAAACATGTATAATTTTGGTGTTATCAAAATCCCCACACTTAAGCTTTGATTGTTCTCAATCAAAAGACTGAAAGATAAGAAAGATAACGCCAAAATTATCTCCACCCAAGATCATTCAAGAGAACAAAGAATACTCACACAATCGAACACACGAACAAGATACATCAAGTAATCGGATACCAAGATCAACCTTTCACCCTCACATAGTATGAATAATCATTTAAAGTGTATCTCTCAAGGGTAAAAGTATATGTATAAGTGATCACACCAATACTCGACTAATTCCCGCATGCATAAGCTTGTCACCAAATCTAATCTCCACCACTAAGAAGTTGTCAACCGTCAAGAGGACTTTAGGGTTGTAACGTTAGGCTAAGGGTTAAGGGTAGGATAAAGGATATGTATAAGTGACTAAGGGTTGTAGCAAAAACCTGAAAACCAATCAGTTTAGGATCCAAATTAATCATCTGACTTTTGAGATTTTTAGAGCTCGGGATTTCTATTACTATCACTTTTATATCGGCCTAAGCATATCGCTTATTTGTGGCTTCGATATATATTTCTTCTCTTTTAAGCACATCGACTCTTTTGATTTTTCTTTTTGAATGAGTCGTTTTCTATCTTTCTTTTCTTTTCCTTTTCAAGCTCTCTATTTTTTTCTTTTCTTGAGTAGCAACTATGTTGCTTTTTACTCTTTTTTCTCTCTTTCTCTTTTTCATAATCCCTTTCTCTATTTGTCGGATTCATAAAACGGACCAAAAACATGAAAAGCATTCAACCTTGAGCTACGGCCAAAAGATAGATAAAAAATTGGGCTAAAGGATAAAGTGTATAGTGGGTAAAGAAATGAAAAGGCTAAGGCTCAAAAGGGTTACAAGGGATGAAGTACTAAAGATGAGTACTTTTTAATCAAAGGCTAGGCAAATCAAATAACCTTATAATGAGGTTATCTGACGAAGGCTAAAAGGGTAAGAAACGAAGGCCTCTATCAGTGCAATGGTGATAAATACTTCCCTTTTGTGGTCTCGACAAGCATTCAAATGACAAGTTCTACCTTGGGTCAAAGTCGGTATTCCTCACAAAATGAATAACAATTAGACTCAAACTCTCAAAGGAATTGGGTGAGGCACTCATGGTAAATGGTATTCCAACGCATCCTTTTACTCAACTAATCTCATTCAGTGTTCTCCTATGCAAGCAACTAAGCTCCAAAAACAATCTCAGATTTCGAAAAAAAATTGGGGTCAAATCTCAAAGCTTTCAAAAATTTGAAAAACGACAATCCAAAAAGCAAAAAGTGAACCCATTTAAACAGATAAGTCTACATAACCCCCTCCCCACACTTAAAATTTGCAGTGTCCTCAATGCAACAGTTAAAACAATTAAGGAGTAATTGGGAAAAAGAGAAATTTCCCGGGTTATGTGACGAAATCTGTTCTGGTCTGAGAGAGAGTGTATTCCAAAATCGTGCTCGATTCAAGATCATAGATCGTTGTATCTATTTCTAAAAAGAAAAAGAAAAAAGTAAAAACGAACAAAAGAAAATAAACCAAACTAAAGCAAGCAAACAGTTAAAAAGTCTTAACCTAAACAAACCAAACGAAAAAAAAAATAAAAGTTGTCCAACCAAACACAAACAAAAACAAAGCAAGAGAAATTGTTTAAACAACCATATCGAATAAGGGAGATAAAAGAGATAGATCAATAAGGGCCACGAGGTTGATTGCGCCAATCCTTGAAAGTCGGGTAACCGGGCGGTGCGTCCTCGGAGTATGTCCAAAAAGGTGATGGAGCGTACGCGGTATTCGGTTGAATACCGAAGTGGGAGGCCATTTGGTTCATCACTCCACTTTGCCAATTAACTTGGTGAAGAGCCTCCGTGGTGTTGTACTCCATATGTTGATGATGTTGGCCATAGGACAATGACATCTCCGAGAGTCGGTTACTCAAGTCTTGGTAACCCGAATACGCTGTCCATTCTGCCGGTTGTTCTCCCGCATTCGTCCCACTCGTGCCTCCGGTCTCTTGCATGCTCCGAGGTGCTCTCCTCGTCCCATAAGTTTGAGGGTTGTGAATCCATGTGTTCCGATCCCCGCTAATCAAGTGATCAACCAATGCCACACCCATGCCACGGAGTTGGTCCATATCAATCAACCCCATCTCACCAAGGTCCGTCATCGAGGCAATGGCACCCTCGGTTAGGATACCGAAATGCTTGGCTAGAAGCGTAACGTACTGGCCACCAACCAATCGACTCCCCTCTCGATAGCCACCCGCCTTAGCGAGTTGCACGGCAATAAGGTACGGAGCATTTGGATACTTGTCATCCGTAGAAAGCTGCTCAAGAAGCCATAGATCGTACGAAGAAACTTTTTCCTCACTCGAGGAACGAGCATTCACCGCGTGAATAAGCATGCGGTGCAAGAGTCGGTCTGTAGAAGCAAGAAAACCCTTCACTTTGAGATTACCACCATAGTCACCATCACCCAAGATCGCCCAAGCCGACCGAGGATCAAAACCATCCTGTCTTTTCGCAGTCGCCCACATGTACTCCATAAATCCGGGAGCATCGACCTCATCTTGGGTATATATCCCCAAAGCAACGGCAAACTCGACCAACGAAAGGGATCGCCACACTCCACCGAGTTGGAATGTCATACATGACTGATAGAACTCTTTGAGGGCCTTTATGGCGTCGAAACGGAACGTGGCCACGAACTCAATGATAAGCTCGCGGTAGAGGGTCTCGGCAATGTCGAAGACTCGTTCCCATGCACGGCAAATATAATACTCGGTACCATCTTCATCGTAGGCGTGCTTCTCGAGTATCACCTTGATGTCGTTCTCAACTCCCATGGATCTAAGGAGGTTCCAATCAACTCTCTTTGGTACTAGAACTTGACGGGTGAGAAGCCGGTTAACTGAATCCCGGTATTCCTCCCGCTTCGGAGCGTTCAACGGTAGGTCATTCATGAAAAAGGTGAAAGCGTGGCTCCCATCCGGTGCACGGAAAGTAGGAGCGGTCGAAGTTGACGAGCGGCTTCTTTGTCTCTACAAAATCCAAATACCATTGTCTTAGACACATTTGATCAATAAACGCAAGACAAGGTTCATTCATATCAAAACTCAACGAGACAAAGCTTCCACGACTAACAAGTTCAACTAACGAATACATACTTGAAAATCAACTCAAAGGGGGTGTGTAACAGCCCCACACTTGAACTTTTAGTCCAACCACAATTATAAACCAATCTAGCTAACTAAACAAGAATGGGGGATTTTGGCGCAAAATCCCCACACTTATCATTAAAGCACATTCACTAGATCCAATCAATTGATAACATGCTAGAACATAAACCTCAATCAAAGTGCATAACATGCATCAAAGAATATCACTAAACAATCAATGGAGCTTCAAGAATAATCTCAAATCCATAAAAGCATATAAACACCATTGATGCCCAAAACAAGATCTAATCTTACCAAATCAAGCTAATCTCATGAAATTAAAGTTGGGAAACATACCTTAGCCATGAAGAATGAAGAAATTGAAGCACAAGAAGCTCGAATTTCGCAAGGACGTGATGCAGGTTCGCGGCGCCTAGAGAGAATTAGGGTTGTGTTCTTTTGAAAAAGTGAGAAAAGAGGGTTAAAAACCCGTCTGTACCGATTTCGCGTCGCCAAACGGGATGTTTCGCGTCGCCAAACGGGCGATTTCTGAAAATTTTACCCTAATTTTAAAAACTTCGCGTCGCGAAACGGCTTCCTCGCGTCGCGAGATTCGAATATTTTACCTGATACCAAGGCTGACCAACCTCGCGTCGCCAAACTTAAAAAGTCGCGACCGCGAGTTGCCTTCTGTTTCCAACTTGTCAAAAACTTCGTTACGCATCGGATTTGCTCGATTTTGGCTTCTATATCCTCCATATGGTTACCTAAGCAATACCAAACAAAACGATTAGCAAAAACACACACGAAAAACATAAAAACGAAAAACGAAAGAAAATGCTCGGGTTGCCTCCCGAGAAGCGCTTCTTTTTTGAATGGGTCTAGAGCTCGACCCCTTTTTTGGCTCATTTCTTGGCACGTCGGGCTGACGAGCCCTTTCTTCTTTCGATGCCCTTTCTTGGAGGGTCCCGACCCATTGGGTGCTTGCTCCTTTTGGTGTAACGGGTTCAGATAATCCTCCGTCTTCTTTCCATGTTCATAAGGGAGTAACGGGCGGTTCGTGTTCTTCTTGTAAGCTATAGAAGGATCCTCATAAGGTTCATCGAGATGGGTGACCGGCTCTTCGTTGGGATCAAAGTAAATCCGCTTTTCTCCATACCCCAAGCTTGTCACTTGATTCCGCATGTCAGTATTCACTTGGGCGGTATGTAAGAAAGCTCTCCCAAGGATTATTGGGATCTCCGTATCCTTTGGAAGATTAGCTATGAAGTCCGTAAAGTAGACAAAATTGCCAATTCGAATCGGGACTCCTTCCGCTATCCCTAACGGCTTGGTCATGTATCCATTCACCCCTCGGTATTGATAGTCTGTTGGAACGATCTTTTTGACTCCCATTTTCCTGCAATAGCCAACAGGCATCATGTTAAGTACGGCACCTGTATCAATCAAAGCAAGACCCTTAAATTTATGACAAGAAATTGGCAAACTATAACTTCCCGGATCATGTTTGATAGGTGCAATGTAGGTGAGCTCATCTTCCGCCACCTTCACTTTCTCTTTCTCTTTGCCTTTATCCTCCTTTTTCGGTATCACAAACTCCGCGTATCCGCCTTGCTTTCCATCTTCCTCTTCATCATCGCTTGAAGAAATGGGTCCTTTGAGTCCTAGATGTTCAAACGAAACGGTGAACCCCTTCGAATCATAATCTATAGCATAATCAGGTTCACTATCGCTGTCGCTCTCCACATACTTCTTTGTGTAAATATCAGTCCACTTCTTCTTTGATGGTTCTCCGGTCATCATGAGCATCAGCTTTGCGTTCTCTACTTTTGGGTTGACTTGGGTTTGCGTTGGCAGCTCCCCTTGAGTCCTTTCATTTAGCAATTGCGAGACACGACCGATCTGCATTTCCAAATTCTGGATGGTACTTTGGTGGTTACGTAAGTACGAACCTACCTCATCGTTGAGCTTCTTTTGTGCATCCATGAATTGGATAACCCGGTCCTCGATAGAAACGTGCGGCTCTCCATCCGGTTTTTGGTTTTGTTGGTTTGGTGCAAAGAATCCGGGAGGTCTCGTGATGAAATTACGATTGTTATTCCACCTCCCTTGATAATCGCCTCGGTTAAGGTAGTTTACCTCCTCGGGTGTCATCATTGGTCGATTCGGGCAATCCTTCGTTGAGTGTGGTCCCTTGCACTCATCGCATCCAACCTGCAAAGCATGAACAGATTTAATTAGTTCTTCAATTTTGCGCTCAAACTTTACCTGTTGGTTTTTCATCGAGGCTAGTTCATCGGATGGGTCGAAGTCGGTCGAGATCTTTCCGGCCATTCTCGGGATTTGCAAGCGTTTATCCGTCCTCCAATCTATGTTGTGTATGAGCATGTCCTCGAGAAGCTTATATCCTTCCGTGGGTGTTTTGTACATAAAGACACCTCCGGCAGATGAATCCAATGTAGCTCGTGAAGAATAAGCAAGCCCACTATAGAAGGTTTGGACTTGTTCACTCTTACTCAATTCGTGACTCGGGCACGAATTTAGAAGGTGTTTGAAACGTTCCCATGCTTCGGATATTGTCTCCCCATCGTCTTGTTGAAAGGATCGGATCTCGGCTCGTAACTTGTCGATTTTGGATGGTGGAAAAAATCGGGAAAGGAACTTTGAGCGAAGTCCTTCCCAAGTGGTGATCGAACTTGGCTCCAACGATCGCAACCAAGCTCTAGCTTCTCCGGTAAGTGTAAGAGGAAAGACTCGAAGGCGAATCGCATCGTCTCGGCATTCCTCCGTTTTGAACAGATCACATATATCTACGAAGTTCTCCATATGTACGGTAGGATTGCTATCGTTTTTTCCGTCGAAGGTGAGGTCCTTGATCATGTGAAGGAGCTTCCCCGGGATCTCCTTGTTTAGGTCCGGCTTCGTGATCGGATTGGTGGATACGGTTGGAGCAGTTCTCCTGGCGGTCCACATCGGTGCTTCGTCCCCCATATCAAAATTCAAAGCTCTCGGGCGAACTTTGTTTGCTTTTGTTTTCTTTTTGTTTCTCTTTCTGAATTCTCTCTCCGCCTCCTCAAATGGCTCTAACAATTCCGTCGTGACTGAAACCACAACAAACGGTTACGGGCAACTTGCGGGAAACAAAGAGATAAAATAAATTAAAAACAACTAACTAAACTAGAAAGCGAAAAACTTGCAAGGGAAAGAATCCCACACAAGGATCGATTAATAAAACTAATAAAGACAAAAATCTAACAACTACCGTTCCCCGGCAACGGCGCCAAAAACTTGATGCGGTAATTATCATACATAAAAAGCGAAACAAGTTTTAACCTCTAAAAGCCTAGCCACTGTCTTATCACACATACAGGAAAGCATACCTGATCGTGAGTAATATAGTGTAGGAAAGTCCAGGTATCGTATCTACCACTGGGAACGGTCAAGTTTACGTAGACTATTAATCTTGACTAGTTTAATTAACCTAAAGCTATGGGGGTTTTATGAAAAAGGTTTAATAACTAAAAAGACAATTAAATTAATTAAGAACTAAGAAAGCAATTAAAAGATTGATTAAAACTATATGAAGGAAAACAGTAGTGCTTATCATGGTATAGTGATTTCCCAAGTGGATGATTTAAACAGGCCAAAGGTTTGGTTGTTTCGGTTATTGTAGGAATTTAAGTCTGAGACACCCTAACATGTGACTATTATAGCTATCAACTAGGTCTTGGTCCTCCTAGTCCCAATACATAGGTCGTTTGTCAGACAATCTAGTACCGGTCACCCAATCCTATCTCTATTGCATGGTTTTCTACTACCTGGTCGCTCTCGGTCCGAGTAACCACCTAACACAACTCTCCGGAACGAAGGGTAGGTCAAGAAAGGTTGATTATCCTATCGGAGTCTATCTATCTTGGTAAAGCAGATACACCCAACCAACGAGTTCAAATAACCAAACAATATGAATCAGATCGGAACCATAACACACATTCAATTAACCAAAAACAAACCAATAAACATTAAATCATAAAATCATCATCCACAATGGTTCATCAACCACAATAAGTACCACTACTAAAGACTACTCACTAGACATAATAAAAATAGATAATACGAGAGTAGACACAGACATTATACCGACAGTACAACGACGGATGATCGAGAATCGAACCCCGCAGCGTATCGGCACCACTCAAATTTCACTCTCTATCTCTCTGCCTATCTATGTGTCTCTATGAAAACTGAAGGAAGAGGCTAGTATTTAAAAGGAGAGGTCAGAGCCCGTTTCGCGATCGCCATACGGCACTCTCGCGGCGCGAAGCACTTAGGTCAAACCCTGGATTTCGAACTTGGCGGCGCCAAACTTGAATCTTCGCGATCGCTAAAAGGCTACTGGATTGAGATTGTGCATTTTTCACGTTTTCTCGCCTTTTCCCGTACTTTTCCGTTCCACGGCCTCCAAAACCTACAAAAGCAATAATAAGTCCCAAGTGTGAGTAATTAGACCAGAAATGGGTGAGAAATGGGGTTAAATCATTCAATTAAGTATAACCAAAACATGTATAATTTTGGTGTTATCACCAATCCTCCACCACCTTCTCACAAGTCTCCATAAGCTCTTCACGGTTTCACAATTAAACAATAGTTTCTACTTCTTTTTCGCATCTCAAATAATTATTGAAGTCTAGATCAACCCCCATCTTATCCATGGCCAAACGTGTTGGCAATCTCCTAAGTTTCACTCTCCAAATGAAAATACATACCTTTTTAGGACTGGTTTTATCCAAGTAGTTACTACAATGTTTCCTCCCGCCAAGCTACATTTATCCTCTATCAATCTTCTCAATGTCTTGATCGTGAATCCGGCCTTATGGATCTATCCTCCAAGAATCCCGATCCCCACATCCTCCCTTAGGTGTATGTCACATAATCTCCCTCCGTAATCCCACTAGTTCTCTAATATTCCTTCCCGTCGGTTCCCTCCTCCGCCCCCATTTCCACACCGACTCCTTGCCTTGGTATTCTCCTCTGTCTGCTACTATTTCCTCTTTACTCAATTCTAGTTGGAAAATTCAATTAAACTTATCCTTGAGTCTCCCAACTGTTGTCCATATATCCTCGCAAAAATTGATGTCTGACCTGTCGCCTATTTATATACCAAAAGACACTGAGAAAATAATCCCCACCTTGTCTATGTCTCTATTGGCCTTGATAATATTTGTCTATGCCGACTTTCACCCATCCCCTAGGTACACCCTCCATTAGCGCTTCATCCCTACCATAGATACTCATTATAACTATTGGTCCCAAATGGGTGATCTTTAAGTTAATAAGGATTGTAGAGGGGCGGTTGAATACATTCACACAATTTTTTGCTTTTAAATTCTTTTGTATTTAGAAACTGAATTTACAAGATTGTTATGGAATAGATGAGTAGAACCTAATCTAAACAATCTTAAGTTTACAAATCTTTCACTATGCACTAGTGAGTAAGAAGAGAAAAAAGAACTTAGAAGATGATAGAAAGGTGAATAATTCTAAGGTTAGATATTTAGGAAGAAGAATTTTTGAAGAACATCTCTTCACGTCAATATATACCCCATGCATTAAATGCATGGCAGAATCACCTGTTACACGTGTTGTGTATTGGGTGGTCCAAGTGTACTATTTACTATAAACAAATACCTTTGCATGTTGAGCAAAAAGGTGCTTATAGTGAATAGTTGCCTTATGGCCTGATAAGTACGGAGGTAACAATAAAGTAACTGTTCTTTTGTACTATGTGTCAGAAAGGCGTGTAATCCTTTTGTGCATAAGATAAAAGACAATCTTTAATCTTCAGGATCAGGTTACTGATCAGCGAGGAGATCACTGATATTGATGATGACCAGTAGTCGTTGTAACCTGATATCTTCAGAGTGTCATGCATGTTGTGGACAGGTTACAATCACGGAATCTGTCTACAGATCACGAGCTACGATGTCCCTGTCATCAGCTAATTCTTCGATGTCGCTGATGGTTCTTTGAGAATAACTTCTTTGTCTTCATGAGATGCTTTGTTGATGATTCGTTTTAGTGGTCACTAAAAAGACTCATTGACCCATTGTCCCTGATATTGCAGTTACGATATGATTCTTGAATAAATAGGAAGATAACTGAACAGACTCAATGATAATTCCTCAAGTTGTAATGAAAGCAAAACATCTATTGACTAAGTAAAGTATCAGGATCATTATCATTTCATCAGGTCTTAGGAGAGCTGGATCAACAATCTCCCCCTAAATGATAATGATTAGACAACAGAGCAATTGCATATTTCTAGAAACAAAGAAAAAATTCTAAGTCTAGATAAAACAGAAAGGAAATGGAACTCATAAAGTTACTTGTCCCATTAATTGTTTTCAGGGATCTTTTTTAGTACTATGATGGAGTAAAGTACAGTGCACTTGAAATCTTTTCATTAACTTATAAGATTTACAAATTACAAGAGAATGAAATTACAGAGGTACATGAAAGAATACTAAAAGGTTTATACATAGATTGTCCCTAACTGAATTCATCTTCAATCTTTACATGGGAAGGATCAATATTTTCTCCTTCTGTAATTCATTGCCTAAGGATGGTTCTAATTGCTTGGCCGAATTCGTAAGAGTCTTCTTGTGTTTGTTCAGTAGAGGTGAAGAGGAGAACATCTGTGAGATGATCAGAAGGAGCTTTAGATAGTTCTTTAAATCGCTGAAAATGAAGGACCAGGTGTCTATCAGGATAGCATAATCCGTGAACAGGTTTCTTGATCACTTGTCTTGCATGAAGAGATACGCCTTTAGGAAGAGATAGATCCAGCATGGAGATATCAGCATAAGTGTAGGGGAGGGACCGAAGAGCGTTGTAGCAAGGAGTCAACCTCATTGTTGAGCATCCACTGGATCGACAAAGAGGTGGTCGAGCACGCGGAATAGGAGGCTGAATCAGGGAATTAGGGATATCGATTGATCTTCCGAGTCTTGCAATAAGTCCACTGATTGTTTCTTCTACCCGAGCCTTGCATTTTGCATTGTTTTAGGTAGGAAACTTCTGATTTTAGTCCATTATGATAAGTTGTATCTATCTAACATATCCAGAGTGTACTTAACCTCTTTGGTGTTGGGTCTCTTGATAGCGATGAAGGTGGTTCCAGGATGATTACCTTGTTTTATGGTCTTTAATTATGCGATCCATTTGATTGGAGAACCATGCTTCTTGAGGTGTAAGCGATCTCTACACCACCTTTTCTCCTCATCCTCTTCCTCCAACTGTTGTTTACTCCTTTAGTTTGCAAACACATTAACTACAGCCTTTTGACAGCAACACACTCACTTTTCCAAAATTGAATTCAAAATCGATTGCTAAACACCCAACGATTTCAACTTCGATTTCAACTTCCATCGATTTCCAAAATCGATTTCAACAATCCAACAGTTGAGCCAAGATCGATTCCAAATTGATTTCAACAGCAAGCGATTTCATTAAAATTGATTTCAAACTTAATCGATTTACTTGTTGCTCGTCGATTGCTACTGAACCGATCGATTGATGTTACTGATAACTTGTTGATTTGTTGCATCTATTGAAGTACTATCAATTGCTGTTACTAAACCGTATTTGACTGGTAATTGACAAGCTATAGGATGATGAAACTGTTGGGAAGTTTGGGTTGATATGGTAATTGACTAGAGAAACCATTTTCTTTCATGCTGATAAAATGGTATTGCAGCAACACTGCCTTTGAACTTTGGCAAAATGAATAGTTCAAAAAAGCACTAAATTATACAAAAACTAGCCACCTCGGTGCTCTAGTATATCTGATTTCTGCTAGCAAGATCGAATTAACATACTTTCTCTTTGTTCTATAAGAATTCTTTGAAAGTGAGATAAGTACATATGTCACGGTTTCACAAACCGGCTGAATAACCAACCATTCAGATGCATCTGAACAACCCTGACTTTTGCAGACGTTGCACGATGAAAGAACAGTTCTCGTGAGCTTGCATCTGAACATAAGTCATATCCTCGATAGTGAGATCAGACGATGTGCAGTCCACCCTTTTAACACATCTGTATTCATTAAGACCATCTGTAATTGATGCTCTAAACCCAATGAGAGAGAAGCAACTTGTTGGCAACATATTTTGATTACCATCAGAAAGAATACACCAAAGAAATACAGAGAACCAAAGTGTTGGATAACCAAATTTTAAACCAAATTGGGGCTTTTTAACCATTCAAATAGGTTATGGATTCATTATGATGCAAACTGCCAAGCCAAAATTGTTATGGAATGGAAATAGTTCTCATGACTAAAATAGTAGATGAGATGCAAATTGTTAATAAAGGAGATGTTAGGCACAAAAAAGGCAGAATGCACCAATAGATTTTGAAATCTTAGTTAGATGATATCAATATGGATTAAATCGATTTGAAATCGAATATGGAAAACGCTGGATGTTTAGCAATCGATTTTGGAAATCGTTGGATGTATAACAATCGATTTTGAAAACCTATGTATGTTGAAATCGATTTGGATAATTTGAATGTTGAATTGATTTTGATAGTTGGATGTGGAATTGGATTTTGAGGTCGTCGATTGAAAGAGGCTGATGTATTTGTTTTATCGTTTTTTAGGTTTTAATCAAAGTTTTGATGGGTAATGTACCTAAGCTTGTATACATGACAACAACACACTCACTTTTCTCATATATATATATATATATATATATAGAGAGAGAGAGAGAGAGGGAGGGAGGTTCATTTGTAAACCTTAAATATCTTGTAAACCGTGTAAACCGATCCACACCATTGATTTTCAAAAACGTTTCCATATTTCACATTTTCATATTTCCATAATCATTGACTTACCATATATTTCACATTTCCATATTTTCTATGAATCTATATCCTCCTTTGATTTTTTTGATCAAGGGTCACGATGGGTTCACAAAGTTTACAAGATATTTGAGGTTTACAAATGAACCTCCCTATATATATATATATATATATATAGAGAGAGAGAGAGAGAGGAAAGTTCAAATACAAACCACTTTTTGGTTGTGAACGTGAGGACAACCGAGAGCGCGACACGTGGCGCCTTTCAGTATGGTCCCCTCCTTTAATTCAATGCCCTCCCATGAATCGCGCCTAGTCATCCACCGTGGAGATGACGTGGCGCCTAGTCATCCTCCACGTGGCGCGCTCTCGGTTGTCTTCACGTTCACAACCAAAAAGTGGTTCACATTTGAACCCACCCCTATATATATATTCTCGTCAAATCGACTAAAAATCATGAATGATTGGTGGCTGAAAACTTCATTCTTTGATCAAGGGCCACGATGGGTTCACAAAGTTTACAAGATATTTGAGGTTTACAAATGAACCTCCCTCTATATATATATATATATATATATATATATATAGAGAGAGAGAGAGAGAGAGAGAGAGGAAAGTTCAAATACAAACCACTTTTTGGTTGTGAACGTGAGGACAACCGAGAGCGCGACACGTGGCGCCTTTCAGTATGGTCCCCTCCTTTAATTCAATGCCCTCCCATGAATCGCGCCTAGTCATCCGCCGTGGAGATGACGTGGCGCCTAGTCATCCTCCACGTGTCGCGCTCTCGGTTGTCCTCACGTTCACAACCAAAAATGGTTCACATTTGAACCCACCCCTATATATATATATTCTCGTCAAATCGACTAAAAATCATGAATGATTGGTGGCTGATAACTTCATTCTCATAAGGACTTCAATTTAAAAAAAATCATTCTCTGTTCTTCATTAGATTTTACAAATGAAAAGACTATTAATACAAAAAATATTTTGATGGGGTTCCAATATATAAAGAATTTTATCTTTTCTTTCTCCTTCTCTACTTTTTAAGAATTTTTTTAAAAGTTTTGAATATGTTCTTGGTTGATAAACGAATTGCAGTAAATAAAAGAAAACCTAAATGATAAAATAGACAATAGTATAAAGTGTAAACTACGATTTTGTCCTCATGGTTTGATGATTATAACTAATTTTATTCATATGGTTTAAAAACTGTTTTTTTTTTTTTTCGTTTCGTTTGTGGTTTCAATTTGCTTCTATTTTCGTTCTTTGCCTCTAACTCTGTTAACAAAAATTGTTAAAATGTTAAATAAACACATTTGAAAAGTTACACTTTCAGTCCTTACGGTTTGTAGAGTTATAAATATTTATTCTTAAATTTCAAAAACTTTAAAACTTATACATTGTTTTTTTTTTTCTTTTCAGTTTTTCATTATTTCTTTATTATATGTTATACACATTTTTTAAAAGTCTATATATACACACACATATAGCATATATGTGTGTTTTTCTAATTTAAATTATGTTTTTCTTTTTCATTATTCTTTATTTTATTTCTATACTCTATATATTTACAACATCACATATATGTATGCTTTTTAAATTAAATATTAAAAATTAAAATTAATTAATAAAAAGTAAAGTATAATGAGTATACGGATTAGTATGAGATAAAGCATATTTAATAAAAACAACTAGTTGGTGTAAAATAAAACTATTTTTTTTTCATGAGTAATATTAAACTTCTCAACTGATAATTCAAATACTATTTTTCATTTTCTTTTTTTAATATATTGAAGTCCATAAAAGATCTTTTTATAAAAAAATTTGACAAGTCCTTTTCTTGTTTCCTAATTGTGATAGGCTTTATGTCTCTACTATTCTTTCCTTCTCACAACTTGCAAAACATTTACTATCTTTTGTGTTTCTATTATTTCTTTCTTTATTAAAAGAAAATTGCATGTGCAAAGTGCATTTCACATGTATTTTTAATGAATTAAGTATTTTGATAATATTTATGAAAAGAACTATAAATCTATCACATCATTGTCTTTGTCTGGTCCAGATAAAAACCTATAGAGAAATAAATTATTGCTAAATGCATTTAATTTGCCAAACGTTTATTAGGTAATAATCTTTTCTATCACTTATCAGATAAAACCATTAGTTTTTATTATGCCAATTATAGGCTAAGAAATTTAAGGAACGTAGGTTAGTCAAGTCAAATAATAGATTAATCGAATCAAGCTCAAAAAATTAATGCTAGTCGAGCTAGAATATCTTGTGAGTTACGAAGTTCGAACTCATATATTTTTTGAGTTAAGAAGCTCAAGCTTGATGCTCATTTATGGGTTCGAACTCTCGATCAACTAACTTGTTTATCGGTTTGAGCTTGATAATGTTTATATTTTTATGAGTAAATTACATATTTGGTCCCTGTGGTTTGGTGGTTTTAACACTCTGGGTCCCTCGATTGAAATAATTATGGCTTGGGTCCCTGTGGTATGCGTTTTATAACGCTCTGGGTCCCTTTGGTAGACGCCATCCACTGTTGCACCGTTAGGCCCATCATGTGCATGGCACATGATGGGTATTTTAGTCATTTCACTTATGTTTTTTATTTTCAATTAAAATAACAGGGACCAGATATGTAATTCACTCTAAAAATAAAGAAAAAAAAAAAAAATAAAATATCATCTTATTCATTTAATGGACCTGCAATCAGCCATTCATCTTCATCACCCCTTTTCCTCCACCACCCTCCTCAACGACTACCGTCGCCGCCGCCGGTTTCACCCGTCACCACTGTCGCTTTCACCGGCCACCACCGCCGCAATCTATCTTCATCTTTCTATTTACTTGATCTGAAGTTTAAACAGCCTAGAGATCTATCTTCTTCACCCAACCTCATCATCTTCTTCACCAAACCCTAATAAACTTTCCGATGTCCATACTTTCTCCGATCGACCACCGCCCAACGTCCATCTTCTAGCTCCGGCATTCAAACCCTAGCACCGTAAGCACAATCTCGATTTTAGATCGATTTCAGATGTGCAGAAATCGCCGCCTGCCGTTCGATTTCAGATGTGGAGAAACGTCTTCGGCATCCATCCCTAACCACCGTCGCCTGCCGTTCGATTTCAAATCGATTTCCACCCCTTCGTCATCACATCAATTTCAGATCTGGAGATCGTAGTGGTAGTGTGCAAGCGATGATGGTGGTGAATGGTGGAGGCGGTGGTGGTGGTGAATGGTGGACAATCCTCCTCGTAAGACTGACGTTCTGATCGAGGGAGGATCTAGACTGATGATGCGGTTTCTCGTCACCGACTGCCACGTCTCGGGCGAGCTCCGATGAGACCACCCTTCCTCAAGATGCTCTGATGAAACCCCCCTTTTCTCCGGCGAATAAACGACATAGGACCCCCTTTGCTCTAATGCCGCTCGATTTCAGATCGATTTCCACCCTTCGGCGTCGGATCAATTTCAGATTTGCAGAAATCAAAGCACCGTAAGCAAAATCTCGATTCTAGATCTGAAAGTCGTGGTGGTTGTGTGCAAGCGATGGTGGTGGTGAATGGTTGAAGTGGTGGTGGCTGTGCAGGCGATGGTGGTGGTGACGGTGAATGGTGGAAGTGGTTATGGTTGTTGTATGCAGATGCAGGCGGTGGTAATCAACAATTTTGTAATCATGTTTTTGTATTTGAAATTTTTGTAATCAACAATTTTTTTCTCAGTATACTTTTCTCCATAATCTGTTTATGTTTTCGTTTTGATTGGCAATTTAGGGTTCTTACATTCTTTATGTTTTCATCAGAATCATGACACACTGTGAGTAGTCTTTAATTTCGCTAAAAGGGGTTTTGAATGGTTAATTGTTTATCTTTTATACAAATGGATTTATGATGGTCGTGGCTGGTGGTGGCTGGTGGTGGCAGCCGGTGGTGATTCAGGGTTGTCGAAGAGGATTTTTTGGCTGAAAAAAGAAGCTTCTCACCAGAGAAGTTTTTCGCCAAAGCTGACCATGTTGGGTCTCTCTCTCTCTGTGTATTTCTGGACAGGTGGTGGTTGGTGGGTGTTTGGTGGTAAATAATGCATTTACCGATCCTTCCAAAATAAATGGAATATTATTAAAAAAAATTGAGGCAATTGATAAATTACTAAATTACACATGTAAAATTAAAATTCTAAAAACTTATATAATTCTTTATCCTACCCACCTCACTCTTGTCCATTCTATGTCATGCCCCATCTAGTCTTTTCAATATCATGTGGATACCAAATGAACACCAACTCTAACCATATGTGTGACCCTAATTATGCCCCCTTACTCCAAATGGGTTCAATTTGTTAAATGATGTTGAATACAAAAACAGGCTCCTCAATCATTGTACATCCTACACATAACTTTGCCAAATAACAAAACCCTTGTTAAGGATGCTTGCTGATCTGAGTATTTACAATGTTTGGTACGGTTTGAAGCAAAACTTCAAACCGTACCACGTGGTTTCAGCATTTTTACAAACCACAAAAAACACCATGTATACCTCAAACCACAAAAAAGAACGATAGTGCAAAATGTGATGCATTATACCTAACATACTTTTACGACTATAATCCAACTCCCAAATGCATATTGCATAAACTAGAAAGTCTAACAAGTAAAAGAAAATAGCTTCAAACTAAATTGTTGAAACTTTAAAGTAAACCAGAAGCCGCAAACCAACACAAATTGGAAAAATAAAATGATGAAATCATGTAATGTTTCTCAAAGCCTAAAAGAGCCTAATGGATTACTGGGCTAACTTTATTAATGTTATGAATCAAATTTCAAAAATTTGGCCGTATTAATAGATTAAAATTATTACACAAATTTAACAATTATTCTCTCTCTCTCTCTCAATAGATATAATTAAAAATACATACATATATGTATAATGTGCAATGCGATGCGAGTTGATAACTCAACATTGCAAACCGCAAACCACATCACGAAAGTTCTAAACCATGTTTTATGGTGTGGTGCAGTATGGACGATTTATGCGGTTTAAGCCCTACAGATATTTGAACCCAATTCTAAATATTAATTAATGTTGCCACCCAAAGGTAAGTTAACAAGTTACATCACTCACTGATTACATTACACAGAGAAAGTTAACAAACACATTAACATTTGCAACCACCCTTGGAATAATAATGGTGACAATAATAAGAAAATATAAATAGAGAGATAAATTACCCGCAATGTACAAACTCACTCGGATGTTGTGATATCACCCTTGGCTAAATGGAATTTAATAGTACACAATGAATTCTTCATGGCTATCGACTCACCACCATTTGTACAGCTTTTTTCTGAGCCTGTGTCAAACTCTGCAACATTCCACCCAACATTTATGTTACATAACGTATCCATCCGATGAACCCACACACAGTAGGATCTAGGAGACAAAAATAAATGGAAAAAAATTATATTAAATTACAAGTAGAATGAAACCTGGCAAAGATGATCAAAAAGAGGTCCATCTCCCTGAGAGAATTCTCTAAAGAAGTTGGTGAGATAACTTGCAAGGTTAATCTGATAAATAAACACACAAAGAAGAATTGTGACTTTTATATAATAACTATATACATAAAGCTGCTTGCCTAAAATCACAAACTTTTATGTCTTTAAATAAGTGTTATAAGTGAACCTCATTGAGGGGATCAGCAGCACTGAGTAGGTCATCGTCACAACCATCATCTTCATCCTATAAGTATATGAACAAAATCAGTAAGCCAACCCATACAGAAGTTAAAACGACAACAAATTATGTCCAAACCGGCGGTTTCTAACATAATAATTTTCAGACCTCGTTGAATGCTTTTGCCATGGCATCAAGATAGCCATTTGAGGGTCTGCTGTAGGATGTGGTACCAGCTGAATAAAGCAAATCTTGCTCTATTTCTGCATCTCCTGCTTCAACTTCTTCCCAATCACTATCCTGCATCACCAATATATGTATATATATAATGTAATCACATGTTTGGCAATTGGCAACCAAAAGCTACCTAATTTTTTGAGTTCATTGAAAAGGGTACACCATAAACGTTTTAAAAGCTACTTTGAATAGCTTTTTTCCGCCTTTTTTCCAATTATGCCTCCTTACAATTTACATAAATGACCAAAAACATGTCCTTTTTGAGGAAATTTACACCGTCATCTAGCTTATACAAGTAGGAAGAAATAAAATACCCGATCATCGTCTTCTAAAATTTGTTCCTGAATCTCAAGCAAGACATCTGCCAGTACAGCGAGAATCTATGTTGAGCACAAGGAAAGATTAAGTTTATCAGTTTCCATTATTACACTAAAATGCCTAAGTACGACATTTCTGCAGTACGATGAAGAATACGAACTCCTCAAAAGCAGGCCCACTGTATAAAACATTTTATGGTTACAAACTATGAGCGAGTATCAATTTATACAGAATAACTAGTCTTCCTTTTAACATTAATGTGAAAGTTGTGATACAGGTCCTAAGCCAATTATTTCGATGACTTGCATACATTACCCAAGTTTTTGCATAAAACTCAAACTAAATGAACTCGGTATCTTCAACAAGATAGGCTTTGTGACTCACACACTTGTGAGTTTGTTTTTTTAACATCAAACAGACAGGGATCACATAACGCAGTACTGATAACTACTAGATAAAGAAGTAAAACAAAGACCGGCATACAGTAAGAGCAAGAAAAAAAGAGACTCACATTAAAAGACATTAAAAATAACAAAACAGAAACCACTTATCTCACTTAAGGGGGCGTTTGGTTAGCATAATGGAATTTGATGGAATTGCAATCCTTCGAAAGAATTTGACTTTGAATGGAATGGAATTTGATAGGAACTTGATCAGGCGTTTGGTTGGTAGGAATTCAATTCCTTCACTTAAGTCAAGTAATGATGAATTCCTTAAATTGTGAAATTCAAAGGATTCCATCAAGTTCATTCCGCAAACCAAACATTACCGAAAATTTTGGTCAAAGGAATTTGTCGTTCCAATTCCATCAAATTCCTTTGAATTCCACGAACCAAACAGCCGCCAAGGCTCTAGTAACCAAAGTGTCCCATCCCCCTTGCCAACCCTCTACCTTCTCCAAAACTCTTTGTATGAAATACAATATTTAGTAGAGAAGTAAAACACCTTTGCTGGAAGTGGGATCATTGTCCACTGGTCAGGAGCAACTTTAGCCTTTGAACGAGTGGTAATCCCTGCAAAGGACTTGACATTCACATGGAACTGATTGAGTTCTTGAAGGTGTGTAAACAACAGGTGCCAAAATTAGTAACAACAAACCTTTATCAAATGGCCTTGAACATTGATGTTTCCAAATTCAACATGCCTGGTTGATAATAGTAAAGCTAAAGCTGTTGTTGTGACTTTAATCTGATAGGCCCCCTGAATTTCCCCTGTATTTGATTGCAGGTGTGTAATTTTCAGTTTGGCTTCCATGGTTATGTAGCAGATAAACAGGTTAAGCGGCATGTGTATCCATGTTAACATCATTCTCTTACTACCATTCAGCATTTCAGCTTATGCTGTATGCTATTGAACGACACAGTGGAAAACCCATTGCAAAAAAAAGCTCAATTAAAATGAAAAATGCTTGCCTTGCTGCTTGGTCCATTCTGACATAACATAATACAAGGAATTAGTGTGTCCTTCAGCAGGGATAGTGATCAGCAAGTTGATAAATTGTTCAACATGTGGTGCACTCATGTGAACCTGTTTCATGAAGAGGGTTAAAATGAACACAAAATAATGTGTAACGTGTTTATAGATTGGAACTTAATTTGAAAGCCATATTTCGACCCGGACGTTTTCGGGACGCCGCTTGTACCATGCCAATTTATCCAAGATATGTACACTAGCAACTAGTAGAACAACAATACATAATTAATAATATCAATAATAATAATATCCTATTATTACTATGCAGCGTGGCAGCCATGAAGCTGGTGGTAAACTTAAAGATGAATGTTTGGAGGTAATGCCGCATGATTAAGGTTAGAACTGCTATGGTACTCACTTCAAGAGAATACAACATTAAGGGCAGAGCGCCAAAGATTATTGAAATGAAGGTTCTTTGAAGTCATCACACAACATATAAGGACCATATTAATGAGCCTTATGGACTTGACTGAACGGTGTTTTTCAAGGACATACCAATCTAGCAAATATAAGAAGTAACGAGCTTCTTAAACCGGCAATTTGACTGGATTGCATTCGCCTAACAAGAGCAGCAACGAGGTCTCTTATATGTGGTGCCATTTGCGAGGACAGATGAAGAATAAGTTGCAAAATATAGTTCCCAACAAAAAGTGATCCGGAGCTTTCTAGATCTGGATCAAGAAGCCTGTCAAATTTCATGTTTCCAGAACAAACAAGCAAAAAGGTTAGATTTCTCTAAAATAGTCACTAGTTTGAAAAGAATTCATTATGATAATACAAAAAACCCACAAGGACAACTTTGCAAAGCAAGAGAGACGAACAACACTTGGCATAAAGGGCTAAGAATTAAGCTTTGGCAGGGTTAGAGATAAAAAGTTAATTCATTTTCCTGATAAGAAAAAAGTTGGCGAAATAAAGATAGCGACGTACTATTTGAATGTTCATAAAGCACTTGAAACAGATTTCCAATTAGATGAAACACATTATTTTGTATGTATTTATGATATATAACTCAATGATATTCCACGATCAATACAATTGGCTGCTATCTCACCATTAGGCAGGATTTTTTTGGACCAAGTACTTATTTGTTGAGGAGAAACGACCCATGTAACAAGCTACACCAAGTAAGAAGTGTAGAACAATTAGTTCATAAGGACCACCATTGTATAACCATTCATCAACGGAGGGGATGAATCGGGAGAATTTTGAATTAGAGCTCTAGATTTTTGTTCATCCCTAAATCATAATTAAATCCAAAAATATTTAATATTGGGCTCATTTCGAAGGTATCAAAGAGGCAAATATAATGATGTAACTTGTTAAAATTAAAACGTATTTTTTTAATGTATTTTAGTCAATATACGATTATATGTGTTAATATAATGAAAATGTAAAATACAAAGCTCAGCAAGGAAAGAATACAGCAGTACCCACCTTGAAGCTACATCAAGCAAACATCTCATTGTAAAACCGGGATCACCACTCCAGCTGAGCAACTGTTGCTTTCCACCAGAGACGAGAGCAGCAAGGCATTGAGTTGCGTTCTGGTTTAATAGGCAAGTCATGAGTAGGGTGTAAAAAAAATGAAGAAAAACTGTAATAGAATACAGACTTGAGCTATATAAAGAAACCTGCATTTCACTGTGGTCATCACTCTGAAGGACTGTGCGTACAACAGGATCAAAACAAACTTCATACACTGCTTTTACCACATCACTAGGTGCGTTCTAAAATATGTCGCAGTGAGAACCAATAAGTCAGAAATAACAATAAATTTGGAAGGAAAAAAGAACTGGGGAATTGGTATAGCTTTATATTTTATAACTTGCCTTGAGTAACATAGTCAAAAGATCCAATGAACCCGCAACTAAACCATCAGGCTGATGTTGAGGCTGAGAAACGACATGGGATGCACCAGAAAACAATTCATCCCATGTTAGTAAAATGCCTCATAACTAAATTACTATTTTAGTGAGATAAATAGCAAAACGTACTTTGTTGAGGATTGGGCCCACGTATGGCAACACACGTGAAACAAGAGGATGGATACATCCTGGAGCATTTTTTATTGCCTGTCAAGGAATTAGATATGTTAAAGACAGACCTTCACCAAAGTACAACAATAATAGTACACTACAAAAAGACTATTTAAAACAATCCATCTTCAAAACAATTGGCTATGTTAAAAAAATCTTGGCCTATTACATTTCCTATGAATCTAGCCCTCCATATCTCTGCCTATTGTAAAAGTTCTATTGGAAGGGCCGTCAAAATGTTTATGTTCACAACAGAAATAACAATAACTGAATGTTATTTCACTTTGCAATCCTAAAGGTCATGGGTTCGAAGTTGAGGAGAGCATTAATTAAATGTTTGTAATTTAGTTGGCTGTTAACCGACATTTTCTAGTATACTGCTTCAGCATATTGAGTAGTTAAAAAATTTTAGATGCAAAGCCACATGCATAACAATCTTTATTATCTTAATTTCAACATACAATAGTACAATACAGACATATATCTCACCTTATGCAATTGAAACTTTTTGTTTTACAAAATCAACTTGTAAATCCTAACATTTTAGCATCTGAGAATAAAATACATGCCTGTCAGTATTTAGCATTTAACCAAATTACCTCCAGAACTTCAAGTGCATCAATGCTTATGAAAGGGTCCGAAACATGCAAAGCCCACATGTTAAGTATAATAGGAGAAATGACAGGCTCTATTGACAATGCAGCTTCATGACCTGCAATAAGAAGTTTCCATTACATGTTAATAGAGTAATCCAACTAAGAACGAAAAATCAATGTCCGTTCCACTTGTTCCTTATATATTAACACCAACCTGCCCTGACAGCTGCTTGCAGTGTTTCAAGGACAAGATGCATTGTCTCATCAGATGCCTGCAGAATGTTACATGTTCAGAAACAGGCTGACTTCATGGTTAGTGACAAAAGAAAATTTAAAGTGTTATATTACTTGCTTAAGAAGCTCTGTAAGTGATGAAAATAGAGCCAATATATGAGGTTGCGGTATTCCTCTGTTTGTGTCAGGTAAGAGTTGGGAAAGTGCCCGACATGCACCAACTTTGACAGGGGCAGGCCTATAATTTGAAATTTAAAATTTAACTCTGAGGTGATCATCTGAACACAACTGAAATGATGATAAGTGGTAAAAAGGTAAAAGCTTACACATCCATGCCGATTGCCTGAATAGCAGCATAGAGGAAATGATCAATAACACTATGGTTGATCTGTAAGTGAGAGACACATAAATGAGATCCGTGTTCTTAAGGACATGAAAAAAGGTACATGAATAATCTTTGATAGTTACCACAGATGAGAATTTAGCAATCGATGAAAACAGACGAGCATAAAGAAAGGGATATTCATGTACACCTGCACATAAATACCAATCAGTTAACATGTTAGTGATATGAAAGCAATTATAATATAGCTAAACAAAGCTCTACCTGCTGCCATGTCTTCAGTAAAAATATGCTCCAAGAGGTTCCCCAAAGTGACTCCAGAAGGCCCAGACACCTGAGATAAATATAGAGAAGATATTGTGCTTTATAAATGATTAAACTTAAATTAGCAAATTTAGTTATGATTTAGAGTCAAATTATATAGTGTTCAGTAGATACTATATAGAAAAATACAAACCTCAACTTCAAGCAATTGTTCTGACACAGAGGACAAAGCAAAAAGAGTAGCCTCCCTCATCTGCCAAAATTTATATTCCAAATACAGTTAAGATTGGTAAACTACAATCAAAAGAGCGATGTGGATATAACACAAGGAAACATGGCACAACATTCGTAATACAGTTAAGAATATAGTAATTAATAAGACAACGATATTCAGATATACAGTAGTCTAACTTTTGATACCACATGACCTACTGCAAAAGCTAAGGTTTGGTCCCATTTTTAATAACTTAAGATATAACAAATTTGTGAATTCCCAGATTCACATATTTAATGCTGATAAATTATCGCAACTTTTAATGCTGATAATTTATCCCCAAAAGTTGCCCCATTGCTATAATGAAAGGGTAGACTGTTTGATACGTCTATAATATCATATAGAAATAAGAAAGGACTTCATGGCCTATTTAGAGCCGAAACTAAAACAGGATCATTACACATTCAATTGTTGCTTCTCCACGGACAACATAATACAATTAACACTTGGTTCATAGAATGAAGAAAGTATAAAAGAGTAGACTTCATAAGCCACTCGTACCCAACAGCAAGAGTAATGGGATTTAATTACCAAGCTTCTTTGATTCTTTAATCACCAACGAAAAGCCTTTAGCATAGAAATTGAAGAGCATTAAACGTGACTTCTTGATTCTACAATAAAACTATAGTCTGGCATGTAACAGTTAAGAAAACATATAGAAGGTCTCGTTTAGAATGTAAAAGCATAAAAAATTTACAAACACATACCCTCCACCAGTCAGCAGAACCTTTAACCCTCTCCTGCTGAGATTCATCAAATCTTTGTTTGGCAGCATTCAATATAGCATACACTCCCTCAATTCCACAAGAAATTACAATTTCCTCCAACAAAAGAGAGCCTGTGGAAACAATGACCATGTTAAAGTATAAGCTCTACTAGAACTGTTAGCATATTAAATGACTGCCAAAATGAGGATAAGGGATAGCAGATGGAAAAAACCCATACCAGAAACACGACAGCTATAAGTATTTTCATCCTCATCAGCAACATACTGATTAGCATCCAGTGACCAAGCATGAATCTGGATTGAGACGATTGCATATGTAAGAGGATGGAAAGAACAATGAAGAACTAAAATTTAGTAAAGAATTAAATTCTAAATGTTCATAAACATCATATCCCAGGGGAAGAATATCATCGTGTACCAGAATCCGAGGGGTTCATCATATTTGCTTTCTGATTGTACCATCTTAAAATCTCTTGTAGTTTCCTTTTTAGCCTACCTAACTAGCTTGGATAGTATGTTCATCACTGTTGTTAACGTAAAACATTGATAGATATAAACTCTGAAGTGAACTCTTGTATATCTTCCAAGAAAGATATTAGAGAGCAACAACACAAACATTGTACTTACTAAGGCATGTCGTTTTCACAAACCTTGTAATAAATAAGGCATACCATATTCACAAAACAGCAAAGTAACTAGAAAATGATGGTAACACGCTAACCTTGCAGTCACATGTTTGGTCTACAACTCTTATCTCATACTGACAGAACTATAGATGTCCTCAAATATTTATAACAGGTCTCCGTCTCTCCAATCATCAATCTTTGAGTTCTTAACATTAACTGCTTAGCTACCACCTTCTCATTGATTTAAACTACATACTGGACAAATCGGTGGAATGCTCGACATCTACTTGATGAACACCACAAACATCAATACTTCTAATGGCCTTTGGTTAGAGCAAAAAAACTAAACAACGCGTAGATTCCTAGAAAGAACGTATATATATATATATATATATATCTGTTATACCCTGAGAGGTCAAGTAGTCAAAGTCGGTTAAGTCAAGTAGTCAAAGTCGGTGCGTTAGAGGGTAGTATAAATAAGAGAGCAGGGCAATTAGTTTAGGCATTCTGTTTTGTGAAATCAGTGAGTGGGAAACCCTCTTGGGAGAGAACAAGCCTCTAGAAAGCTTGTAAACCTTTTCTTCATTCCATATCAATACAATCAGCCTATCGATTTGATTCAGTTCACATCAATATCATTGCAAATTAATACAAAACGTCTTTTTAACAGAGTAACATGCTGAGTACACACTGCAAGGTGTGAATGGAAATAGTAGGCCAACGTAAAATAAAAGAAGAATAGTACAAAACATTGCATAACTTACCTGTTGTTCAGTCATTTGCAGAAAAGCAATTGAATAGTAGACCAGGTCCTGCATACTATTTCCAAAAGCCTGAACAATAAATTAACGCAGGTGATCATATATTCAAACGCAGTGAACATCTACCAGGGTAGTATTACAATCTTGCAATAGAGACGAATGTTGAAAAGTAGATTTTGAACATACCTTCACAAACTTTTTACTGCCAACAATGGTTAATAGAAACTCAAACATCTGCAGGAACGGAAAGGCAAAAGGACAAAAATAGAAGGTTAAAATACACCATATCTTCAAACCACAATCAAACAAGACAACATAGAGATACATACCTCTTTTATTATAAAGGTTATATAACATGACATGCCTCTTGTTTATCAAATAATTCAACGGCATAATGCAAAGGGAAGAAAGCGGTAAATACAGAGCAAACTTCTTACTTGGATAATGAAGGACTCCAGGCTTGTCTCTGAACCATCAGAATCATATCTTCCCTCATATGAATCTTCAAGTCCTTCCACTGAAGATCGTTCATATACGGCAAGAGATGACACAAATGTTTGCCACAATGGAACCAAAACCTCTGGAAAAAACAGTCTTTTGAGTCTTATAAACAATAGCAAAATGATCAATCGGAAGGACACATAGGTGTAAAAAGAATAATGTAACATTATGAAGACAAACTTACCCATGAATTGACTTTCTGCCAGGTTTGGGAAGTTTTGAACAAATTGGCTCAAGCACTTCAAAGCCTGATGTTGGAATAGAAGATGACAAGTGATTGCACATTCCACTAGAGACTAGAGAGTATGCAAAAGATCGATATATTTAAATATAAATACCTCCATTCTGATGCTCCAATCATCTGGATCTTCAGATTGCACAGGATACTTAAGAATGGATGCAAATTCGACCATCCACACTTTGACCAATGGTAACATCAATGAACTTGTCTCTGTCTAAACAACAAGATGTCAATACAAGCATTCTATTCTTTTCATCGCTGAAAAAAAAATATCCATTTGACCACCCAAAGATGTAAATACGTAGAAAGTACCTTGTACACACCACTCATAACCCCCAGCATAGATGTACAAGAATAGACTATTGAAAGAGCTTTTGTGCGCAACGGTTTGTCATAGATCTGCCATTAATATTCCACATAAATGGAAATTTAAACCAACTGTAAAGTCTATGCTACAGAAGAAAACAGCATCAACATGTTGCATCTCTTTCTTATATATGGTACAGGAAAGAATCCTCTATTGCAATCATTCATCTACCTCAAGAAATAGGAGTATAAAAGTATGCATGTGCATACATATTGAAAATACAAAAAAAATGATATAGATAGCCAAAGCCTAAATAAAACGCAAAACGCACACACTGGTCAGACCAGACCGCATGTTTGTGGTCCAGTGGTCTAACAAGTTTGCTCCAAACCGCATGGTTTGAAAATTTTCTTGAAGTGTACTTGCGGTTTCGTTTGTTAAAAGGTGGGTTAGACCGTCCAAATGAAACCATGAACACCCCTATGTGTGAGTTCATATTCATTTTTCAATTCACTTAATTTATGTTAACTATATACTAAATTTAAATAGTTAGTGCTAAACTTAAGTAAAAAAACTAGTTTTAGTTAACCAACAGAAGCTAAGTAATCATGATTCATAACTGATATAGAACTATCTGATTATGATACAAAAGTGTTACAATGAACAACATATCGTCAGGGAAATAGGTTGTTGTCATTCCACCTTTTCCCATATTAACACTTAAGAAGTTAAAAAGGAACTGTAAGTTAAGACTTCCAAAGTTTGTAGAGGATGGAACATTGCCAGAAAGTCCCCCCAATGTAACACATATGCAGCCAGGGAAAAGGACAGTTAGAAACTTAGAATATATTAGTGCTTCAGCTGTTCAGCAGGTACTATGCCCATGGGCTTCATGCGTGTCTTAACTCTTAACAGGTGGGTTCAAGTCCAAAGCCCACCTTTTTAAACAACAACCAAACTGATGGAACTACATGCTTTCAGAATGACAACTCCTACTGTTACAAAAAAAGGCCCTTTAAACTGTATGAATATCTGATTCATTTTCAAAGTAAAAAGGAATTGTCAGCATCATGCAAGTACAAAGACATCTTTAGATTCCCCCCACATGTTGAAAAAAACGGGTAGACACCACCCTCTTTAGCAACGCCACTGCAACAGGTGGGTGGCCATCATGGGGGGATAAATCAGTGAGAGTCAGAAGCAAGTGGATGCCTGGGTTTGAACCTGGGACCTCGTTTACGGATGCCCACCGTCCTACCCCTGAGGCAACATGCAGGGACCTCCTCACATAACCCTTGTAACATATGTATGTTCTGGCTTAAAGAAAATCCATGGCATACGTCAGCCGACTGCTGGAAGCACTACCTTTGGTAAATCATGTCACTAGTTGTGTTCGCATTATGTCCCATGTCCCAAGAATGAGGAACTCTCTGTTGTTCACCACCATGGTATTCTTCATACAGTGCATGCAACGTTCAACTTCTCCACTGCCATCAATATCATTTAGCTCCTCATCACATTATTGGTGTTCTGGGATCATGAGGATTGAGGATGAGACTCTTAATGGCTCCTAGACAAATAACCTAATGCTGTATCTTTCTTATTTTATTTTAGGATAATCTCATCTACCCCTTGTAATTCTGCACTGCTACAGACTATCCACCATAGTCACTTTTACATGCTAGACAGTCTGTTTTAACCCCTTTTAGATCTGTCCACGGCCCTGTTTTCTGCAGTATCTGCATTTAATTAGTTTAGGAGAGCTTTCTACCAAGTAGTTAGGCATGATGCATCATGCAATTCAAGCATTTAGTTAGGATTAGGACATTCACAACTTGCATTTGTGTAATCCTGTTGAGTTTTCATACAATCCCAAGATCTGAGTTACCTAACTTACCGGTAGATAATTTGGTGTAAAAATATTCATCTGTCACCATTAAAACGGGGTTAGAGTGCTAGTGTGTGCAGCATATAAATGAGTGTACTGCCTGACATAATGCACACAACCATTCAATTAATCTTTTTATTTGGAGATGACGGAAAACCAAGCAACATACAATGGCCACACAAAGTCGGCAGCAGCTCCAACTTGAAGTGATATGTTGGTTTTTAGAACATGCAAAGCAATCCACAATCCTACAACTTCTATCAGAAAGCATGTGTGTGCATTCATAGGCTTTATACTTTCAAAAGAGAAAAAACATTAGTATATAACATGACTAGAGTTAACCTGGGGTGAGGAAACTATAGTATGCAAGCACGGAACAGAACTGGTATTATTCTGGGCACCAGTTTATCATCCAAATCCGCAGAGAGAAGAGCCAAACATCGAAGAGCCCCATTCACTGGACATTTTTAAGAAATTATACCAAATGTATCAGCCATGAAATGGCAAGAACACAATAAGTTCCATGAAGAGATGGAGCATCAAGAAGCTAATATAAACACCCCATAACAAAATCGAGTACAGCTCTCTAAGAACAGCATCTATATATAGTTACCCTTAAGATGATCCTTGACCACAGAAAATGAGAAACCGGGTGTACTTTAAATTGGCTCATCAAGCACCAGCAGGTACCTGGCATAGCCAATACAGATGCCCAACACAGCTTTGATGGAACAAAAGATAGCCCATCCAAATCTATTCAAGTTTATGTGCACATCATATCAGTTGACTACATCTTCTAGATCATCTATCTAGGTCTATTAGTCATAGTCAGAGCAACCCTGATATGGTTATCCAGCACTTCTGGGAAAGATAACTGTATGTATGTTAGTAAATAGTGGCAACTTTTCCTGTTACTAGGGAAATACCCTGAATATAAAAAGCACAAAACCAGATGGTCCAAGATCTAAGGACAACGAACAATATAAACTCTATCTATGGGAACAGAATTACCAATTAGAACCATGGCAGAGTTTTACAACAAAACAAACTGTACTATAATAATATTAATTTTTGGTATTGAAGTTTCAAAGTTCCAATATAAAAACCTATAAACCAACTCAAACTCAATCATAATCATGATTCATGAGTATGGCGCATGTCACATTACATTATTATTTGGAAAACAGTCTCTTTTAGAAACATAACCAAGACCCCTTCTCAAAAACCGCCATACATGTATATATAGTCAGTCATAATTACCAAATAAAGATGCTGCAAATACTGCAAAAGAGAGAACCCTAAAAGAAAGGTGGACTACCTGCATTTGTGTTACTTTGATCATTAATTAACTTCAACAAGAACGGGAGTAACTCAGGCCATTCGTCTGGCCAATCATGATGTGCAACTGATGCTACGGCCATGCTAATAGCTGTGCAGATTTTTCTATGAGGATCATCCAGTGACAGCAACAGAAGACCACGTATAACTGCCTGACAATGCAAACAGCATATAATCAGGAATTAAGAACGCATTCAGCATAGACAATGAATGATAATTGGAAAACTTGCAATAACCTAGATGTGATGTAGCAAATAGAAAATATAGCCTCGTAATACTTGACTGTATCTAGTAAGCACAAGTCCTTTGAACAGTTTCAGTGATAACACTTCCATTTACTTGGGTGGGTGGGTGGCAGATTTAGTAACAAAAAGTTTTGAGCTACTGTATGGGTCATAAGCAGATAGAGTTGCTAGGGGCTTTTACCTTCATAAAGATTTATCAAGTCCATTTTTTTACACATTTTCCTTTTTCAAGAAAAATTGAAACTCTTATTTGCAAATAAAGGAAAAGTGTAACAAGAGAATTTGTGCAGAGAATATGCACAGGATTTACTAAAAAACAAGTGATAATCTTTACAAGTCACATCGTCGCCATCAACAACCAGAACATGTTTCTAATCCTCATTAGTTATGACCTTGACATCAAGGCAATTAATTTTAAACCAACAAAAAGAAAGTCATGATCTTTGCTATATTGCAATTTCCTGAAACTTGGGAGAAAGAAAAGAAGTGAAAAGAAGAGTGACCTTTTCCGCATTTGAAACTACAGGATGTTCAAACCCGTCCTCATCCTCTTGCCAGTGTTTTTTAATGAACTGTTTTAGAAGAACCGCGGCTAAGTAAAGCAGGTTAAATCTAACAAAGTGAAACATATCATTGCAGAAAAAAACCTAGTAACTTCGTGTTTGGTATGAGGTGTATAATGTGACACCAAATCCATACAACTAATCCCAATAATAGGAAAACAATGTACAACTTTGACTAAAATGGCAAAAGGATATTTGGCGAGATCCTAGAGGAAGATCCCTGTTAGCAGCAATCTTCGATAAAGCACTTCCAAAACCTTCAAAGATTTACAATAACAACCGTTAATATGAAGTGAAAGAAGGAAATAGTAGGTAATGACAATATTGAAACTGTGAATAAAAAATGACCAACAGGAGACAAAAAGCTAAAAAATTCAAGGCTCCTACATGTTTTCCAGACGAAAAAGGCTCGGCTTTGTTTCACAGAAAAAGGACTAAGAAAATTGATTGCTCTCCCGGTATGGGATGAGTCAACTTATATTCTCTCACAATCCTCTAGTCCGCCGGCTAAAAGAGCGAGCAGCGTAATGAAGTACGATTAAAGATAAAGAACTATTTTTCATTGATTAGTCATTATTCCAAAAGTAAGGTGTGCTCAGTAAATCCTTTTGCAGAAATAATATGGCTTAAAGGACACAATTTATCTTGCCACCCGAGTTTGAATTAGTTTATTTCCTGCAATCCAATCGCTTTCAGCATACTTCTTAATATTTCAAAAATCCCTGGAAAACCCTCTCTTTAAACCCAATATACCAACTTCTTGATAAGTTAACAGTTTCTTCTTCGATGATCCCAAATCGCTGACATATAAGCGATATTTGTGTTGAGTTATTCTGTTTTAATTTACTTAATGAAGCAAGATCTTCTTTTATCATGTATAACAATTCCCTCAAAAGTTTTTCGACCACTTCTTGGTTGAAAAACAAATTATCTAAGTGTAACACTCACTGATATTGCAGTAATGAAACAAAATTTATGTTTTAAACATTATTCAACCAGTTCACTTTTTCTAGATGTATGTATCAACTTTATTAATTTGAATCACCCTTCTAGTTTATTTATTTTTAGGTTTATGGATGCTGAACCCAATTTAACTTCCTTTAGGTTTATTGACACCTCATATTGTCCACCTATTGTCATTGACATTCCTTACTCCTACCATTTAAGATTTCCTTTGCTTAGTTTTGTTTTGTAACAAAGATACATGTTTTTATCATCAATCTCAAAAGTTGACCTTCAAAACAGGATATAGTACAGAGAGACTCCGCTGAATGTTAAAAAGAAAATGATACTAATAGCCTTGAAGGCAATAAAACTCAGAATTAAATGGTTCCATAGTGACTGTTAAACATCTTTTCCTGATGAATAGATGTTCCTCACTCCAACTCAGCTTTTGGATTTTAAATAGAAAGGAAGTGGATTTGCTTCAATTAACCAGCTAAAGGTTAAACAAAATGAGTCAGATAAATTTTGCATAATCAACCAATTTGGTAAACAAAGTTAGTCAAACCACTTGAATTGTACAAAAATAATTTCAATCACCAGATTTCAATGACCTTAAAGCCTGATCACCAAAAAGTTTCCCTATTACATATAATAACTACTACATCTCTTAAATTGTCAGTAATTCCCATCCCCCTTTTAATCATATATTTTGCAACTTTTATCACCAAAAACAGCATTTTGCTTCTTCTTTACGAGCTTGTACTAACAGTAATAACCGAATATTCTTCTCCAGATTACTAACAACCACAGTTAAACCCTAATTGAGCTCAATAAACCTTACAAATATATAATCCACGTTGAACTCATCAGTGATTAAACAGTTCAACAGTAGAAAAAGACGATGAATCACAGCAGTAATAAGAAATTACACCACACAGTATACATCAAACAAATTACACACATGGATACATATATACATATATATCTACCAGGTTGAAGAGAAGCCTGATTCAAAGACGTTTCTGCAAAAGATCTAGCTTGTTGATTAGTGTCAAGAGTAGCATTGAGTGAGTTGATCAGCCACTGCTGATCTTGATCGATCATACTCTCCATTCTTAGAAGACAAATTGGATTGAAAAAATTGAAGTGAGTGTGTGTTTAAGGTGTATCTAGGTGTTTGCGTATGTTTCCCGCTCTTTATGAGAATTTGGGGAAAATGGCAGAGAGAATAATATATGATGATTTTTAGGGTTTTACAAGGGTGGAGTGGAGCAACTAGTAACTCGGGTCGGTTTAATCATCATTCGGGTCGGGTAAAGACATTATGTCGGGCCATGATTGTTGTTGTTGAAGTTGAATGATCGACTTTTTATATATGTCCCTAAAGGTATATGATAATTCTAAAATAGCCCAATATTTTATACGATTACAAGACAAGTCCCTGCGATTCTCACCAAAATTATTTTTTTATGTATTTTTAAAAAATATTATCGATAGGTATAAATAATATTTTACATAATTTGTTAAATTATCCTTTATTTTTGTTTTTCCTGTTTAAACTTAGAAAAAATAATGGTAATTGATATAAATTGTAAATTTACTTATATATCTTGATAATCCTTTTTAATCTTTTGGATATACATATATAGATGAATGATTGTGTAAGAAGAAAAGTTGACCTGAGAAGCGTAATAGGGGATCTAGACTCTTGATCATTTTTAATTTTATCTTCACCTCATGAAACATGGTTATTACGGAAATTGATCTAGTCCATCTCGATACATTTCATTAATGTTGATCTTCAATTGAGATTGTTAAAAGGTCGAGATCATTTCATACGTTTCTAGTCTAGATGGATGACTATGAGGGTGTTGGTTTTCCGTATATTTGAGGTTTTCCCTTTATTTGAGGTTTTCCCTTGAATATACAGGGTCAGATTCAAATGTGAACTATTTTATTGTGAACGTGAAGACCACTAGTATCGCACCATGTGGCAATATTCAGTTTGAATATTCATGATTTATTCAAACCCAATAAAAGTTTTTTTAGTCTGAATAAAAGCTTTATTCACTCTGCATGATTTCATACTGAATAAAGCTTAGGTGCCAATTCAAATTATCGCGTGGCGCAATTTTGTTAGTCCTCATGTTCACAATAAAAGAGGAGTTCACATTTGAACCCCTCTCTCTCTCTCTATATATATATATAGTATTAGGTTCAAATGAGAAGTGCTAAAAAAATGAGAAGTGATATCCACCACTCATCCGGTCAATAAAGGCGGCTTTGACCGGGTCCCCTATTTTAATAATCTCTACTCTCCCATGAATCGCGTCAATCCCCCGTGACCGCATCCACCGTAACCGGTCAAAGTCACCTTTATTGACCGGATGAGTGGTGGAGGCCACTTCTCTACTTCGTATTTTTTTAGCACTTCTCATTTGAACCTATATATATATATATATATATATATTGTCTTATTAAAATGAAGGATCATGCGAGAAGAAGAGTTATGGTGAGAAGATAAAAGGGGATATGGACTTTAATTTCAAACTTATCCCATGAATTATATTTGATAGAGAATTGATTTTGATGCACCTTATCCTAATATACATTTATAATGAAGATCCCTTCTTATATTTCTCATCATAACTTTCATTCTCACATGAACCTAACCCTCTTGTTAATCAAATGGTCCATTTTGTAGATGTACCAGACTTGGTATTTTGGGAAACCAATGTTGTGTGCGGTCAATATCAATAATAGTGAGGGACTATTTTGACATCTTCCATAATATCAGGCTAAATATGAATAGTTTCTTCTAGTTGGTAGCCCCACGGCGCCACCTAGTTTAGAAGTTACATTTTCAGCCCTTATACTTTTCAAGTTGATATTCCTAGTTCGAATTTGTTAAAAGCACCGCCCCAATGGTCCGTGTCCGCACTTTAGCCATCATATATAGAAAGGTCTTCCAACCTTGTTTTCTTCAAAATCACACTTCTATACCTCATGCAACCTTTTAGACAATTTTTCTAATAAAATATTCATTACAATATTATTGCGTGTCATATCTATATATCTATATATATATATATATATATTAAAGAAAAGTTTTTGCTGATCTCATGATTATGAAATTGAGCTATTTGATTGGCCAATTAAAAAAGAATCATCTGTCATCAATTATTCTTATTATTTTAATACCATAATTATCTTTATAATTTACATTTTTTATCCTTAGAATAATTTGATTAAATTACTTTTTATCCATTAGTTTCTCATCTTTCACTTTACATCCTTATCATTTTAAAATAATAATAATATATATTAATTAAAATGCATTAAAATTTTTGTTTTTTCTTTTTAATAAATTATATCATTATAATTTATTACCACTACACATATTTTATTTCTGAATCCCTCCAGTTTTAAAATCATTCACGAAATTCAAATCTTTTGACAAAAGAATAATAAATTTTCAGTTTTTAAAATTTTAACAGCTATTAGATAACTAAAATATCTATTGTAATAAGCAATTATAATGGCAATTGTAGTATAACATATAATTTACATAACTATTTAAATGGTAATGACAATTGTCATGTAAATGTCTATTCTTATTAAAAATTAAAATAACATGTTTCAAATGTCCGTATAATATACGGGTCATTAACTAGTTAAAATAATAAATAAGTCTAATTTGTTATTAATAATAATTAGCCTTATATTACTATATCTTAGATCAAAATTGTCATAGTTGGGTTATGTATCCATATAGATGCATGACTAATTGTTGGTTCAAATCATCAAAGATAATTGTTGGCGGACCACGCTCCGATTCAATCAATTAATCGTAATTGAAATGCTTGTATAACCGCTTAACTTTTGAGGGATACACTAGAATATATCTTAAAGATGCACCTTTTATTATTTGTTGCTACTCGGTGATGTTGATTTGCCTTCTCTATGTAGTGTTGTTGCCTAAAGATCAAGGGAGATGGAGAAAAAAATATTTTATTTCTCAAATAGACACAATTGACTTTTTCCAAGTCAAACCATATGAACTTTTCCATGGGTCCAAACATGGACTTTTCGAACCTTTAGAACCGCCTTAAAGGTACACCCCTCAACAAACAAATTAGTTTACCGCTGCATATTAGTTCTAGAGAGGCACATATCCATATCCTCGATCCTGATTGTCTATCTAATTTTTTTGTCACTGTATAATAACTTAGATTAATCATCTTTATAGTCAACGATTGCCTAGTTTGTATGGATAAAAGAACGCTTTAATTTGTTCCAAATTCAACACACATATATGGTGTTGCTTAGGTTTTGGCCCGCTAGTAACATGAACAAAAGATTTTGTGATCAACTACATTTGGGGTTGCTTTAAAGTCTTTGGCAATATTTTCAACATATTTAGACAACCAAATTTGGGGTTATTTAGACAACTTGTAAATCAAAAACAAGTACAAAATTTCGAGAAACAAGAACACCAACCAAATATTCTATTAATTTGATTATAAAACAGGAAAAGAAAGAAAAAAACAAATATAAAAATCGTGACACATAGTTCAAATGACTATTAAACCATACTATATTAATATGCATGAATCTTACTCAAATATGGTCTTAATTTGATGGGTATGACCAAAATCATATGCCAACACCAAACTTCCATCCATTCTCTTTAACAGAAACCTTTCAACCAACACATAGCAACTAAATTTGCTCCACCTTCCGATCCCTTCAAACTTCTCTTCTCTCTTCACCCTCGTTATCCTTTTATCTCCACCACTCACCCATCCAACCTTTTCTTCTTCCCACCTCATTCTTTCAACAATTTCCATGTTCAACCCTACACTTTTTTCTTCATTAACACCCTCAAGAGACGTAAACCATATGACACCGTTTACCACATTTTTCTCGTCCCATGTCGCCTCCCTATGACTCTCACCGATAAAAACTGCTTCACTACGAAAAGCTGTTGTCATGGATACAATATTTTCTGTATTGTTATGCTTGTTTTCTTGTTCGAAAATTCGTTCCCATCTTTGCTCCAGTGTCATATCATAAAAGATGGACTCTTTCACCTGATCACTCAGTCTTCCTTCTTTAATAAATATAAAAGGACAATACCACTTGCCAACAACCACGGGTGTAGAAGTTTTGGTTGAGGGTTGGAAGTTAAATTCAGGAGTTGAGAACGAATAGCAACATTGATCCCTTTTGCTTCACTTAACTCGTAGTGTTTAGGTGTTTTAGTGTAAATTTCCCAACCTTTTCTCCTTAAGAAATCTGGAGGGAAACCATCATCTGCGAGAGATTTTGCATAAAAGCTACCGCTACTTTTACAAAGTGTGTTGTAAGGAATTATCTCAAATTGTTGGTATATGTCGTGTGGGTCCAATGGCCTTGGTTTTACATCACGGACACAATTGCAAAAGCAACATGGCGTCATGTCTTCCTCCTTTGAACACGCAAACGCTTCCCTGAAAAACTTTTAGTAGTTAGCTTGTTTAGCAATGATGATATGTGTTTGTGTAGCCTTCTAATCATCGAATAAATTCAAGAATAATTAAAAGTAAGCCATTCAAGAATAATTAAAAACTTTTTCTTCCGTTTTTTATAGGTTTGTGTGAAATTTCACATGTAAAGCTATACAACTTTATATGAAGTTCCAAATGAAGCTTCGTATGAAGTTTAACAAATGAATCTTCACATATGAAGCTATGCAGATTTATATGAAGCTTTGCATTGAGCTTCATATATAACAAGTTTAATATGTGTAGCCTCATATGGATTTTTTACATTTAAAACTTCACATGAAAAACAACTTATTATGTGTTGTATGCATACATACCCTTTATGCGATCCATGTGGTTTTATCGCATAATAACGATTCGAAGACAGTGGTTGGTTGAGGACCGGAATAAAGATCACTTCCTCGTAAGAAACATGCCGATGTTCACCTCCCCCTGACGAGTACCTTGTGGTCAATATTTTGTTCTGAGGAAACGGCAGCTGTGCAAGATACCGATTCTTGCACAATCCAAAACACGAGTATGTTTCAGACTCTTCATCTTGGATCACCAAGTAACCTGAGTTCGGATTTTCAGGAGGCAAATAAATAGCTTCAGGAAAGCTTTTATAGTAAGAAATGGATCGCGTAGTATACATATTCGAACCCAAACCCGTTGCACTTTAAAGATCTAGTTTTGGCTTGTGGTTTTGAAAATGGTTTGATTGATGTGATTACACACATTTATATAGAAGAAAGATTTGGTATTCAAAGTGATTTACTTGGAGAAGTTAAACAAGTAATTAGACTTTTATTTGGGCATTCTATTTTGACCAAGTCAAACCGTTGACTTTTATCATCAACAACAAAGGTTACCTGGGATATATCGAGATCGGGTTTTATATTTTTATTATATGTGAAGTTTCCTAACAATGTCTTGGTACTTGGGATAGAAATTACTTGGTAGTTTCCAATCAAAACAACATTATTTTTAATAGTGAATCTTACCTAAGAGATTTGTAAAAGAAAAATAATACTACTATAGCAAAATTAGTATTATTAGGAGTAATTATCATGGTTCTAAGTAATTAGTTATGGCCTCGTTATGGTGCGTTTTGGTGTCAAGGTTTGGGGTCACCGTCACGTTAACCCCTATAACTCCACTCTAAGGCTTAACTTTCATTGTAACACGTTATGGTGCGTTATGACACGTTACAACGAGTTATTTTGTAAGGCTTAAAATTACTTTATATATATAAACTTAAAGAATTAATGATAACCATGTATAAGACTTAAGACTTGAATAACATACAAAGGAAAAATTAAGACTAAAACCATAAATAGGTAAATGCTTAATCTCCATTTCGTACATGGATAATCGAACATGAATTTTTTGAGGATTAAAGAAAGTATTGACTAAATATTCATGACATTTAATATCGATTTTGCATTCATGATATCATTTTTTATAAGTTCTATATACTTTATATCAATTATAATTATGTACAAGTATGTGTGTATTTCGCTTTAGGGCACGCCTTGAAAAACGCCATAGCCTCGCCATAACTCGTAAGACTTGATGCTTAACCTCCCCGCGACGCCACACCTCACGTCATTTAAAACCTTGGGAATTATTGATTGAAATCCAATTAATTTAAACGGCACCAATCTAATTTGTGTTGGGTTTTGTCATTTAATTAATTCAATCCAGTTCCAATCCATACTAATCCATTGGATGTAACAAATAGTTGTGAACTGAATTGAATTAGATTCATTATATTTTGATTACTTTTGATACCATTTTCAACCAATAAATCAATCGTTTCAACTAGCTATTAATAGTATCTTTAATTTTACTAAGAAATGATATCATCAAATATTAATAATTATGGAGGTGTATGGACTTTAGATGTGTGCTTTAAAAATGTTTATTGATTTTATTAGCTTATTAAAAAACTAATAAGCTAAAATTAGTGTTTGGATACTGAAAAACAGCTTTGAAAAATGCTTTTTGAAGAGCTTACAAACGTGATTTTTGAAAAGTCACGGGTGAGTGACCTTTTGATGAGCAAAAAACTAATCAAAACACTTTTTTAAAAACTTATTTCTTCACTACCATAAATCAATAAACACTTTTAGCCAGATGCTCTTTTGGACCTCAAAAAACACTTTTTTTTTAGGGGAAAACCCGGCAATATTATAAAAGAAAAAGACAAAGGGCACTAACACCCAACAAGAAAGTCAAAACCATAGACAAGCCCTATGGCAAACCAAAACCAGAAAAGCAAACAACCAACCAAAGAGGAAAACATCCAACCTAAACAAGAACCACCAACACGACAAAAACAAACTAAACAAACACAAAGGGACCAACATCAATCCGGACTGGCACTCAACTTCCAGGATGCCACACGAGACAGAACCAGCTCCCGAACCTGCTTGAACAAATGAATAGGAGAAAGCTTCACATCATTAAAAACTCTCCGATTCCTTTCCCTCCAAATAAGATAAACCGTGCTAGATAACGCCAACTTGTGAATTAGCTTTTTAGGACCTTGGTTATCACTTAGTGATTGCACCGGAAAACCATGCAATCCAACTTCCCTTTTAACGCGTCTCCAAACCTCACGGGTAAACGGACACGAGAAGAAAATATGGTCGTGCGTCTCAATACAAACGCCGCAAAAGACACAAAGTAAGTCTGGAGGGTCATGCTTCCAAATAACAATACGATCCTGTGTCGGTAGCCTCCCATGACAGGCGGTCCAAACACAAAACCCATGCTTTGGGATATGGCCCTTAAACCAAACATACTTTCTCCGGTGTTGAACACTCTGATGCGTCCCAGCCAAAGATCTCCAAGCCTCCCGAATAGTAAACTCCGTCAAAAGACCATGTATACCCTTCCATCTTAGCAAATCATCCGCATCTGATAACTGAGGTACCGGTACGGCAAAAGCTAAAGGGTTATTACTCACCCAATCTTGTGGCCAATTCCCATTACAAGAGATTAACACATCCCGGACATGCGATTCGGAGTCAAACCCCGCATTGTGAAAACGACGGTACGACATAAGAGATGAAAGTGGTCCAGCCTCCATCCAAGTATCCTCCCAAGCATTAATCTGTGTTCCTTTGCCAACCTGAAAATAGAAAAATTTCCTAACCATTGGTCGGATCTCCAAGATTTTCCGAAATATCCATGACAAAAAACACTTTCAAACACCCTCTATCTATATATCATCTATATATATATATATAAAGCCGAAACATTGATCGATGACGTGACATCACCTCATTTTTTCTCAATTTTTGTTTTTTTAATTTCTCCTAAATTAAATTAATTTTCTTAATTTATTAATTACTCTTTAATTCTTTATTAATTATGACATTAAATGTCCTGTCTATTAAATCATTTTAATTTTAATTAAGAAAATCAATCATACTATTTATTGTATTTATGTTAATTAATAATTTATTTATACTTTTTTATGTTATTAACCTTTCATTTTCCTTTAATTTATTTCAAGTTAATCATCCATTTCTCATATATAAGTACAAGTGATTTTTTGTTTTTGTTAATAAATGTTATGGTTTTCAATTCTTTGTCATACAATAACCTACCTAACATTCTTCCTTTCTAACACATTCTTTCTTGCTAAAAGATCATACGATGGTATGAAACTTTTGTTTATGGTTAGGCTCTTTAAAATTATGTTAACTTCATATAACTTTTATGTTATGTGTTTTGTAGTAAGTGACATGAGTGGAAACAAGTTTTAAAGATCGTCAAGGATGCATAAGAGCATCAAAACTTCATCACCACTGTACACATATACATCATAACATGTAAGTTTCTTTTATTTAAATACTTTCAGTTTATTCTTGATTTTCTCTATTTATAGTTTCATAATGTATTATACCTTAATTCTCATTTTTTGTATATTTTTTTCTTAGGAGCATAACCATCATGCAAAAAACATATTTTGTATTGTTTATTCAAAGATTACATTGTTACTCACAAAAAATCGTAAATCTACATTTTTATGTTCGATTATTGTTTGATGTATATCTTAATGTATTTTTAGTGTTACATTTGAGAAGTTGAAGTTTTATAAGCATGTAAATCAACTAATATTATCAAAGTTTTATAAATGATAAGACATGGCTTAAATGTTCATTCAAATTATGGTTCAATATTGATTTATATAGTTATGCTTCATTTACATAACTAAACATTTCATGTAATGGTTAAATAAGACATGGCTTAAATATTCATTCAAATTATGGTTCAATATTGATTTATATAGTTATGCTTCATTTACATAACTAAACATTTCATGTAATGGTTAAATAAGACATGGCTTAAATGTTCATTCAAATTATGGTTCAATATTGATTTATATAGTTATGCTTCATTTACATAACTAAACATTTCATGTAATGGTTAAATATTTTATTTTCACTTTATATAAAATAAATGAATGTACAAAATACTTTTTAATAACAAATTGTTTTTTTTTATTAATCATATTATTATTATTATTATATTGTTTTATGGTTATTTAAACATATATTTTCATTTGAATTTTCTTTACATAATCTAAAAATTAAAAGTAATGTGATATGAATGAATTAATATATCATGTAGGAAGATAGAAAATTGAAACTTGAAAATGCATAAATAAAAGAATGAACATAGGATGGTGTTGGTCCCAAGTAGGTGACCTTCAAGCTAGGATAGTGTTTGGGATTATAGAAGGGGGGGGGGGGGGATGAATATAATCGCACAATTTTTCACTTTTAAATTCTTGTTATATTAACAATATGAATTTACAGATTGTTGCGGAAATAGAAAAGACAAATAGTCTAAACTAAACAATCTAAGTTCTTTCACTATGCACTAAGTGAGAAGATGTAAGAAAGAAGATAGAGGGAAATAAGAAAGAAAGGACTTGAGTATTTTTGGATGCAGAAGAGGTATAGAGAACATCTTCTCCACGTCCAATTTATACTCCATGCATTAAATGCATGCAGACCTACTTTTGTGACGTGTCACGCTGTAGTTGGTCTGTTGTACTATTTACTATAAACAAATACTCTTTGCATGGTGTGCAAAAAGAGTATGTTTGTAAACAGTTGCCTTGAGGTCTGATAAGTACGGAGGGAACAGTAAAGAGACCGTCCTTATGTACTTTTGTGTCAGTAAAGGCGGATAATCCTTTTGTGCATTAGACTAAGACACTTTTCTAATCCTTCAGGATCAGGATACTGATCAGTGACTAGGGTCCTGATACTGATGAAGTTCAGGGTCACTTATATCCTGTTGAGTCTTCAGGATGTCATACGATTTTGAGAAGCCTGCTATCACTGAGTTCCGTCTTCAGATCACGAGCATGCTGTTCCTGTCATCAGCTATTTCTTCGACGTCGCTGATGGTTCTTTGTGTATGATCTTAATGTCTTCAGGAGGTCTTCACTTTAGTGGATAGGATCAGTAGACTGCAGAACAGGCTCGTTCGTCTCCTGATACTGATCCTGATTACTATAGAAATAAGTTACAGCATAAGTAACATGGAATAACACTGAACAGATTCAGTGATAATTCCTCAAGCTATAACAGAAGTAAAAACCTATTTACTAAGTAAAGATTCAGGATCATTATCATTTCATCAGGTCTTAGGAGAGCTGGATCAACAATCTCCCCCTAAATGATAATGATAAGACAACAGAGTAATTGTCTTAATCTAGAAAGGTTAGAAATAAATCTAAGTCTAGAACTAAACAGTAGGAAATGGAACTCATAAAGGTACATGTCCCATTTACTGTTTTGAGGGATCTTTTTCAGTACTATGATGGAATAAAGTACAATGCACAGAGTTGCATTTTCATTAATTTCAGTAAGGTTACAAGAGTAAGAAAAATACACGAGTACATGAATAAAGTACTGAAAGAAAAGATTACAAAATATTCTAACTATCAGAGTCTTCGCTAACATATTCAGTCTTGACTTGTATTGGAACTGGAGTATCACTGAATGCGAGTCGATGATCGAGTATAGCTCTGACAGTGCGAATAATCTCCTTATTGTCTTGGTTTTCTTTATCCTTTTGAGCAGTGAAGAGTACTGAAACCAAGTGTTCATATGGTGCTTTGTGTAGCTCGCTAAAACGCTGAAAGCGTAGGATCTTTGAGTTGTCGCTTACACAAATACCATGAACAGGTTCTCTGATGACTTGTCCTTCAGAGAGAGAGACTCCTAAAGGGAGTGAAAGATCAAGCATCGAGAGATCCAGAGGCTTGACAACCACCCTGGGCATGTAGGGAGTTGGTCTTCTTGTTGAGGTGCCTGCAGATCTTCGAATAGGTTGCTGAGGTAGGACTGAAGAGTAGTGGAGCAGGTCATCAGGTATTTCCGTTGTCCTTCTGATGCGTGCAATAAGTCCTTCGATGACTTCTTCTACTTCAGCCCGATAGTTTTTGTTGGCTTTGGGAAGTAGGGATCTGATCTCGTTCCACTCTGACAAGTTGTAACGATCTAACTTGTCCAGAGTGTGTTGCACGTCCTTGACTCCTGAGCGTTTGACGGTGATCCATGTTTTTGCTCTTTTGCCGCGAGTTCGGCTGAGATGGATTCCAGAGATAGCAACACCATGTTTTCTTAGGTGTAGACGATCTCTGCACCAGTCAAGCTCAGCGTTTACTTCTTCAGTCTGTTCCTTTGCATTTTTGTTGAAGACCTTCAGAGCAGCCTTCTGTGCAAGAATAGGATCTGCACTTATTTCAGCATCTTCATCCACAAAATCTGATGCAAGCCTTCGAGCGGCTTGAGCAGAGAGGAAGGCTTCCTTCTGCTTTTTATTGTGCTCCTCCTGAGCCTGTACAGCAGCGTTGTATTCCTCTTGTGATTGATAGGCGAACTCGGAGTCACAAGAGGTACGAAGAGGAATTTTTACTCTTGTACTCTCGAGTCGCTCTATCACGGCGTTTAAACGCCCATCCCTGTTGACAATAGCAGAGTTGTCAGGGTAATTCTCACCTTCAGATCTAGGAGAGTTAGAGGGAGGAGATCTGGGAGAAGAGGCAGGGGTAGAGAAGTCATCAGAGATGAATTCATCATCTGATGAGAGGCAAATGGTTTCAGGAGGGGCTTGGGTTTCAGGGGTTCTAGAAGAGGATGCTTCATGGTTAAAGTGGGTTGGTCTAGAAGGAATGGTTTCAGTGTTTAGGGGTGTTACTCTGAAAGTCATTCTGCTTAATTCAGCTCTTGTCTGTTCTGATGGACTATTCTCCATGAGGCGAATAATTTCACCAGTGACAGAACCAAAGTTCACATCCTGAAAGTCAGAGTTGTCTTGGTTTTCAGGTTCAGAGGTTTGTTTAGGAGAAGAATGGGGTGTTGGTTCAGGGGTAGGTTGTTTGGGTGGTTGGTAGACAACCATTTGTAGGTTGTTTATTGGAGAATCTTCAGAGGAGGTGTCAAGGGTTATGGTTTCAGGTGCAGGTTTAGATTTAAGGAGAGAAGAGATTGGTTGGTTATCAGAGGATGAGGGAGAGGATGGTAATAGTAACGTACCAGGTGCACTGAGGTTCTCCCCCTGAGATTGTGCAGGCCCTGGAGTGGGCGTTGGAATCTTCTCGACGAAGAAACCGTCGTCTTCATCTTCATCATCTTCATCATCATCTTCATCTTCCTCGTTCATTCCCCCTTGTTCGTTGGTTCTCCAGTTGGTGGAGGGGGAATAAACTGAATGGTCTCTAGGCTGTCTCTCCCCCTCAACAGGTGCCTGTACCAAGGCGGCTGTTGATAAGTTCCTCTGGAGGAGAGAGGCCATGTCGCTAAGGACTTTGCGCGAGATGAAGGAAGAGGAGATCAGGGAATGCAAAACATCCCTGTCCGCGGTGGTGAATGATGGAGGCGGTGCAGGAGCAGAGGTGAGGGCGTTGACAGCAGTGGTGAGGCCAGTCACCTGCTCCTGGAGGGCGCGGAGGCCTGCTTCCTGAGCATCCAACCTCTGAACCACTGTTGATTGGAAAGTGGTGAGAGAGTTGGTGCTGTTGTTGATGGTGGTGGAGAGTGCAGGCAGAGCAGAGGCCTTCAGGTCATCAATAGATGCCTGAAGGTTGTTGGAAGAGGTGGCCACTTGTGAGACCTTGTCATGGATGTTATCCAGACAAGGAATCGTAAGGGTAACAGCCGTAGGCGGCGGAGTGGCGGGGCGACGGCGGCGGCAGTGGCATTGGCGGCGGCGGCTTCAGCGGTACTGGCAGCGGCCTTTGCAGCGGCAAGCTCCAGTTCCAACGCCTGGAGGCATGCCTGGTGCTCGTCCTCCTTCTGTTGGAGGGGTGTGCGGGCCTCCTGCAGATGTCGTTCAGCGGACTGCCGACGTAGCTCAGCTGCGTTCAGCTGACGATCGGCGTCCGTGAAGACGAAGTCATTGAAGGGGTCATCCTGATGAAGTTGGGGATGCCCTTCAGTGGCTGCTCCTAAAGAACCTGTAGACAGAGTAGCTAAGTGAGTACTAGAAGACTCATTAGCTTTCATAAAAGAAGAGACATTAATATTTTGCTTAAAAGTATTACCTGAGGCTAGGAGGGTATCAGAGTGATTACCCTCCACGTTCTCTGAGCGTTCGAGATGAACAACCTCAGGTTCTTGTTGGACAGGAGCAGAGATGGAAGCATCTGCAGGTGAAGAAGTTTTAGATAAAGGAGATGGTTTATTAAAGAGTGTAGGCAGGGTAATGTAGTATTTCTTACCAGCCGCCTGTTTCTTTTTCTTCTGCGCCTTCAACTTGGCGCGTTTTGGAGGAGGTGGAGGAGTGGCAGAAGAAGGTTGGGGGCGCTTCAGGAGCGCAGATGAAGTGGTTGCAGCTGGGGAAGTCAGTATGGGGTTAGCTACTGACATAGCATGCAGAGAAATAGAAGAACGGGGTTTGGAAGAGAAGAGAGAGTACATACCTTCAGTGGGAGAGGTGGACTGCTCTTCATCCTCCTGAACGGGTTCAGGAACAACCAGAACAGTGGAGAGAGGGACGTCGTCAGGTTTTGGAGAAACCTGATCCAGGAACTTAGGCCCGAGGGCGTAGTTGTTGGAGTTCCCGATTTTGGGGTAGTTTGGCCCCATATGCAGTTCCAGGACTGCCGAGAAGAACCTGGTGAAGGCAACGTTGACGACCCGTTTCGTGTTCCTGACCTTCTTGACCATGTCCTCCCATATGCAGCGAGCATAGTCAAACTCGCGATTTTTGATCGCTGAGAAGACCATTTGCTGAATCACAGTGGGGAACTGCTCCGTGCTTCCTGTCTTGCCAGATAAGCACAGGCCAAACGTATTCCATATGTAATAGAAAGTAGCGTTTAGGCCTGTCTTATGGACAGTAGCAGCAGTCTTGGGAAGCATGACGCCATCCTTCACAGGCCATCTGTAGCCAATGGCGTCCAAGAATTCGATGATTTCGTCGGAGGTAGGAGCAGGAGGGAAGCGTTTCTTCTTTGGGAAGTTGAGCACATTTCTCAGAGTTCCGAAGCCAAAGGAAATTATATTTTCCTTGATTTGGAACTTGATGACCTCCCTTAGGACACCCTTGGCGTTCCTTTCCTTGGCAACAGTGGCAGTAGACCACAGTTGTTGCAGCATAGGTTTGTTCGGCTTGGGGTCTATTGTAAAAGCCGTTTTGAGAGGGCTGTTCAGGAGGAAGTTCTTTGCAGGCAGTAGATATTCCTTGCCGTCTGGGATGTCAAACAGGCCAATGACGTTGTTCTGCTTGAACTGTACGTCATGCTGCGGAATTACGATCGACAGGCTTTCAGTGGCGGTTTGCAGTGGTGTAGCTTCAGAAGAGAGTTGGGCGTCCAAAGAGGAAGTAGTAGCAGCCATCCTGTTAAACACAAAAATAACATATGTGGATGATTAAAGATCCAAAATATGCATTTTTCTTCATTTTCAATGAACACAGAATTTGTTCATAAAAATGGTGAAATCCTTTATACTTGGAATTGATTGGATACCAAAATTCACAAAAAGAATGTGTTTTGGTATTAAAAAGAAACTTTTATTTTGATGAGAAGATATCAAAATAAGAGTTTATGATTTTTTCTTAAAAGAAATAAGAAAATCATATGAAATGTTTTAACAAAAATCTCAGAAGATTTTGGGAAAACTAAGATCAAACGAAGTGATCTTAGGGTTTTTGGAAGAACGTATAACAAAATAAGTTGTTTAGTTGAAGAAAAACCAACTTACAATGTGGAAGGAACAAAGAACAAAACAAAGACACTTACGATGATCTTGTGTGAAGGAAAGTGATGAGTGTGCTTGGTGTTCTTGAGAGAAAACTTGTTCTTGCTTTTTCTTGCTAGATTGCTTAGAGAGAATTTTGTGAGCGTAAAGAGTGTAAAGGATTATGAGTGAGGTTTTTATACCTCGTGGTAGGAGAGAGAAAATGGATGAGAGAGAAAAGAGCGGCTAAATTCAAACGTAATGATGAATAAAGGAGGTTCTACGCGCGTTCACGCGCCTGACACACGTAGTGGGGAATAGGAAACGTCCCATTACGTGTCAGTACAGATGAAAAGTTTGTTTTATTTGAAAAATTAAAAACCGCCTTTTCAGGGGATGATTCCATTTTGGTGAAAGATATGTTTTATTGGAATCAGAGTACTTATCAGATAAGTACTGTTTTGGGAAAATCCTCTTATCACATTTAATGCGATAAGGTTTCAGGAGCAGAGGGAAGAAATACTTACCTGAGAATCATCAGTATTCGGATTTTGAACAAAGATTTTGTAAGTACTGAATAGAGTCATCCTCTGATGAGAGTTAGTTCAGGAGTTGTTAAAGAAAGAGTCCTGAGAATGATTATTCTATAGGATTTAACAACTGTTTGTCCTGATAAACTTCAATCATCAGGATTTAACATCCCAAGTTCACTGATGAGCATATTAAAACGCGTCACATCCAGTGGTTTGGTAAAGAGGTCAGCAAGCTGATATTCAGTAGGGACAAAATGGAGTTCAATATCACCATTCATCACATGATCCCTGATGAAGTGATATCTCACTTCAATGTGCTTTGTCTTGGAGTGTAAGATAGGATTGTTGGCGATGGCTATCGCTGAAGTATTGTCACAGTAGATAGGAATTTTAGAAAGTTGTATGTCATAGTCCTGAAGTTGATTTCTCAGCCATAGGACTTGAGCACAACAGATTCCTGCTGCAACATATTCAGCTTCAGCAGTTGATGTGGACACAGAGTTCTGCTTTTTGCTAGTCCAACTCACCAACTTCCCACCTAGCAGGTGACAACCACCAGTGGTGCTTTTCCTGTCAATCTTACATCCTGCAAAGTCACTATCAGAATAAGCTATTAGATCAAACCCTGAGTCCTTGGAGTACCAAAGACCCAGATTAGGAGTTCCCTTCAGATATCTGAAGATCCGCTTTACAGCGGTCAGATGGGATTCTTTGGGTTCAGCCTGATAACGAGCACAGAGACATGTGGAATACATGATATCAGGGCGGCTAGCTGTGAGATACAACAGAGAACCGATCATTCCTCTGTAGAGAGTCACATCGACAGATTTCCCTTTGGAATCCTTGTCAAGTGTCAGAGGAGGAGCCATTGGAGTCTTCATCGGTGTACAAGATGTGAGATCAAATTTCTTCAGCATCTCATGTACATATTTACCTTGATTGATGAAAATTCCCTTTTCATATTGCTTGATCTGAAGTCCTAAAAAGAATGTTAGTTCGCCCATCATAGACATTTTATATTCAGATTTCATGAGCAACTCAAACTTTTTGCAGAGTTTGGGATTTGTGGATCCAAAGATAATGTCATCGACATATATCTGGACAAGGAGGATATGCTTAGGGTATTTCTTTAGAAATAAAGTGCTATCGATCTTTCCACGCACAAAACCTTTAGAGAGAAGAAAGGTTGAGAGGGTATCATACCAGGCACGAGGAGCCTGTTTTAACCCATAGAGAGCCTTGTTTAACTTGTAGACGTGATCAGGGAACTTAGGATCTACAAAACCAGGAGGCTGAGCCACATAGACTTCTTCATTAAGTTTTCCATTCAGAAAGGCATTTTTAATGTCCATCTGATAAACCTTGAAGTTCATATGTGCTGCGAAGGCTAGGAAAAGTCGAATTGCTTCGAGCCTAGCCACAGGAGCAAAGGTTTCATCGTAATCAATGCCCTCTTCTTGCCTGTATCCCTGAGCCACAAGGCGAGCCTTGTTTCGAATAATAGTACCAATCTCATCAAGTTTATTTCGAAAAATCCACTTGGAACCAATGATAGTACGTTTTCGAGGCCTAGGGACGAGAAGCCAGACATTGTTTCTGATGAACTCTGCTAGCTCTTCCTGCATGGCTGAGACCCAGGCAGGATCACGCAAGGAATCATCTATTTCTTTAGGTTCATTTTCAGAGATAAAATTTACATAAAGACAGACGTTACCAGATTGGCGTCGAGTTTTAATGCCAGAGGAGGGATTACCAAGAACTTGATCAATTGGATGATCCTTGGTCCATCGAAGAGCAGGTGGCTGATACACCTGTCCTGAAGTGGAAACTTCATTTATTGATGGATCAGGGAGTAGATTTGTAGGAGTAGGCTCACTAACAGTGGTTTGAGAAAAGTCTTCACTGTTAGTGGGTTGATCAGGTTCAGATGGTATGATTTGGGTGATTGGAGTGGCATTTATCAGAGGTGGAGAGGATGTTTCAGTGGGTGGTATAGGAGGATCTTCTTCAAAACCATCAGGAAGGTCTTGAGGAGAAGGATCAGTAATAGGAGGTTCAGGGACTTGAAAGAAAGAGTCAGCCCACTGATTGATTTCAGAATTATCATTTGGGTGAGGAAAGGTAGGACCTGATTCATCAAATTTGACATGAATCGTTTCCTCTATGGATTGTCTTCGTTTATTGAACACACGGTAGGTTTTAGAGATAGAGGAGTATCCAAGGAAGATTCCATCATCAGACTTGGAATCGAACTTTCCAAGGTTATCTTTGTTGTTCAGGATGTAGCAGACACAGCCAAAGATATGGAGATGTTCGATAGAGGGTTTCCTGTTACGAAAGAGTTCGTAAGGGGTTCTTCTGAAGCGCTTTACTATCAGGGATCGATTCTGAGTATAGCAAGCTGTGTTAACAGCTTCTGCCCAGAATTGAGTGGCAAGGTTTGCTTCACTCAACATTGATCGAGCAGCTTCAATCAGGGTTCTGTTTCGTCTTTCAGCAACGCCATTTTGCTGAGGAGTTCTTGCAGAGGAGAAGTTTTGAGAGATACCTTTCTGCTCGAAGAAGGTTTCCAGGGTACTGTTTTTAAATTCAGTTCCATGGTCACTTCTTATTGATCGAACAATAAGGTTGTTGATCTTTTCCATCTTCCTGACGAACCGGATGATTTCTTCAGGAGCATCACTCTTGGCACGAAGAAAGAATACCCAAGTGTATCTGGAATATTCATCAACAATTACCAGAGTGTATTTCTTTCCAGCAATGGATTGGACGTTGACTGGTCCAAAGAGATCCATGTGGAGAAGTTGTAGAGGAGAGCTGATGGAGGAAATTTGCTTGGACTTGAAACTAGCCCTGGTCTGTTTTCCTTTTTCACATGCTGAACAAAGAGACACCTTTGTGTAGCGAAAGTCAGGAAGACCAATGACCAGGTTGTCTATGCAGAGTTGATTCAGCGTCTTGAAGTTGAGATGAGATAGACGCTTGTGCCATAGCCAATTTGTATCAGTGGAAGCACGGGATACAAAACAGAAGTTTTCAGTGGAGGTGTTCATGTTGATGATGTAGATATCAGCATGTCTCACACCAGTGAGAATGACTTCCTTTCTTCTGTTCTTGACTTTGCACTTTTTCTTGGAGAAAGAAACTTTGTGATTCTTATCACACAGTTGACTGATGCTCAGAAGATTATGCATCAGGCCTTCAACATAAGCAACTCTTTTGAAAGTAGTTACTCCGTTGGTCAGTGTGCCATACCCTCGGGTTTGGCCTTTACCGTTTCCGCCAAAGGTCACATCAGGACCTCTTTCTTCACGGTAGTTAGAGAGGACATATTTAGAACCAGTCATATGTCGAGAGCATCCACTGTCCAGGTACCAGATGCCCTTATCCTGTAAAATTCAGAGTTTAAGTTTTTCTTGGTACCCATAGAACTATGGATCCAGAATTATCAGTAGGACTGGTGGAGTCAGTGGCAGCCTTAACTGATTTATCAGTTCTTGAGGCTGGAGTCTTGACTGAGGAGACAGTCTTGACACCCTTCTTTCCTTTGACTGATTTCTCAGTCTTGGGAACCTTCTTTACCTTAGCGGATTTTTCAGCTTTGGTAGCATCAGGACACTTACTCGCAATATGGTCATTTAATCCACAGTGATAACATTTGCGATATTGAAAGCGTTTAGTGTGGTCCATAAAGTTTTTGAACTTTAAGTGAGCAGGACCAGCACCAATGTTGTTCCAGATTCAAGCTCTAATCAACATGCAAATAGGTAGAGAATGATTTGAAAGCCATATGTCATTGATTCTTGGAGAATTGATTACACACACTAACCACACCAAGAACACACACACTTAAGACCTAACTTTCTCTCTTCACTCTCTTTACACCATAAAGCACGTATGCATGTCACAACTACCAAACTAACTCACTTTGGGTATTTATACCCAAACATTAACAACCCTTACACTATAGAACATTTACACATTCTACCCTAAGAAAGTAAAACTATTACAAAGTACATTTAAAGCAAGTAAACAAACAACTAACTTTGACTTTAAACATTGACTTTGACTTTGCCTTTGTCTTCACTTCGTGCACCAATCTTGTGATCTCGGATACAATCCGATTTTGCACCCAACAATCTCCCCCTTTGGATTCGAGATCACAAAAAGAATTAGGCAAACGTCTTCAAGAAAGCATCAACACTTTAAGCATCAACGATAAGCTTCCTTGAACGATAAGCTTCCGTAATAATCTTCACGAATCATCCAATCTTCATGAAGCTTTAACAAACTTTGAACACGAAGCTTTAACAAATCAAGATATCTTCAAATAATCACCAACCTTCAAACATCTCTCGCAAACATCTCTTGTCATATCTCGTAATCTTCTCTTCGATTTGACATTTCAGAACCATCTCCCCAAAGTATCTTCAAAAAACATTTCTCGATTTTACATTTCTAAACCATCTCCCCCTTTTTGATGAAATATGAAATAATCATCAAAACTCAAGAAATGTATAATCAGATAACTCGTCTCATAAAAATACAAATATATGAAAGTACCACCATAGATATCAAAAACCATCTCACATAACCATCTCCTCCTTGTTACTCCAGAATTCCCCTTTTTCCTCCAAAGAAATACCGTCAATTCCATAAAGTAATCCGAATCTTTGCAAATTCAGATTTAAGTGGGAAAATCCTGAAACAACACATGAATCAGTTGGAATGCCTGTGAGAAGCACAAAGCAACTCAGTACAACGAATGCACTATATAAGGAGCTTTAGTGATGATCACTCCCCAGGGCTTCCGTTCAATCATCGCAAACACTAAAAGTATTCCTATGAACGTTCCGACAAAGAAACAAATTCCTTGTGTGTATTTGTGATGAAAGAAAATAAGCATCAAGTGCTTTCATAAGGCTCAAAATGTGAACATTTCACGACTCGATGTGTAGAAATGAAGTTCGAAGGCAGGACAGCTTCCTTCTGTTTCAATATCGATTTTCCAAATGAAAACCTGATAGATTATGTGCTGCGTCCCCGTGATGAAATGAAACATCTTCTTGTTAAGAAGGAAATGAGTAGCTAGTGGGGTAAAAACGAGAGTCGGCATTGGGCTTTGCCTTGTTTCAATATCGGTCACCAAAGAATGTGAACCAATAGATTATGTGGTTGCCCGGCTTAGAAGTGGTTGGTGCAGAGTATTATGTTTCTTTTAACTCTGTTCTCACACCCTCCAATTCTTTTAAACATCCTCATTTCTAACCAATCTCTCATATAACATTTTTCCGCTCAATCACTATGAGAATAACTCGACCACCTGAGTTATCTCCCCCACTCTTTGATGTAGACCCCTCACTCATTTCTCAAGGATAACTTCTTGGGTAGGATTGCCGGTTCTGGAAATCCATAGAAGTTCTGTTAAGCTCACACATCCCATGAAATAAGTTTCCTAAACATGAAAGTATAATGATTCATCGGATGAATCAAGGAGCCAATATGAAGCGAGCTCGAAGAAATATATATGTACAATATAGGAGCATAAAAAATCTTCAAACAAGTATATGACATGAGTAACATGAATGATGGAAACTTGTTTGAGAAAACTGATTCATCATATGATGTTAGATATGTTCTTGAAAAGCTTTGGAGTACACAAAATGAATGAATGTTATCTATACGAGCAAGATATAGATATAGCAATGAAGAACGTATCTGATCAAAGAAGCGATGAAGTACAAATAGGAAGATATCGAGCGTGCGTATTACCACCGAATAATATGAGCATATAGAGACATGGTAATAACAAGACAAAAGAAGCTAAACCGGTGTGTATGAATACTTGAAAAGTATATGAAAAGATAATACGCAAGTATTAATCTTTGGAAACACACGGTTAGAAAATATCCGTCAACTCATAATGATATGAAAACATTTAAAATCACACTTCTAATTCGAAAAAACGTTTGAGAATCGAGAAGTGAGTTTGAACATTTAAAAACATTTTTCATACCTAAAAGTTGTTCATCTTTCAAATATGTAAGCATGAAAGCTTAATTGAACTCTCCCCCTAAAAATGATATCTCGGTTAAGAACTCCCCCTCAAATGGATAATCTGCAAAACAAAGAAGAAATTGGTATTCATTGAAAATGAATCCTTAGATGTTAGTCAGATAATATCCAATCCAGAATAATTAAGCAACTCCCCCTTAAATTAAGATGCAAAACAGATTTAAGTTGGAGTAAGCATGCCAAGCTTGCTAACCAAAAAGTTAAAACGCTTTTCATCTAAAGGTTTAGTGAAAAGGTCAGCAAGTTGGTAATCTGTTTGAACAAAGAACATTTCGATATTACCTTTCTCCACATTATCTTTGATAAAGTGATACCGGATGTCGATGTGTTTGGTCTTGGAATGCTGAACCGGATTTGACGTTATGGCAATGGCGCTTTCCGAATCACAGTAGATAGGGACTCTCTTCAACTTGTAACCATAATCTAGTAGTTGTGTCTTCATCCAAAGCACTTGTGAACAACAACTTGCGGCGGCCACATATTCTGCTTCGGCCGTGGAAGTTGAGACGCAATTTTGCTTTTTCGAAGTCCAACTCACAAGTTTATCACCTAAAAACTGACACGATCCAGAAGTGCTTTTCCTATCCAGTTTGCAACCACCATAATCGGAATCTGTAAAAGATATTAGCTCAAAACTAGAATCTTTCGGATACCAAAGGCCCAACTCGGGTGTGCCTTTGAGATACCGGAAGATCCTTTTAACTGCCGCAAGGTGTGACTCTTTAGGATTAGCTTGAAAACGAGCACAAAAACATGTGGCGAACATAATGTCCGGTCTAGTCGCAGTGAGGTACAAAAGAGAACCAATCATGCTTCTGTAAACCTTTTGATCAACAGATTTACCGGCTAAATCAGGACCCAAAAGATTTCCAGTTGGCATTGGTGTTTTAATTGGAGAACAATCAGTCATGTTAAACTTTTTCAACATATCTTTAATATATTTTGACTGATTTATAAAGATGCCATCCGGGTTTTGTTTGACTTGAATTCCTAAAAAGAAATTCAATTCTCCCATCATGCTCATTTCAAACTCTGTCTCCATGATTTTAGAAAATTTTGTACACAACTCTGGATTAGTAGAACCGAAAATAATGTCGTCAACATAAATTTGAACTAAAAGCAAGTCATCACCTTCTTTCTTCAGAAAAAGAGTAGTATCGATCGTACCTCGTTTGAATCCTTTGGATAAGAGATGATTAGTCAGAGTTTCATACCATGCTCTTGGAGCTTGTTTTAGACCATACAATGCTTTGTCCAAGATGCATACATGATCGGGAAAATCTGGATCGACGAACCCTTCAGGTTGCTCTATATAGACCTCTTCATGCAAGACTCCATTCAAGAACGCAGATTTGACATCCATTTGAAATACCTTGATGTTCTTGTGAGCTGCATAGGCTAGAAAGATTCGAATTGCCTCGATCCTCGCTACCGGTGCAAAAGTCTCATCGTAGTCAATACCTTCTTGTTGAGAGTAACCTTTAGCAACCAATCGCGCTTTGTTTCTGACAATCAATCCGGATTCATCTTTCTTATTTCTGAAGATCCACTTGGTTTTAATGATTGATTTATCTTGCGGTCTAGGAACCAAGCGATACACTTTGTTTCTTTTGAACTGTAGAAGCTCTTCTTGCATTGCTAGAAGCCAATCAGAATCGTCTAAGGCTTGAGAGACATTCTTTGGTTCAATTTTGCTCAAGAAACTTTTGTATAGGCAGTAATTTGCAGATGCAGATCGTGTTTTAACACCATCTTTGACATCACCAATCACATTGTAGAGTGGAGGTGCTCTTGTCCATTTCAACTGAGCAGGAAGAATTGCAAGATCATCTAGATTGTTCTGACTATCATTTTCATCAATGATTGCAGGAATCTCTAATTGATCATCGGGGGTTAACTCTGATTGCTCAACACTTGGAACAGGAATAGCCTGATCAGAGTTAGAAGTAGAACAAATATTCTCCGATGGTCCAGAATCATTCACGCTTGAAGGTTCTGGGAGATCGTGAATATCAACTCTTGGATTTCTGGAAAGAATGAGATCTTCATTATCTGCACAAATATCCAGAAAAGCATCCATAAACAATAAATCGAGTTCTGAACTATTTGGAGCAGAAATAGAATCAGAAGTCGTAGGAGAAGCTTGACTATGAATTTCGAGTCCTGAACTGCTATGTTCAGAAGTCATTGACACGGTTTCATCAAAGGTGACATAAACAGTTTCCATAACCATCTTGGTTCTTTTGTTGTAGACCCGGAAAGTCTTCGACGTTAGCGAATAACCAAGAAAGTATCCCTCGTCGGCTTTCTTGTCAAACTTACCAAGATTGTCACGGTTGTTAAGAATGTAGCACCTACAACCAAAAACATGAAAAAATTTGACATTAGGAACTCTTTGGTTGATTATATGATAAGGAGTTTTCTTGAAGCGCTTAGTGATGATGGTTCGATTCTGAGTAAAACAAGCTGTTGAAACAGCTTCGGCCCAAAAGGTTAGAGGGAATCCGGAGTAAGCTAGCATCGTTCGTGCCGCTTCCACTAAGGTTCGATTTCGTCTTTCTACAACTCCATTTTGTTGCGGAGTATAGGCACCTGAAAAATTATGAGAAATACCAACAGATGTTAGATAAGCATCTAAAGTAGCATTTTTAAATTCAGTGCCATTATCACTCCTAATCTTTCGAACTGGAAGTTGCAAAAGAACTTGGATCCTCTTGATAAACTTTATGATCAATTCGGGAGCTTCAGATTTCATTCTCAGAAATTCTAGCCACGTGTATCGTGAGTATTCATCAACCATAACTAGAATGTACTTCTTTCCACTAATTGATTGAATTCTCATCGGTCCGCATAAGTCCATGTGGAGCATCTCGAGTGGTGATTGACACGAAGATTCTGTCTTTGACTTGTGAGAACTTCTCTTCATCTTTCCCATTTGACAAGCCGGACATAAAGAATCTCTATCAAATGTCAACTTTGGAAGACCTTTCACCAATCCACCATTAGCTAGTTTGCTAATATCTGAGAAATTCTGATGAGAAAATCTTCTATGCCATAGCCAACTTTCGCCTTTAGTTGCCTTTGTAAACAAACAAACTGGTTTCGACGAATCTATCACCGGAAAGTCAACCACATAGAGATTGTAAAACCTTCTCCCTTCAAAAATCTCAACACCATCACTATTAATGATAAGACAGTTAATGATGGAAAATAAAACAATGTTATAACCATCACAAAACTGACTTGCACTAAAAAGATTATGACTTAACCCCTCAACATAAAGTACCTTCTTTATGGATACCTTACCATTTGTAAGAATGCCGTAACCTTTGATGACACCAGTCGTCTTATTCCCAAAACTAACTGTTCCTCCTGGTCGTTCCACATAATTGTGCAACAACTCCTTGTAGCCAGTCATATGTCTTGAACAACCGGAATCGACATACCACATATGCCTGGCCTGTAGAAACATGTTAGTTCATCTTGGGAACCCATATCCAAATGGGTCCTTTCTTGTTGGTCTCATACATCTTTAACAAATCAGAAGATGAACCTAAAATCTTACAGTTTATACCAGACTTTGAAGTTTGTGCTTTCAATAAATCCTTAGGAATCCATTTGCACACAAACTTCACATCAACTGATTTATCTTTTGCTTTTGAAAGATTTTTCTTTTTAGCACAAAACACTTTAGCACGATGATCAAAGGAGTAAGCATGAGATTTATCATGAGAAACACCACTAGATCTCTTCTTGTTAACATGACTAGAGTTCAACGAAAAAGAGTTATCACCACATTGAGTACAATGCAAACGTTGCATAGCAAAAAACATTAAGGCAGACTCAAAAGAGTTTTGACACTTATTGAATCTAACATTCAGATTACATTTATTTGCATCATCAACGGATGACTTTTTAACAAAACGCTTTTTCTTCTTTGAATCTTTCTTCTTCCACCCTAGGCCATGTCGTTTAAAACTTTTTAAATCTGTAGAATCAGAAGAACTTGAGTTAATAGGTGTCTTAGGAACTGAACATACATCAGATGAATCTTTTGAAGATGTTTCAAGTGTAGCACAAGAAGTACTTCCTACCTCAAAAGTACTTGCATCAAAATTAATTGAACAAGTTTCAGACTTTGACAAAGTACATGAGGATTTATAATCTTTTGAAATTCCACTATCACTTGAAACATTTACAACATTTGGTTTATCTTGTGTACTCGACTTTGGTTTTTCAAAAACAGCACCAAATTCCACATCTGGTAGTTTGAGTTCTGATTTAAGGATATCTCCTTCAACCATACTATCTAAACTTTTGTACACAAGATATCCATCTTTGTCAATAACAGCATATGTACTTAACTCAGTGACTTCAGGCTTAACACTTTGATCAAAACAAGGTGGAGTTTCTTGAGACTCAAACATGGGGTTTGAAATAAAATTTATCTTTTCTTCCTCAACACCCGCTTCAATATCATCATCATTATCAGAATCAAAACATGGTTTGGTCTCATCAGAATCAGAATCAGACTCATAATCAGAAACGCTTTTATTTTCTGAAAGATTATTAACTTGAATAAACTCAGAAAGATTTTCATAATCTGTTTCTTTTTCAAGTTCACTTGTCTTATCTTCAGATTTAGGAGTAGAATCAGTTGTCATTGACTCATTTTCAATATTGTTACTAAGCTTTTCAGATTCAGTTGAAAAAGACTTTACATCTTGAGAATACAAAGAAACACACTGAGTATGAGAAAACTCGGGTTTTCTTGTTTTATAACTTTGATTTAAATCATCATATTGAAAATTACATGTGAAATCAAAGTTATTCTTTCTCTTTGGCTTTGAATCTGAAAAACTATCACTTGAGTCATCAACAACTTTTTCTTTACCTTTATCCGAAGAATCAGATAATGAACTACCAGATTTTACAAAGGTCTCATTTATTTTTGGAAAACTTAAGTTATCAAATTGATAAAGACCTTTAGGGGCTTTCTTTAAAACATCATTTTCAGGTAAACCTAACCCCATTTTCGGATTGTAAAATCTAGTATCTTTTAGATTATTTGTCAAAAGCTTAAGCGTCTGTTGAGTCTGACCTCTTTTGATATTAAGATCCTCCAACTGTTTGATTTTAGCATAAGCCTCAGATCTATCTTGAAAACAAACTTCATATTTGATCATATATTTAGCTTTTTCAGACTCCAAATTTACTAAAGCACTCTTCATCTCAGAAATTTGAGATTCTAGTTTGGCTTTCTCTTTCCTAATCTCAGCCTTTTCAAGCTCACGATCATCAGCTAAAGATTTATATAACTCACATTCATTACTGAATTCAATGACTCGAGCTCTTTCGAACTTAATCTTTTCCTTCAAGTCATCAAATTCAGTTTTTAAAATTAAAAACTGTTCTTCTAAAGAGCATTCATCATTATCAGACATATCCGAGTCGGAAGGAGTTTGACTTACCTCATTTGATGCCTCGGTCTCTTTGTGAAGGTTGATGGTTTCTTCCACACTTGCCATGAGATTGTAGTGAACTTGTGTGAAATGAGCAGAATCCTCATCATCAGAAGTATCATCATACCAACATTCCTCTTCCGCCATCAAAACTTTACCTTCACTCTTGCGTTTCGCAAGTTGAGCCTTCTTTGAGTAGTAGTCAAAATCCCTGACTTTCGGTGCTCTACAATCTTTGACAAAATGGCCTGGTTTGCCACAGTTGAAACATACATTTCCTTTCTCATCTGTCTTTTCTTTCTCATAACTCTTCCTCTCCGGCCTTCTCTCATAGTCCTTTGGCTTGTATTTATCTCTTTTGTAGTTATCGAACTTGGGTTTCGAATAGAACTTCTTCTTCCCATAACGTTTGTGAATAGAACTAGACAAAAGAGCAAGCTTGTCGGCAACTCGCTTCAAATCAACATCGGACTCAGAACTTTCATTTTCAAGGGATTCTGAATCAGAATCAGACAACTCGGTGACTAAAGCCTTTGAATGGCTTTTCTTCTTTGAACTAGCACTAGGGAGCACACTCTTCTTCTTTTCAGTCAACAGGGCCAAAGAATCAGAAATACTCTTCTGCTTCATCACAATATCTTTGACTTTCACTTCATGCTGACTAAGAATGGAATACAAGTCATGCAAGTCTTCTTCCGCCAAATTCTTGTTCATTTGTAGATTAACCGAGTAATGATCCCATTCCGGATTGAGATTCTTTAGAAACTTGAAGTTTATCTCAGAAGTAGACTTTTGCATCCCATTTCTCCTCAAATCATTCAGAATGATGTTGAACCGACTATAAGAATCTGCAAGTGTTTCTCCCTCTAAAGCCTTAAACCCTTCATACGCTCCGATTGCTTGGTTTAGCTTAGCTTGAATTGATCTTTCCGTCCCTTGAAACTGTTTCTCCAACTCATCCCACAACTCTTTCGCAGTATTTCTACTATCAACCCGATTAAACAAATCGTTCGGAATCGCCATCGTGAGTAAAGTAAGAGCTTTGTCATCAAGTTCAGCTCTAATCTTTTCAAGCTCATTGTAGTGCCGAAAGAGTTTGAACACTCGTCTTGGTTCAATAGCAGGAGTAGTGGCAGTCTCGGGTGTGCCCGGAATATCAATGTACGGCTTGATCGGACCTTCTTGGATGCTCACCATGAGTGTCTTGTCGATGTTGTTAAGAAACTGAATCATCCTCACACGCCAATGAGGATATTCTCCAATTTGAAGAACCGGAGGTTTGGACTTTGAACCCATGCTTAATAGACCTCTTGACATCTTCGTAGAACTTGAACACGATCGAAAATTCACTGAAACTGGTAGATTTCTTCCGAACTTCTGGAGGTATACAAATCTGAGAATCTGTAGCTAATCTGAACACTTCTTTTGATCAACGAAAAGGTTAGTGACAAAAGTCAAAAAGTCAACAGAAAAGTCAACCGTGAATAGTGAAATCCCGAGAAAAAATATTTTCCAAAAATTTGAAAGTTGATTTTGACTGCAAAATTGAAAGAATAGTCCAGAAAATCAACCTCTCGGAAATCACCAAAATCTCGGAAAAACCGGCATTTTTCGGGAAAAAATGACCTTCTTAACAATGACTGAACTTTTTCACCGTAGAATCAGATAAGAAGTCTAAAAAAGTTTACGTGAAAAAAACGCCCAAAAAACGCTTCCAGACTTTTTTTTTTTTTGCTTAAACTAATCCGATTCGGAAAACACGAAACTCCGATTCGGATTTTTCAATTTTCCGAATCGGAAAATATGGTTTTCCGAATCGGAAAAATAAACCTGATAGAGTTCCGAGAAAAATTTCGAGTTGGTATTTGGGCAATTTCCGAATCGGAAAATGATGTTTTCCGAATCGGAATTTGACTAATACCAAGTCGGAAAACGAGTAAGATCAGATCTAAACAACAATTCAAGTCCAAAAAAATTTCCGATTTGGAAAATTTCAAAAATCCGGTTCGGAAAACTGGTATTTTCCGATTCGGAATTTTTGAATATTCCAATTCGGAAAATATGAACAGAATTCGGAAAAAACGAGGAAAAACCGAGCAGAAGGTAAAAAAACTCAAAAATTACTGCTCAAAACACCAAATTTTGACTCAAAATCACTCACAAACAAAGTAAAAACATCATTTTAACCATACACAATCAAATTTACATCCAAATCAATGATCAAAATAAGAAAATCAAACCTCAAACCTCCATTTTTTAAAAAACACAAAAGCTTAAGAAATCATACCAAATTCAATGAATTTCCAGCTCTGATACCACTTGTTGTTCCAGATTCAAGCTCTAATCAACATGCAAATAGGTAGAGAATGATTTGAAAGCCATATGTCATTGATTCTTGGAGAATTGATTACACACACTAACCACACCAAGAACACACACACTTAAGACCTAACTTTCTCTCTTCACTCTCTTTACACCATAAAGCACGTATGCATGTCACAACTACCAAACTAACTCACTTTGGGTATTTATACCCAAACATTAACAACCCTTACACTATAGAACATTTACACATTCTACCCTAAGAAAGTAAAACTATTACAAAAGTACATTTAAAGCAAGTAAACAAACAACTAACTTTGACTTTAAACATTGACTTTGACTTTGCCTTTGTCTTCACTTCGTGCACCAATCTTGTGATCTCGGATACAATCCGATTTTGCACCCAAAAACCAAGTATGCCTTTAGCATTAGACATAGGAGGAATAGATTTCTTCTCCTGAGTCTTTTGCTTCAGGTCAATCTTCAGTCTAGGAGCAGGATGCTGAGAGAAAGACTTTGATCCTGAGACTGAAGGACCACCACCCAGAACTTTGTTCTTGGGTTTAGGATCCTTGGTCTTTGAAGGTGTTTTAGCTTTGGATTTATCCTTGGCTGAAATCTTTTTGCTCTTAGGAGCACCTTCAGAGTGTGTGTTAGAAGAGGAAGGGATATTTTCAGAAGCATTATGAATGGGAATAGAAGAAACAAATTTTCCAAATTTGAGCATGGAACTTTCATACTTAGTTTCTTCATACGTATATCTATGAGTGAATCCAAGACCTCTTTTGCTTTTGTCAGATCTCCCTGAAGCTAATATTTCATCAACTTTTTCAGAGGCGTCACTCCATCCTTTGATGGTGACTTTTTCAGCATTTAGTTGAGCAAGGGCTTTTTCTTTGGCAGCAAGAGCCATTTCTCTTTCAATACAGAGAGTTTTATTTACAGTGACCTGGTCCTTATAATTTTCTTCCAAAATGGTAAGCTGTTTTATTTTTTCTTGACATTCTTTGAGTTGTCCTCTAAGATCAATATTCATTTTTTCAGCAGAGGTTTTACCATTAAGGGCTTTGTAAAGATCGAGAGTGACCAGGTCCAACTGAGTTAAGCTTTCAAGAGGGATGAGAGGAATAGGTACCTGACTGGAAGAATCAGTCGCAGAGGTTGAAGCTTCAGGAGTTGTGGAAGAAGAAGCTTCAGGAGCCTGAGTAGGAGTCTCTTCAGGGACCTCTTCTATCTTAGCCATGAGAGCTAAGGTAGGTTCCTCAATAATGGCCATCAGTGCCACTTGAGTGTCTTCCTCATCAGATGAGTCATCAGAGGAGACATCATCCCAGTCGCAGTCTTCTGCGATTAAACATTTGCCTTTGCGCTGAGTTTTCATCTTTTTGTATTTTTCTTTCAGGCGCTGGTATTTGGGATTCTTGGAAGAAGATTTAGCAGAGGAGGGAGCAAACTGACTTTTCTTGTACCTGCAATCATTAGCAAAGTGTCCTTTGCCCTGACAGTTGTAGCAGATAGCAGTAGCCTTATCAACAGGGTCTGATTTAGGCTTGTCAGTAATAGTAAGATGTTTCTTTTTGTGGAAGTTTCCCTTTTTGGCAAACTTCTTGAAAGATCTGGTTAACAAAGCAAGAGATTCATTGAATTCAGGATCTTCTGACATGTCAGAGTCAGAAGATTCTAATTCAGTAATAGTTATTGAAGAAGGAGTGGCGACAGTAGGAACTGAGTCAGAGACCAATGCAATAGAGTTACTTTTGGTATCTTTAGAGTCTCTTATGAGATTCTTTTTCAGTTTCTTCTGTTGTTCACGGTTGAGAAGAATACCGTACAACTCACTTAGTGTGAGTGTCTTTATGTCCTTTGACATAGTTAAGCAGGAGGTGTAGATTTCCCAATGTTCAGGAAGAGCTTCCATGAACTTGGTAACCACCTCAGAGTTAGAGTAGGTAGTACCGATAGTCTTCAGATCAATCAGAAGACAGTTGAATCTCTGATGTAGCTGGGAGAGAGTTTCATCCTTCTGGTGAATAAAACTTTCGTACTGTCGAACCAAGAAAATCTTTCTTGATTCCATGAGTACAGCAGTACCTTCGTATTGAACACACAGAGTGTCCCATATCTCCTTAGCAGAGCGAAGGTGACAGACAGAGTGGAAAACGTCATCAGGAAGTGACATGGCAATGCGAGACCTAGCCTTAGTGTCAATGTTGACCAGGCGTCTGTCTTCATCATTCCAGTCAGTTACAGGCATCACCAGCTGCCTTTCAGGTACAGCTGGTTGGCCAGCAGCAGCAGGAATGGGGTGGACGGTTTGTGTAGGCACATGTGGTCCATTTTCCAGAAAGTATGGAATCTGGGGATCAGAACCAGAGAGAAAGAGTTCCATCCTGGTTTTCCAAAGAGAGAAGTTATCTTTGTTAAACCTAGGAGGCTTTCCAGCAGAGCCGGTATCAAAGTAGTTATCCTTAGCTTGAAGAGCCATAGAATAAGAAGAGAGAGGATCACAAGATTTTTCTAAGAAGAAAATGAGAGCTTGTATTCGCTCTGATACCACTTGTTGGTCCCAAGTAGGTGACCTTCAAGCTAGGATAGTGTTTGGGATTATAGAAGGGGGGGGATGAATATAATCACACAATTTTTCACTTTTAAATTCTTGTTATATTAACAATATGAATTTACAGATTGTTGCGGAAATAGAAAAGACAAATAGTCTAAACTAAACAATCTAAGTTCTTTCACTATGCACTAAGTGAGAAGATGTAAGAAAGAAGATAGAGGGAAATAAGAAAGAAAGGACTTGAGTATTTTTGGATGCAGAAGAGGTATAGAGAACATCTTCTCCACATCCAATTTATACTCCATGCATTAAATGCATGCAGACCTACTTTTGTGACGTGTCACGCTGTAGTTGGTCTGTTGTACTATTTACTATAAACAAATACTCTTTGCATGGTGTGCAAAAAGAGTATGTTTGTAAACAGTTGCCTTGAGGTCTGATAAGTACGGAGGGAACAGTAAAGAGACTGTCCTTATGTACTTTTGTGTCAGTAAAGGCGGATAATCCTTTTGTGCATTAGACTAAGACACTTTTCTAATCCTTCAGGATCAGGATACTGATCAGTGACTAGGGTCCTGATACTGATGAAGTTCAGGGTCACTTATATCCTGTTGAGTCTTCAGGATGTCATACGATTTTGAGAAGCCTGCTATCACTGAGTTCCGTCTTCAGATCACGAGCATGCTGTTCCTGTCATCAGCTATTTCTTCGACGTCGTTGATGGTTCTTTGTGTATGATCTTAATGTCTTCAGGAGGTCTTCACTTCAGTGGATAGGATCAGTAGACTGCAGAACAGGCTCGTTCGTCTCCTGATACTGATCCTGATTACTATAGAAATAAGTTACAGCATAAGTAACATGGAATAACACTGAACAGATTCAGTGATAATTCCTCAAGCTATAACAGAAGTAAAAACCTATTTACTAAGTAAAGATTCAGGATCATTATCATTTCATCAGGTCTTAGGAGAGCTGGATCAACAGATGGTATATGTTTATGGTTAAGCTCTTTTAAATTATGTTGACTTTATATAACTTTTATGTTTTTATATTTAGGATGAAAATACTTAAAGTTTTTTTTTTTATATATAGTTCTTTTATTCAAACGAAAAGGAGAATTACAAAATAAAAATAGACATCTTTAAGTAAAATACATGTATTTTAAAAACACTGTTAGACTGGACAATTTTCTAAACATACGCCTCTATATTTTTTAAATCCAATCATCTAAATGTAAAATTATAATTTTTTATTAGCCGACTTATATATCATCAAGTAAGCCTATATTTTTATTGGTGGTGCGGTTTTTTTTCCGGTTCGGTTCGGTTTTAAAACCGAATGGTTGAAATGGTTCGGTCTTCGGTTTTTTGCTTTTCATCTTTTTATGTTTTCAATTTCTTTAATTTGTTCAAAAATCGTGTTTAAGTTCTTAAAAATTAATTCATTAAATATATAATATAAAATCGAAAATTAAATGTATATACCATCATGTGTGTGAAGTGTTTAAATTTTTTTAAGGGTTTTAAGTGTTTAAAAAAAAATTAAAGACAACAAATTTTAAAGAAAGATGTGTAAAGTTTTTGAAATATGAGGGTCAAATTTAAAGGTCTCTCATCCAAACGTTACTTTGTTTAATAAGAGAAATAAAAGAGTTTACCAATTTTTTAGTAAATTATAATGAATGATATAAAAAACTTGTGTTCATTTATGTTCTTTCATAAAATAAACTTCATATTATGATCAAGATTAAATCGATGATCGGGTATCTATCGATGAACAACGGATGTTAGTTGTTTAAACAAAAAAAAATCACATTTAAATATCTAATCACTAAAATCAATTTATATAAACTATTTTAGTACATTTATTCTTATTTTACATTAAATATATTTCAATACGTTTTCTAATAAAAAAATGGCAACCGCGCGCGACGCGCGGTGAATACACTAGTTTATATATATAAAAGCAACAACCATCAACAATGAGGTGGCACCTTCTAATGCTTGCAATCCCTTCTATCTTTTTCTCATATTTTTGATTTTCTTTAATGTTGAATATGTTAAAAACTTTTTCATCCCTATATGGAACATGTGTGATACATTATTAACCTAGGTTTTATTGTAAATTTACATGCATAAGTTTAACTTACAACTCTTGATTTGCTTCTTCATTTACTTTAATTTATTTCTTAATAAATATGCTTTTCAAGGTTACAATAATAAACAAGATGAGATCCAAGAGTTGAAGACATGAAAGATTTCCTTTGGTGTGAGATGAAGAATGCAAGAGTTGAAGAAGACATGAAATTTTTTTTTAATGATATGTACAAATTATACTCTCTTAAAAATGTGATTTGTTATAACATATTTCTTCTTTTCTATATTGTTAGATTTGTTATTGTCATATTACATAGTTGTTTTTACATTTGTATCATATTGATTAGTTAAAATTTTGGTATTTGCTTTTCATGGTTGCAATAATAAACAAGATGCTATCCAATAGTTGAAGACATGAAAGATTTCCTTTGGTGTTGGATGAAGAATACAAGAGTTGAAGAAGACATGAAAGATTTCTTAGAGGTATGTATAAGTTATATTCTCTTAAAAATGTGATTTGTTATTACATATTTCTTCTTATCTATATTGTTGGATTTGTCATTATCATAATACATAGTTGTGTTTGTGATTTGCTTCTTCATTATTTTCTTTAATATCTTAATGCAATTTGATTTTGAAGGTTACAATAATAATTGAGATGAATCCAAGAAATTCCTTTGGTGCTGAATGAAGAAGATATGAAAGATTTCAAATAAGTATGTGCAATCATATTCTTTAAAAATGAGTTTTGTTATTACATATTTTTATTTTCTATATTGTTGGATTTGTTATTATCATAGGACATGATTGTGTTTACAATTGTATCATATTGAGTTGACTAAAATGTAGATAATTTGTGATTACAATATTTGATATTTTTTAATTTAAGCTTCATTGATAATAATCGTTAATACATCCATGGTAATTGCTTTAAATTTAAATTATTTCGAGATTTTTCTATTGATATCAAAGTTGTCATTGTTGTAAGAATATTATATATCGTTTCAAACTCAACAATCATCATCAAATCTTAATGATTTTTTTCATTATCAAACGTCGAAATATTTTTTTGTTGAAAACTTCATTGATTTAGTTTGTAAGGAGTTGAAACAATATTTACTTCTAGGCTTTCATTTTATCTAATACATGTTTATTTATAATTTTTTAAATACTTTTATTTTTGAATTCTTTAAAAAAGATGATACGATATTTTTGGAGGGTTTTAGAAATTATTAATATTTTTTCTTCAATTTATTTATAGTTTATTTTGTTAGTTTAACGATCAAGACAGTTAAACACTTTTAGATTTATTTATTATTCATTTTTTATTTACAAGTCAAATGATACAACATTATTAATCTTTTATTATAAAAGGGCTAAAAATATTTATATTGACATTTTGAAAATGCTTGAAGGATTATTTTTATTATTTATCCATTTTTTAGTTTTTTTAAGTCTATATATCTTATTAACAGATTAAATATATATATTTCATTATTTTTCTAATCAATATTTTTTTATATCTTTGTATATATAAAAGGAAGAAACACCAACAATGAGGTGACACCTTCTAATACTTGCAATCCCTTCTATCTTTTTTCTCATTTTTTTTGATTTTCTTTAATGTTGAATATGTTAAAAACTTTTTCACCCCTATATGGAACATATGTGATAAATTATTAACCTAGTTTTTTTTTCTGTAAATTTACATACATTAGTTTAACTTACAACTATTGATTTGCTTTTTCATTTACATTAATTTATTTCTTAATAAAATTTAAATGATAGTTTCCCTTTTTCATGAAATGCAACTACACACTATTTAAATGACTCTTACAATACTCCCATTTTTTAATATTACTTAACTGTGTTACTTATACAACTTTCTCGCCACCGCGCGCGGCGCGGTGCAACACACTAGTCTATATAAAGCAGAAACAACGTGAGATGATGTAGCGACTTCTTAGAATTTTCTCAATTTTTGATTTTTTTTAAAATGGTTAATATTTTGCATATTTATTATCTATTTGAATGTAATTTATGTACGTATTTAAAATCGTCTTTTCATTTTCTCTATTTACTTTTCATCTCCCAATATTTCACACTATAAATTATGACATATCATCAATTCACTATGTCCCTTTTTGATGGTTATCCAATGATCTTCTTGCTCGATTCCAAAAATCAAGTTTTCGGTTTTGTAATGTGCGTGTTGCAACAAAAAGATGAGCATCAAGTCAAGCCTTAAGCCTAAAAACCAATTCGACAATATGTTGGCTTATGGTTTTTTTTAACTTAAATCTTCAACATTTCAGGTTTTTTACGTTTCTATGTTCTCCTTTTTTCAGAGCGTGACGACATTGTAGTAGTCATCTTCGAACAACCTTCGCTTAAGAGGTAAGAAATTTAGATAATCTACATTTTTTCTACAAAAACATTGTTTGGTTTGTTTATTTAGTTTCATTTTTTTTCCATTTTTTATGTCTGATATGTTTTAAACGAGTTTTACAGGTTGGCCCTAAACTCTTAAAGAGGTCAAAAAAAATCGATGGCTATCAGAATACGAAGATATAGCTATATGTGTACATAGTTGGTTTTGGAGGCAATATTTATCTCAATCTTCATCCCAAATAATTGTTATTATAAAATGTTATTGTCATGTAGATTATGTATAGATCTATTTTGTGATTTTTTTATAGGTTTTGATGTTTGTTTTATCTTGAGCATAAATACATAATACTGTAAACTTCTAAAATACTTATCGGTTCAATTTATTGCATTCCAAATTTTATTACTGTATGTGTGTTGTTATCATATCAACATATAGAATTGACTAGAAAAACTCATTCTAATAAGGTTTCCATTTGATGATTTGTAGATGTAAGTATGTCTCATTTAGGAAACATTTATTATTATAAAACGTTATTGTTATGTAGATTATGTATGGATCTGTTTTGTGATTTTTTATAAGTTTTGATGTTTGTTTTATCTTGAGCATAAATACATAATACTATAAACTTCTAGAATACTTATCGGTTCAATTTATTGCATTATGAATTTTATTAATGTATGTGTGTTGTTATCATATCAACATATAGAATTGACTAGGAAAACTCATTCTAATAAGGTTTTCATTTGATGATTTGTGGATGTAAGTATGTCTCATTTAGGGAACATTTTTTCATAATCAAACGTCGAAAATGTTTTTGTTGGTAATGAGTTGGAAAAAAATTACTTGTAGATTTTCATTTTATCTTATGCGTTGTTAACTTTTAGTTTAAAAATAATTTCTTTATAATTTCTTTTTTAAAGATGATAGTATATTCTTAACAGGTTTTAAAAGTAATCAACATTTTCTATAACTTATTTATGGTTTAACCATCAATATCGTTAAAAACTTTGTAATTTTAAATAATTTTAAATGATCTTATAATGTAAGTCATTTATTAAGATCATTATTAAAACATAAATATTTCATACTTTTTATTTTATTATATAAACCATTCATTTTTCAACTTAACATTTTAATCTCCTTAAAAAAGTTCTCAATTTTTAGTTTTTTTTATATGTCCAGTATCTTAGAGAATTCGTCATCCTCATATGTAAATTATAGTTTATATAAATAAGTCTCTTTAATAACTTTACACACCTATTACAATTTATGTCATAAAAAATTAGGGTCTTTATGTCATCAACTATTTGTTTTACATTAATTAATTATTTAATTTATTGCAATTTATGTTACTAACTATTCATTTGTCTTTCTTTATGTTACAAACTATTCATTTCCTTTTCTTTACTTTAATTGATCATTTATTTCCCTTATTAGCATAGGTGTTTTTTGTTTTTGTTGGCCATGTTATTGGTTTTTTAACATTCAATAACCTACATCTCAATCTCTTCATCCAACACATTTTCTCTCGATAGATTTATATTGTTTAAAGATTGATCATTGTTATCAATTTTTGTTTATTGTTATGCTTTTGCTATTTATATCGACTTTATATGCTTCTAATGTTGTCATTTTATTGTAGTAAGTGGCATGAGATATAAACAATCTAAAAACCTCTAAATATGTCGAAGAACATCAAAGCATTATCGTCAAAGCACACATATTATTATCATACGTAAGTCTTTCATTTGATATACTGTTTATGTAAAAAATCTTCATTTTTTTGGTATATACTGTTTATGTAAAAAATTACACCAGTTGATTGTCTTAAGAAATTTGTGAGGCTAGACCGTCGAGAGAAAGAAATTACAGTCGATAACAAGTGCGATGAAAAATAAATGAACACAAATAGTTTGATGACGCAGGAAAAACCTCACGACGGAGGAAAAAACCTGCGGTCGACCGATATGAAGTCGACGTTCCACTATTGATCACCAACTAGGGGTGATATCCTTTGATGTTACAGCTTCGGTCGTACGATTACAATGAAATAAACAACAGAACCGAATGTAAATTACAACTGATTATCAAAATGATGAGTGCATAGCTTGTAGTCTTCAAGAATGCTCATGTAGTCCTCAATTGAGAGCTTGATCCTTCTTTTATAGCTGCCTGATAATAACCGTCCAACGGTTTGTTGATCATTAATGCCTGGATCGTAACTGTTGCGGAAGTCTTGCTTGTAACGATCGACCTCTTGATGATGTCGTTAATGGAAGAGTTATGACTGAAATATGACCGTTGTAGTGATGAACTCCAACGAGCATAGCATAGTACTCGATCTCAGACTTCTTTGAAGGCGTACAATTGTTAGATATGATAATCTGTTTATCTGCAACAAGAACAAACTCTTCGTACGTCTATTTGTTAGTGGTGTAGTACGACATATATCCTTCGATTAATCGTTAGACTCATTCGACCGATTGTTATACTTGTTCAAAGGTATTGTTATCCTTTGTCTCAGGACCTTATCTTAATACAGGATTACTATTCTGAGGGTCATCTTACGATTGTAATCGGTCGTCGTACGATCGTGGATTTTTACCCAAACAGTTTGCCCCCAAGATTTAGAAAATATGCTATGTATTTACTAAATCTTTTAGTTGCTGGACGAATGATTAACGAACGTTAGATAACGACTTTATTAATCGTGGGGCGGATGACGTCATAGAGCCATTAAGTGACGCGTGCCCTCTAATGGCTAATTGAGGACGCGTGGCAGGCTTCCTGCGATGATTCATCCTTGATTTGGCTACTATAAATATGACGACTTTGATTAAGAAAAGATTTTACAAAATCGTTTCCAAATTCTTTGCTGATTTGCCAAATCTTTTTCGATCGTAATCCGTTACATAATTCGGCGAAGATTTCGAGCGACTAGGGCTTATAAGGTACTATTCTCTTCCCTTGGTTCATGCGTCTGAAATTAATAGCAAATAAGAGTAATAGAGGGTTAGACGTCCTTAGGTTTACGCGACTAAGAAATAGTTTAGGCCGATTAGAATTCGTTATGTCGAGTGAAGTTAGTAGTTCGATTACTGAAAGTCTTGAGGTAGGAGAGTTGAGAGAGCTTGCTGGGTTGCCAGAGGGCGCCCAAATTAGGGTGGCCGGAGAAATTCGGCCGGCGGATACTCCGACGGGTTTCTTTGCCCTGTTCGAATATCCGTTTAAGATCGGATTTCGATGGCCTTATTCCCCACTCTCTCGAGCCTTCATGACTCGATTCAACTGATCTCTCCAGGGCAACTGATGCCTCAATTCTGGCGCGTCATCCAAGTTATCGAACGGGTGACGAGGAATTGGGGTCGTCCTGAGTTTTCGGTCGACGACCTTCTCACTGCCTACAACGTAACAAGGCAACCTTATAACCGCTACGGGTTATTTCCAAGGGGTAGGAGTGATGCTATGCTTGTCCATGGCACCCAAGTGAATGATCGAGGATGGAAATCCCGATACGTTTTTGTTCGGACGTCCTTTGTTGATGATGATTATTGGGTCGTTCCAGAGTGGAACTCGAATGGTAAATAGAGTTTTATTTACTCCTTTGATTTATTAATTTATGTATAGTTTCTGATTGTATGTCTTTTGTGCAGCAATCAATTTTGCGTTTGAGGAAACTGCCGAAGCGAGTGAGCAGTTCTTGCGATATATTGTAACCGATCGTACGTTCCGTACATCGAAGAGGGGGTGAGGATAAATAGTAATCGATGATTTTTTGCTTTATATCGTGCGTTAAAGCATGGTGTTTTTAACTTTGTGACTTGCGTTTTAGCTTTTATCTTATTGCATGCTTTTGTTTATCGTGCGACTTAGGCCTTTAGGAAAAATAGAAACGTTTCTTTTGTACTCGTAAGAGTATTCGTGCGACTGGCGAGTTATCTTGCGCTCTTGCGATATAATCGTGCGTTAAAGCATTTAACTTGCGATTCATGCTATTTCTGTCGTGCGATTCCTGCGATAAACATGCAATTAAATCGTGCGATACTTGCGATGTTCGTGCGATACTTGCGTTTTAATCGTGCGATGCCTGCGAAGAAAAAATGACTAAGGGGTGGCCGTTGGCTTGGCCAACGGCGCTCCAATGCTTAAGTTAGTAATGGATAGCGAAGAATAAATCGTATGTAAATAGGTTAGAAATAGTACCTTTTGAGGTGATGGGCATTCCAACTATGTGGGATTTCCAAACCTTCCATTGTCGTAAGTCTGTATGCTCCATTTCCAACAATTTTGGAAATTATGTATGGTCCTTCCCATTTGATGGAAAGTTTTCCAGCGTTTTGCTCTTGAGTGTTCTGAAACACATGTCGTAAGACATAATCTCCTACTTGGAAGATTTTGGCCTTTACCTTTTTGTTGAAATATCGTTCGACGGTTCCCTTCTGTGCAGCCATCATACATAATGCTTTTTCTTGTAGTTCTTTTAGAGCATCCAGATTGTAGGACAAATTTATAGCATTTTGATCGAACGTACGATTTCTGGCGACGGGTATTTGGGCTTCGATCGGCAGCACAGCTTCACATCCATATACTAAAGAATATGGAGTTTGTCCTGATGACGTTCTTGGTGTCGTTCGATTTGGCCATAGGACAGAAGGTAGTTCTTCCACCCATTTACCTTTTGCTCCATTCAGTCTTTTACGGATCGAATTGATGATGACTTTGTTGCTTGATTCGGCCAATCCGTTAGATTGAGGATATCTTGGAGTAGAAGTGACTAATTTGATCCCTCGTTTTTCACAGAACGTACGAGTTTTATCACTTATAAATTGTGAGCCGTTGTCGCACATGATATCAGATGGTACTCCAAATCTGTAAATAATGTTATTTTGGATGAAGGATATGACTTCCTTATCCCTGACCTGCGAAAAAGCAGCGGCTTCTATCCACTTTGAGAAATAATCAGTAAGCACAAGTAGATAGACTTTCTGTCTAGGAGCAGGAGGTAACTTTCCCACGATGTCCATTCCCCATCGCATGAATGGCCAAGGAATTAAAACAGAATGCAAAGGTTCGGATGGTCGATGAGTCATACCTAAATGTTTTTGACAAGCGTCGCATCGTTGGACGTACCTTATTGCATCTTCTCGTAAAGTTGGCCAATAAATAAATAGCTAAGACTTAATGCTAATTGTTAAATAGGATTTTATATGTATTTGTCACGAGTTTCAAGTTAATATGATAGTATTTGTTAGGTGTTTCACAAACTAGATCTAACCACTCAATGCCTATGGAAAATTGTTTTATTGACATCCATCCCAAAGAAATTGAATTTCGGAGTATCATCATAAGTCGGAAGGATTTTATTAAAGTACGACCCTAGTCAATAAAATTCATAAATCCGTCATCGATTGGTTATCACCAGATTAGATCAGATTGGTTTTATTTGATTTTCGATTGTCATTCAAGAATCGAGTTATCCAAATTGGATGTTGAAATTTTTGATCTGATCAACTCCAATTACAATCACAATCACAATTGAATATTCGATTATGGTTGGTCGATTCTAGTTGGATCGGATGAAAATATGCACAACCCTATCTATTATATTTACAATAGAGTATGCAGTGAGATTTATTATGAGTAAGGGGCATTTTACATAAATATGTTATAATTATGGTAAATTTCATGGAAAGTTCTAGTTTATATTTTGAGCAACGTAATTGCAAAACCTTTATTTTGATATTTAAGACATCATACCTTGTGCAAACAATGAATTATATTGATGGGTTGGAAGGTTCTAGAATATTGTCTAGAAGATTTGTTGGCATGTTTTGGAGGATGTGAGCATCCCACATCGCCCCAAACACCAAACCTTGGCATTCCCTTGTCAATATAAATAGAGGTCTCCTCTTCCATTCTATGTATCCCACTTCTAGACTTCCTTTGTGATCTAGAAGTTTCTGTTCTTTCATCTCTTGCATATGGCTATTGGAAGGCTAAATCAAGAGTTCTTAGTTTAATTTTTGAGGGTTCATTGAGTGTGAACCACCTGAGGTGTTCTACTTTGGACACTAGCATCTTGCGTGCGAGGATCTTCGAGTTCAACTGGCTCGGATAAAGAATACGGCTAAGCTGGTAGAGGTAATTCTTATTCTTTTCTTTTTATATTATGTTGCTTATAATCATTAGGCTATTATCCTTTGTAGGTTTTAGAGGGAACACTTGCTATAGGAATATTTATATGTTTATTTCTGCTGCCTCATGTATGTTTTATGTTCCTATAGGGGTGATAAAAACCCATCAGTTTTTAGGATGATATATCGTTAATTTCACACCTGTTTTCAGTCTAATTCATATGTGAATAGTATTAATTTGGTGTGTTTTATGATTTTAGGTAATTTTGTGCAAGGAAATCAAAAAGTTTCAAAAAGAGGGCAAAAAAAATAAAAAATGGAGATTTTTGTGAAGACGAGAGAAAATAGGGCAAACTTACCTTCCAAGACAACTTTCTTAGCCCCAAATAAAGGCTCCACATCAGATAAAGAAAGGAAGAATCAGATGAAAAACATAGATGCCTTATCTGCCTAGCTCGCGCTACAAGCCATAGCTTCATGCCGTGAGGATGCCGCTGCCTAATTTTATTATTTAAACTAGTTCAGTCTATTCAGTTGAAAAAACTTTTTCCATTCATTAATTATTCGACTTCTGGAGAGTTAGCTCAAAGAGAAGCCATGGGAGCCGATTAGGGTTTCCAACCTAGGAGAGAAAGCTTGAGAAGACAACGCACGAGGAGATGATTCGAGAGGATTCTACTGCTGGTCTATGCTATGTTTTGATTTAGATTCTATGACTAGTATGTCTATGTACTAGTTTCTTTTGCTTTACATTATGGATTTATGAACTTTGTATGATTTGATTTATATTTGTGAAATGTCTGGATCTTAATTGTTTTAGTTTAATTCCTTTTCATGGTTTTAACTTTAGCTACTTGAAATCGTTGGTTGGTTGTATCTGCTTGCTAGGTAGACTCTGTTTAGTTAATCAATCTCTTATTCCTTTCACCAACCTCTTCTGCCTTTTGCCAACCTCTTCTGCCTTTCACTTTGGTTAGTTGGCAGGCAATCTCTTAGGTTTAAGAAGATTGGAGAGTTGGGGCCTGATAACCTGGTCATCATTAGGGTTAAATCTAGTCTTTGAGGATCGTATACCTTTAGACTGAAGAACCTGGATAGTATGCCGGTTAAATTAGCTAAAAAACTTGGATGATTTCAGATGAATGATTCTTAGGGAATCTAGATGTTAATGTGTTAGTTAAATGAAGTCAAACCATTTTAAAGGGATTTTAATCTTGATTCGTAATATATGCAGTTATCTATGATTTGTGTCTGTTTATCAGTTTTCAACTTCTTGGCAATTTTATTGTTTATCAGCATTTTATTAAATAACACTCTTTTCCAAAATCAACCTTATTCAAATTAATCTACAACAGCTTTAATAAGTCATCTAGATTAATTGTTCCTAGTGGTAAGAATGATACCTGAACTTATCTATACTATACTATTATCGATCAGGTCACACTTGTCTGTTTGTGGTAGTTAGTAGGGTAATACAAAGGGTTTAATTTGTTTGGTATCTTTATATAAATAATTTACGACATCAAGTTTTTGGCGCCGTTGCAGGGTTGCTTAGCTGATTATTAAAGCCTAGTTGATTAATCGATCCTTAGTTGAGAATTTATTCCTAGTTGAGTTAATTGCTTTTTAGTTTGTTTTAGTTTATTGTTTTTTGTATTATTTGTGCTACTCTGGGTATTCTTGGTAAGTTTCTTTTGCAGATATGGCTGACGAATGCATTAGTATAAACCTATTTGATGATCATCATAGAAGAGCAAAATGGTTACAAAAGGAGAGGCCTCCATGATCATATACCGATGTACCAAACTATGGGGAACCAACAAATATCTGATCAAAGGCAGGAATATTTCGTCATCCACCAGCAAGCCAAGCTGAATCGTGCCTTTGAGGAGCTAATGAAGAGTTTCATGAAAACTCAAATTGAAATTAGCAAATCTTTGGAGGAATCACAGAAGAGACAGGATGAAATAATGAGAGAATTGAAGGAGGTTAAGGAGTTGACTGAAATCATTGCTGGATGAAGTCAACAACTCAACCACTAGCTAATACAAAGGTAAGTCATCCATCTTCTGATTCCGATGATTCTGATAAAGAATCTTCTTCTTCGTAGGATGAGTCCGATACGGATGAAGAAACGGTGGAAGAACTGTCCAAAGACGAGGATGTTTATGGTCTCAAATTTTGGATGAAAGAAGAAGATTGAGTACATGACCCCACCATTAAATCATCAATGATTAATCAAAAGGAATCAGTTCAACAACTGGTAAATGAAGTTGAAATGCCAACTGAAATCCTTATGACAAAGCTAGACACTCAACCTCCTAATAAACTAAAGGTAAGTGTTGTGTTCGATACGCCCAACGATTCTAACTGTACTTCACTTTTGCAAGGTAAGTCATATCCATGGTAGGATGTGACGATGGATACTGAAGCGAATGATTGGATCTAGGACGACCTCAAGCGCTTCTTGCAAGAAGATGACAACCGAAAGCGCCAAAATATGAAATACCAATCTTGGAACCTTCAACAAATGAAAACATCGATGGAGGACTCGAAGGAGTAATGCCAGAGACAATAGATCATGTCTGGGAAGCTAGTTGTTAGAAATAACTCAGTGGTATGCCTCGACAGTTGATAAATCACCTAAAAGATCTTGGTCTGGGACATTCGGGCTCTCAAACCGGACTACCGTTTGATGCTCTCTCCGCAAAGAAACAAGGTAAGGACTTGAGTAGTGGACGGTACAATTCTTCACCTGGAATTCCATGCAAAGGTAAGACATTAATCCCTGGTACGTATCAATACTATCACTCGCACTTAACCGCAAATGAAGGGTGATCTGTGTAAAATAAAAGTGCTTAAATTCAAAGTCAAGCTCGAGAGTTAGACAAAAACAAGCGCTTCTTGGAGGCAACCTTGAAAATCCAGTTTTTTATAATTTCCCTTTATTTTTATAGTTTGAGATTGAGTCAGTAGTGTTTAGGTTAGATAGCCAAATCAGATCAGTTGAAAATTCTTGGAACCATGACAAAAAGGCTAGTTTCGCGCAGGGGCTCGCGTCATAACAGAGTCAAAACAGTCAACTTTTTGCTGACGCGAAACCCATGTTTCTCGCCGCGAAGGACCATACTCACATCGCGAGTCCGTCGATCGTAATCTAGGGCTTCGTTTGCGTCGCGAGGGCCATTCTTTGCACCGCGAACCTCACAAACCTGCACCCATCTTGGCCTCGACCACCTCGTGCCGCAAAGTACCAAGCTCGCGCCGTGAGCATCAAATAGAACCCCCTTTTTAAAATCGATTTTTTGTCTTTTCGCTCATGCTCTCCAAACCCTAGTGCCGCAAAACCACCCCTTTACCCCCGAAAACCGATTCCATTCAGACTCTAAGTTCGAATTCGTTTAATTCCATGGCACATAAGGTAATATCTCTTCTTCTCCATCTTTAATCATACAAAAGTAAGTTGCTTTCATGGTGGTTTCCCAATTGTTGCTCTATAATTGAAATTGATGATGAATTGTTGGGGGAAACCATAATTTATGTATGAGATGGTTAGATTATGTGTTTAGCATGGATAATTTCTTTTGCATGGTTTGTTTGTTGAACTTCATCTTCTCCACATTAGTGAATTGTTTATGTTGAGACTTTCAACCACTATGTGTTTTGTTGAATAAACTTGGCACATAGTTTACTTGAAAATCTTATGTATCATCTAGCATGATTGAGATTGCTAAATTTTGAGAAGCTAGATAATTCAAAGCTTCAAGTTTAGGAACCCACTTTGATGAAATTATTGGTTTAACAAGTGATAAAGGATTCTCATTTAAAGAATTATGTGCAAGACAGTAACATGGTTTACCGTGTCCAATGTTATAAGACACTAGTGGGTCACACTGCTACACACCCAATTAGAGATAAATTGGATTTACCAGTTGTGTAGAAAATAATTAGGGTAAAATATGATTTAATCCCTAAACTTTGTGTTAATAAATGGTTTAACCACTAAACTTTTTTAATGAATGATTTAATCCCTAAACTTTTTATTGTATTTGATATAATACATAAACTTGTTTAACCTAATTATTTTTATCCCTAACCTAATCCAATATTACTTGCAACCGGCTAAACCAATTTCTTAAATCGATCGCTTCTATTCCTATTGAAATCGACTGCCATAGAAATCACCATTGAAATCGATCGCTTCTTTCCGGCAGAAATCTTCGGCCATTGAAATCGCCATCATCTTCGCCATCCTCCAACCACGCTACCGGCAGTGTGTTTAAGGTAAGATTCTTCCTTCTCAATGGTCCGCCAACAAACATTCTTCAATGTGTATCAATCAGTTTGTTATTTATGAGGTGTGCAAATTAAGAATTTTGAACAATATCCATGGGCACAACAATATGAATGGGTTTCGTTCATGACAGTAATGTTTTCAAGCTTATTTGGATTATAATTTTGTCAAGTTTCTTGCTCTTAATTTTGTGATAATTGTTAAGAATTGTAGGAATATAGATTGACTTTTAATTTTCTTTGCCATTTTTTGATTGCATTCTTGATATGACACATAGCCTCTCTTTGAAATTAATGGATGCCATGTTTTTGGAAATTTTTCATGACCTATGTTTGTTGCTTTCTTTGATGGGTTTCGTGCTCTGCATATTTTTATGGTTGCCATGTTTTAATTTTTTTGCCTTTTTTTGATTATAACTTTTCTTGACATTAAGTTTCTTGACAATCAACATTGTCATGTTCTTGATAGTAATGTTTTCATGACCTTAAACCCTATTGCCATGTTATCTTGACAGTAATGGCTTCTACTTCAGAAGATGACAATCAACATCATTATTCTACTGATGATAGTTATGACGATGAAAGTGTTTTATCTGGATATGTTGACATGGAAACCGAGGACATTAGTAAACTTAACACTGAGATTAATGATCCTTTCTTGTCTCAATTATGTGACCCTAACATGCTTATGAATAATTTTAATGATGAAGACCATGTTGATGAAGTTACATCTGAAAATGATTCTGATGTTGGGGTTAATGAAGTAGAATAACCTCTTATGAATGTGCTTTTCCCCATACATGATCCTACGTAGAAGTGGAAACATATGAAGCCTAGACTTTGGGAGAAGTACGAGAATCCAGGACAGTTGAGATATTGTGTGACAAATTATGCCATTGCAAATGGGTACCAACTGTACTTTGCTAAAAATGACAATGTTAGGTTGCTAGTTAAGTGTGGTAAAAGAAAGGATCCTAATAATACATGTCCTTTCAAATTGTTTGCTTCTTGGATGAACAAAGAGAAAACTTTTCAGGTGAAGACCTTGGAAGAAACACATACATGTGAAAGGAACTATGCACACAACCAACTTGCAAAACCTGAGTAGATATCAAAAGCTATGCTCCGAGAATTGATTAAAAATCAAGAGATGCAAGTTAGAGATATTCAAAATCATGTGTTTCGGAAGTACTTGTAACGTTAGTACAGGGCAATGCCATAGAGCTAGGTTAAGAGCTCTTTACCAAATTGAGGGGTCATTGGTTGAACATTATGGTAGGGTTTGGGAGTACGGTGCTGAACTTCTAAGAAGCAATCCAGGTTCTACTGTGAAGATAGCCGTAGATGAGGGTTTGAATGAGCAGAATTACTTTAAGGGGATGTATGTTTGTTTTAAAGCACTCAAGGATGGTTGGAAAGCAGGTTGTAGCCGGTCATAGGACTGGATGGTTGCTTTTTGAAATCTATTTGTCGTGGGGAATTACTTTCTGCTATTGGGAGGGATGCAAACAACCAAGTGTATCCAATAGCATGGGCTGTGGTCAGTATTGAAAACAAAGAAAATTGGAAATGGTTCTTAAGTTTGCTTCAAAGTGATATTGAAATGATTGATGGCATAGGACTAACTCTTATTTCTGATCAGCACAAGGTATGTTTTTTTACATACAAATATTTTGTTTGTCAATAATAATTTGTTTAACTTCTTTTTGTTTATCAGGGTTTGATTGAAGCTGTCAAAGAGACATTACCATATGGTGAGCATAGACAATGTGCTAGGCATGTATATGCAAATTTGAAGAAGAAATACAACGGATTGGAGTTAAGAAATATGTTTTGGGTGCTGCAATGTCAACCATTGAATTGGACTTTCAAAGACACATGACAGACATCAAAAATTGGTTTGAAGCAGCTTATAATCACTTGCTAGAGAGAGATCCTCAAAGTTGGTGTCGAGCATTTTTTAAACTACATAGGGGTTGTGAGGTAGTTGAAAACGGACTATGTGAAAGTTTCAATAAAATGATCTTAGGTAATGCTATAAAATTCTTTTTTATATCACCTAGCTTCTTTTATTATCTTTTCTTTGTTTAATGCTCATTGAGACTGAAACTCATTCTTAGATGCAAGAAAGAAACCAGTGATCACATTTATGGAGTCGGTCAGAATGTTAGTGATGCAGAGGATACATAACACGAGAGATTTTGCAGATGAGTTGGAGCATAGTGTATGCCCTTCCATCATGAAAAAAATCAAGTTTCTTTCTAGGAATCTAAGGTACTATATGTTACATATTTAACGTAATATATGCTTACATTTTTAGTTTCATCATGCTTGCATATTTAGTTTAAATGTCTCTTGCAGAACATAGACAATAATTCCAAGTGGTGGGCACGTTTTTGAAGTCAGAAAGTTAAATGATGCTTACTCCATTGATCTTAAGAACGAAACGTGTGCCTGCAAACTATAGCAGTTTTCTGGAATTCCATGTGTTCATGCATTAGCTGTCATAGAAAACCTAAATGTGAAACCAGATAAATTTATCAGTTATTGGTTTAGAAAGGAAAAGTTGCAAGATGCCTACAAATTTTCCATACAACCGGTACTTGGAAGCCAACACCACATATCAAGCCATTACCTCCTAAGGATAGAAGGATGCCCGGTAGACCAAGTGTCAAAAGAAAGAAACACCCATCGGAAAATGATGACTATCCATCAAGGAGAAATAAGAAGAGTATTGGTGTGAAGGAAGAGAAATGACATGTCAAAACTATCATGAAAAGGGGCACAATAAAAAAACTTGTACAAAACAAAAAAGTGATCCACCACCAAAACTAGTTAAACCAAGAGGAAGACCTAGGATCAATGTTCATCTTCCGGCAAGTGTTAGGCCTAGAGGGGGTGAAGGTGGTCAGGGTAGTGGAGGTGGCAGGTGTAGAGGTGGCAGGACAAGTTTTGTTGGTGTTTCTTTTATTGATGGAGAAGCAATGATACATGTAAGTTATGTAATGCTTAATATTTCTTATATATAAATATTTTAATGATTAAATTAATTGATCACTTTTTGGCAGGGTATTGATGGTGTAGTAAGACCAGCATGGCCATCAGGGGTAGTACCTATTAGTAATCAAGGTAATGAAGTAGGTGCTCATGATGGTGATCAAATGAGGATTCATGATGAGTAAGTTAAGAGTCAAGTGATATTGCCAGGTCCAAATGATGGTGATCATATGAGTTAGTTACATATTTTGGTTATAGTTTGGTTGTTTTTTAACATAATACCTTTTTTGGGCACATATTTTGGTTTAGGGCCGCACCTTTTTGGGGACTTATTTTGGTTGTTGCCATTACTCAGTCATGGTTTTTTTAGTTTATATTTTTGTTGTTGGTGTTAGTAAGTGGGGAAGTGATCTTTTTATGTGGATATATCAATGGAAATCATTGTTTTTTTATGCTAGAAATTTATTGTTGCTGGATTTTTTTAATGTTGCAATAATCAAGTGAGTTTATTGTTAGAAATAGTGGATGTTTATATTCTTTTTACATAACGAAAATGTCGTATTTTTGCTAGAAATATCTTGTTTTTGAATGTTAAAGGAAATCTCGTAATTGTACTTTTAATGTATGTTTGTTAGGGTAAAAAAAGTTTACGGATTAAACCATTTATAGGTTAAAGTTTAGGGATTAAAACATTTATGAAATAAGTTTAGGGACTAAATCAATTTTAAAAATTTAAGTAACCTGCTGTAGCAGGTCAAGTGGCTAAAACATTTAATTCTAACAAGTTTAGGGATTAAACCATTCATTAAAAAAGTTTAGTGGTTAAACCATTTATTAACATAAAGTTTAGGGATTAAATCATATTTTACCCAAATATTAATTAGTTTAATTAATTATTAAAGAGAGAGAAATAAATAATAAATGGTTATTTATTATTTATAGATAAATATTAGTTTAATATTTATAGATAAATATTAGTTTAATATTTATGGATATATATTAATTAATTGGTTAATTAATTAATAAGGGTTATTGGTTTAATTAAGCTTGCGAGCTTTTATAATTAAACGGGCTTTTCTTGTTATTGGGTAGTTACCATATTTATATTTTTAAATGGTAAACCTAATAGGTTTTTTCATAATTCCAATTCATTAGTTACTTTGAGAAAAAGAAAGCCAGAAAAACTCTCTCTCTCTCTCTCTCTCTCTGATCGATCTACACACACACACACACACACACGTATACACAAATCAGTCAGATTTTTGTATTTAGGTAATCCTTAAGGCGGTCTAACAGTAGATCTTACGGTGGTGCAGTAGCGGTGTATTCCCGTTAGCAATCCAGGTAAACCTCCGAAAGAAGCTTAAAGGTATATCTAAAACCCTTTACAAGATTGTATCTGTATTCGTTTAGGTTGGATCTATTGATTTGGGAATTGTGTTTTTATTCCGTTGTTCATGTCTTCGTACCCACAAATTCTCAACAGTGGTATCAGAGCCACTTCCTAAACATACAGATCTGTTTTTGTGTTTGTTTATGATAAATAGGATTTCGTTTAAAACCCCAGTTTGTGTTTTTGATTGTGGTTTATAAAAAATTCTGTTTTTATCAGTTTCGTATAAAAAAATCGAATTTTTATCTCAAACCACTCGACCGCGGCAATCGGTAGTGGAACGGCGGCAATTCGCTGACCGAACCACCGGGCCAATCGCCGAAGGCGCCTAGCCGGGCCGATCGCCGACCACCGAGATGTGGTGGCTAGGCGACGGCGGTTGGTGGAACGACCATAGGGCCGAACCACCTAGCCGATCGCGGCAATGGTGGTGTGTTTGGTTGTTGATCGCCGGCCGCAGCGATGGCGGTGGCGTTTGCCGCTGCTGTCGTTGCAGGGCCATGGTGGTGGCGCATCGCCACTGTTGTCGTCGCCAGCAGAAGGCGATAGTGGTGGTTGTTGTTGTTTGAACGCCGCCGACCACGACATCGATGGCAGCTGCTTGCTACTGTCGTCGCGACGCTGGTGGTGGCTGTTCCGTCAATCGTCGGCCACGCGATGGTGGTGGCGGGGTACAGCTATTTGTTTGCTCGATCGCCGACCACGGCACGGTAGCGGCAATTCGCCGCTGCTGATCACGGTCGGTGGCGGCTGTTTGTTTGCGATCGTCGCCGAGCGGCGACGGGGGTGGTTTCGACTGCTACTGTCGTCGGCCGCTGGTGGTGACGGCAGCGACCGGTTGTTGTTGTCGTTGTCACCGATGGTAGCGGCGGTCTCACGGGTGTCGTCACCGGTAACCCACCTGATTAGGATTGTAGGCTATGCGGGATATGGTTTATTTTAACCAGATAGGTTTAAACCCTGGATAAAAGTAATTGTTTTATTTTATTTGGTGGTAGTTTAATTACCTTATAAAATTGAAATTAATTTTGATAATTATGAAATTCAGTTGAGATTTTATAAGTCTAAGAAATCTTTAATTTTATCGTAACAGTCCTTTTTAGTTTAATTACTTTAAACTGCTTGTGTTTGTGGTTGTCATAGCTAAGCCCTAGACCCATGATTGTGTTTGGTTGTTTACTCTTTTATGTCTTTGGTTAAGGGAGGCCTGCGTGCCAGTTACAACCCTTTTGTAAATTTGTACTTTATTTATTTTATTTGGGAGGCTTGCATGCCATTTACAATCCATTCATTTAAATTAGAATAGTTAGAATATTTAGAGACGCCAAAGAACTGAAGACGGAGATTGGAGGCACAACCAAGAATTTGGGAGGCAGTGGGAGTGCCAGAAGTTTCATGCCTTGTGTGTTGTTAGTCACATAGGTTTGAGACCGTCGGTTTTCGTGTTGGCTCACAAAACTGACATTTGTTAAGGGCAAAACTATGACACAATGTTTTATATTTTATCTTGCGTGGTTTGTTATAATTGTGTGGTTGTGATAAAATATAGTTTTCAAAATCTAATGAGTTGTTTTTCCAAGCCTTAAAGGTTCGATTACATTTTGTTTTTCGATCAGTCTTAAAAAGGTTTTAAAATTAAAACTGGCTAAAAACCCTTAGGTTAAATCATAGATCAGTAGTGCGACCCATTCGAGGACACCTCTGTCGTAAGGTACGCGGGCGTTGGAAGTGCCCAAACCTTCAACGCCCTCGTTCAAACCGAAGTTGGAGGGGGTGAAAAGACTCTGCGATAATAGGGAGGTACCGGTTAGAGTACATCCAGTCCCGAGTGGTGCGATCTATTTTGGTTTTTTACAAAATTCACCGGGTGGTACCGGGCCAAAGTGCACTAGAGGGACTAAATATGCACGGATTTAAATATCCGATGTCTTGACGATCTGGAAGTCATGTTTTCATTTAAAATGCAATTGGTATAAGTGGTTACCTACCAGAAATAACATGGGTCGACTTGTGTGCCCGAACCGCTTGCCGATACATGCGAAATATGGATTCTAGTCTAATAAATTTATTTTTTTAAGGTAATAATTTATTAGATGTTTTTATAATCAAATAACTAAATCGGAATTTTATTCTTTCTATAGATGTCTTATACTGCTGTACCGTTTTATTCACCTGAGGAGTCTCTTCGCCTCATAATGGGGAAATGGAAGCTTACAGGCTAAAATTTTCCAGTTTGGAAATTGCACCTTGACAATGTTTTGAGTGCACAGGGTAAGCTTATGTGATTGAGAAACCAGTTTCACGACCTAAGAGCAATTCCAGAAAAGGAATTTGCTCAGTATTTTAAATATATGGCTGATGAGTAGGATGTTATGTCGATTCTTTCTGTCTCTACTTCGCTCGAGTTTTCGGCCGATTTGAGAGTTAAGCTTTGCCATGAGGTCATGAAAGATATAGAAAACCAGGTAGGTTTCTATAAGAACTGCGAGAAGTATCTGATCATGCAGGAGATATTTTCACTGAAGCTGGAAATGAGTCAATCAGTTAAAGACCATCTCATGGAAATGAGGAGGCTTTTTAAATGTTTGTAACGATTGGGATACAAGATGGCTCAGGTGTAGCTTGTGTACCTGATGTGGTTCTCACTCCCGAAGGAGATACGTGTCACAGCTAGTGATTACATGGATGATAACGCCACTTTTGGCGTTGTTATATGACCACATTCGGAGTGCCTTGATTCGTCTCTAAGTAAATGATGCGATAATTATCGTATATAAAAAGCGTAACAAGTTTTAACCTCTAATGCCTAGCCACTGTCTTACCACATATACAGGCAAGCGTACCTGATCGTGAGTAATATAGTGTAGGAAAGTCCAGGTATCGTATCTACCACTGGGAACGGTCAAGTTTTATAGACTATTAATTTAAACTAGTTAAATTAACCTAAAGCTTTTTGGGGTTTTGTTTTGAAAAAAAATTTTATAGGATAAAAGACAATAAATAAAATAAACCTAACCAAGAAGTGGAAAACTGATGAACAGACATACATTGGAGATAAGTGAATTCATTATGGTTTACTTTCATAAGACATAGATTTATGATTGTTGTCAGAATTTAAGCACAAAGCACCCGAACATGTATATCTAAGATTATCAACTAGGACACGGTCCTCCTAGCCCAATACTTAGGTCGTTTGTCAGGCAACCTAATACCGGAAATCCGATCCTAATTCTATTGTATGGTTTTCTACCTCCAGGTCACTCTCGGTCCAGTAACCACTTAACACAACTCTCTTGGTCCAAGGGTAGGTTAAGGTAGGTTGATTATCCTTTCGGAGTCTATCTATTTTGGTCCAACAGATACACCCAACCAATGAGTTCAAATAACCAAACAATATAATTCAGAACGGAATCAAAGACAACATTCAACAAATCATGCATCTAATTAATAAACTGAAATTCAAAGTATTCAAACCATAATAGACACACAAGAGGAATCAACACATAAACATGTCAATTACAAATGCTTAGACAAACCAACTAAAGACCGGTCGATTTGGCATAGCATCCCCTCGAATCTCCTCCGTAGTCGTCACATCGAGCCTCCATCTTCTCGGGTTGGAAACCCTAAGCGGCTCCCAACATCTAACCTAATCTAATTATTTTGAGAGAGTTTTCTAATTATCTGAATGCATAAACTGAATGACCAAGGCTTTAATTTATAATAAACTCGGCAGGCCCCGTTTGGCGATCGCTAAACGGCAAGTTTGGCGGCGCTAAACGGGTAACTCCATCTTCCGGATTTCCATCGACTTCTTTAGCGGCACGAAATGGGCAGCTTGGCGGCGCGAAGTGGCAACAGAATCTCCAAAATCTTCAATTTGATCATCTTTTCCTTAAATGCTGAAGATCCTGCTTTGGGAAGAAGTCTTCCAGTTTGATGGAGGATCTTGGAACTTTCCGGAATAATCTGGAACTGAAATCTCTTCCAAATCTAATCAGATATTTTCTTAGAGAGGAAGCAACTGACTTGGAAGGATTCTGGAACATTCCAGATTTGATGGATCTTTTCTTTGGGAGGAAGCCATTAATTTGGAAGGAAAGAAAGATCATAAATGGATTTTAAATTGCCATTTTCCATTTCTTCACAAAGTATCCACTTTTGACGCTTTTTTCCCTCTTTTTCTACTTTTCTGCAAAAGTGCCTCCAAAACCTGCAAAACTAGAATTCAAGCCTTTTTTAGTCAAACTGTATCATAATTGCTCTCAAAATAAAGACAAAAGTGGGGAAATGATGTTAGTAAAATATGTATAATTTTGGAGTTATCAGTAAAATTAGCGTGTTTTTAATGGTTTTGTGCATGTATTTCACAGTTACACAGTCGGGTTTTGAAAAGTTGATAACAAGGCCGAAAGAGATGGAGTTTTGAAGGAAAAAGGGACAAACTCAGCACAAACGGCGACTTAGCCGTGGCTAGGAGGTTTACCCGCGGGTTAAACCACGCGGGCGAGTCAATCTGCGGGTTGGTGAGCCGCGGGTGACCCGCGGTTGCTGCTGTCTGTCCCTTTTTGAGTCGTTTTTTGAGCATTGTTTTAGGGGAGATCAATTATTCAGCTAGGGTTTCAAGGATAGCAGGAGAGCGTCGACTTTTGGAGCAAGTTTTGAGCCACATGCAAGGAGAATTGATTGGAGAAAGCAACCAACAAGGATTTTTCATTGTTCGTGCAACCGGAGGGAGTCTATGAGTTTTACTTTTTCATTTAGTTTACTTTTGATTTTTGCGACGATGTCTTTGATTTGTGTTTGTCTAAACACCCCCAACATGAACTAATTTTAGATGTTGGGGGTTGGGTAGCTTTTGGATTTAAACAGTTGACTTGTGGATTGGATTATTTGTGACAACCCTCCACTTCCCACCTCAGGTCAGTAAAACTTTAACTGAAATACCGGAGCAGAACAGTATTTTAATACTGTCATTTTGTCAAAAACAATATTGTATGACAACATTTATTGTGAAAAGGCTAGATAAGTGCCTTTGACGATTATTGAGTCGCCACTATAGTCGGTATGCAAAACCGACTGACTGTTATCAGCAGGTCCCGATTCCGACCACTAGACTGTCGAATTAAATTTTTATTGACCCAAAATATTAAAAATATTAATTTCTAATAAGTTCCTTAATAAAAATACAAAAAACTGCTTTCGTTACGCAAAAATCGCAAAAACGAGCGTTTTCGGTAACGGTTTCCAATTTTAGCAGCTTTTTATACCCAATACTACAACAATTCAACTAAACTAAATTAATTGACTTGAGAGATCAGCCATTTAAGTATCTAGAGAATAATTTTACCCTCACATGGTTCAAATTAAAGTAGGAAACATTGAATAGAATCTAGCCAATACATACATCACCAACTTACACACTCTTAACATCAACTCAACACTCACCTCACCATCTCTCTCCCTCTCTTCTCCCTCTCCCAAAACCGGCCACAAGGCCATGGTTTTGCCATCTCCCCTCTCCCAAATCCTAGTATAAATACACACACACCCTTTCTCATTTCATTTGTTCAATCCCACTTTCTCTCACTAAACTCTCTCACTAAGAATTCTCTCTAGCTTTCTCCATACACTTCTAAATTCTTGAAGCTCATCAAGAGTATTCAAGAACACATTCAAGGTAAATATGATGATCTTCATCAATCTTCTTCTTTCAATCATCATCTCCCAATGTTGTGAGATGGAAGCATCTTGCATTTAAGCAAGGAAAACATCTATGATCAACCAAATAGTTGGGTAGTTTGTATGATCTTCAAAACTCTTAATTATTGCTTAGAATTCTTGTTCATCCTTTAAATTCTTGTTCATATACTACTATGTATAATCTTGTACATTTTATTTCAAGTACTTCTTTTCTTTTATACAACAATCCACCATACTTTGGTGTAGATGAAATCACTAGTCAAATACCCTTTCTTTGCTAAGCAATAAGTGAGTTGATGACTAGTGATTCCTATCTTCTTATGATCATCCATCACCTTGTATGGGGTATGGATGATTTCATATAGCCAAATACCCTTTCTTTGCTTGGATCATAAAAAATTCAAGCAATAAGTGAGTTGATGGCTTATGATTATAATCTAGATGTTTAATTTGGTATATATGTAAATGCATGTGTAAAATGTGATTATGAAGTTGATATTCCTTCAATCACATCTGGACTTGAGTTTTGGTAAAGAGAAATCATCATAAAAACCATTAAACAAAAGAAATATTGTGTTATACAACAACTAGTCTAAAATTTTGTCCAACAGATTCTGGACAGATTCGGACCCGACTTTGAGAGGCCATAACTCCCTCATAAAATGTTCAAATGACATGATTCGTTTTTTTAAAATCAAGTTCATTGAGTTATCTTTCAAACCCCACTGGCTGTTTGCAAAAATTCCAAGTTTCGGACCCTCAAACAGTCCGTACAAAAAGGTTGCGCAACAGCTCTAGTTGCTGTCACTATTTTAATAAACCTTCTGTTTGAGGATCTTAATCTTTTTCAAAAATTATGAAAATTGGTTAGTAAATAGTAAACTCATATGGCTAAAACATATTAAAATTTCGTGATTTTTGGAGTTGTGGATCATACCCAAATGCATGCCCCAAACAGCCTCCGAATCTGTCAAGAATTATTAAAAGCTGAAAAGTGTTATTTTATGTAAACTTGTATTTTTCTAAAACACCTTTATAAAGAATAAATTGTTGGACATAAAAAGATTATTTGAAGAATAAGATGAGGTAGAATTAATATAAAAACGCACATGCATGACCATATACCAACTATCACGTTTCGGTTATAATCATAAGAGCGCGTAATTTTCGACAACCGTTACAAAAACTAAAAGATTCGTTCGCGCGTATAATTTTACTTAAGGAACATAATTGGGTCAAGGAACTTATTAAAATACTTTATATCCCTAGGTCGGAATTCGGTGGAACCTCGCTAACTTGGGACTCTCGAACTAGTAACTCGGTGAGTTATTCACGGCCCCCTTTTTACGTTTTTACATTTTTGGGGTGGAAAGCATGATAAAACTACCGGTTGATTAAACTTTTGAAACGATTTTGTGGAACGATTTTGTGGAACGATATGTTTTTGGAACGATTTTGTGGCTATGGTATGCATACTTATCTAGATTAATTGGGTGTTTTTCTTATCGCAAGTCCTCATACACACTACTAAGTCTAATTCACTGCGGTGGACCGAGTAATCAATGGTAGCGCTATCGGGTTGGCAACCCCACCTTTCGTACCCCGCTTGCAACGGGGTTGGTAACGATAACGATTGGTGTTTAATTACTTTTTGTGGAACGATTGTTGTGTCATGTTGCGATAAGCATGGCATTGCGGGGCAAAAACTATGCTTCTAGGAGATTAGTAGTGGCTCGTTAATCTTGTAAGTAAGTATTGCATGATAAGTACCATATGCCGGGATTTTGCGAGACACGCGCATGATTGCGAAACCCGCGCAAAATCCAACTATTAAGCTTCTTGCTTGAAATTATTATCTCCGGTATTATTTTTGGAATGCGAACTATATGAATGTGTGTTGTTAAACCCGTGAACTCACCAACTATGACGATAGTTGACTTTTTAACTCTCATGCTTTTCAGGCGATCCAAAGTAAGAAGAACGAAATGCACGTGTGTTACACCTTCATGCATATCAAGACTAAATTTCCTTTCCGTTGTAGTTTAATTTTCCTTGTAATAATTTTAAGACTTTAACGTGATGTAATAGTGTAGACTTAACTATTTTGATATGCTATGGTGTTTATTGTCTATACTTTGAGTTGTGCTACGTTGCGCTGTTACACTCCGTGTTTCCGCTTTAGCGGGTGTGACAGACTTGGTATCAGAGCCAAGGCTATAGAGAATAAAGATTTTCTAGTAAGAAAATCGAGTACTATAGCCATCAAAATATAACCACGGAAAGATGAACTTTTTCGAAAATTTATTTTGCACGCTTCTAGAGTAATGAACCCGAGAGTCGCTTCATTGGGTCTTAATTAAACAAAGCCTGGCCAACTATGTTTAGTTAAGAGGCAATAATGCGAAGCTAGGGGAAAGTTACGATGGAAGTGTGAAAAACGAAAACTTTTCTTGCATGGCATATTGCATGAGTGACCACGATACCCGGACTAGATAAAACGACACTATTGCGTTATTACACTATTGCGTTAATACACTATCGCGTTAATGCACTATTGCGAAAATAATAGGAAGTCACTATTGAACATGTTATTAATAATAAAATATAAACACTTCAGTCACCATGACATCGAACGGCGGATGGATCTCCGAAGAAGAAGAGGACCCCTCGGAAAACTCGGGGTCAGACATGGAAGCGGCAAGCGAAGATGCCTCCGATGACTCAAACCCAAATTCCCCCGTGATTGCTGCACCCCAACCCCCACCGGGAAAGCCTGCACCCGAACCGGTACCCCCTAGGCCACGCACTAGGGAAACCGCTAGGAAACGAGTTCTTCCTCCCATACGTAGTGGTATCGCCATCCCTCGTGACCCCTACGCCGGACCCTCCCACATCCTTCCGGGAGTTCCAATTCCACGAAACTTAGAACTCTCGATCGAAGACGCTCGTAGGATGAACATTATGGAGGATAGGATAGAAAGGTTCCAAGAGAGGATGAATAGGCAAGCTCAAGCCTTGCGCGCCTTGACCGATTTAACCCAATTTCTGGAGCAAGGTACTACGGGAGCCATAGAGAGGGCGGTGGCAGCGGGACGTCTGGCTAGGAAGGCGGAGCTACGGAGTCAGGCAGTGACCATCTTCACGGTCATGATGATTGTTGGGCTTGTGATCCTTGTGTTTCTCAACCTTTAGTAAACCTTTATGATGTATTTCCAATTTCCTATCGTTTATGTATCGGATGTAATCGGAATGGCGTAGTAACGCCAAATTTTGGAATAAATGATATTAAGTTTTATGAATAAATGCTATCCTTATTATAACCAACTCGATTGTATAAACTCTTCCAAATGCAACCTTAATTCAATTCATCTCTTTTAAACATTGTAGAATTATGACAACTCGAAACACAAGAAGCACTGGATCAACACCAAATGATCAAACCCCGGACATTGCCCAACTCGTAGCCCAACAAGTCCAAAATGCCATTCCCAATATTGTCACACAAGTGACTGCTGGTATCGACAACCGTCGAAGGAGTAACGGAGATCAAAGTGGTGAAGGAGGTAGTGGTAGTAGTCAGGGATGCACTTACAAGACCTTTATGTCTTGCAAACCCAAGGAATTCCACGGCAAAGAAGGGGCCGTAGGACTACTTTTCTGGTTTGATAGCATGGAGTCTGTACTCCATATAAGCAAGTGCTCCAATAACCGCAAGGTGGAATATGCGGCATGTCAACTACAAGGCAGGGCTTTGACTTGGTGGAACATCCAAGTACAAACCCGAGGCCGGGAAGCAGCATACAACTTATCGTGGGAAGACTTCAAGAAACTGCTGATAGAAGAATACTGCCCAAAAAGCGAACTGCAAAAGCTTGAGGCTGAGTTCTGGAACCATTCCATGAAGGGCATGGACGTGGACAAGTACACGGCACGTTTCCATGAACTTGCTCAACTTGTACCACACATGGTTACTCCAGAGGAGAAGAGAATTGATAGGTATATCTGGGGACTAGCGCCCGAAATCCGAAGGATGGTTACCTCGGCCAACCCAACCACCATCCAGAGTGCCGTAGTCTTGGCTAACCGTTTAGCTAATGACGTAGTCCGATCAGGAGTTGGAACTAAGAGTAGCATGGGAGGCAAAAGGAAGTTGGAAGGTCAGTCAGGAAGAAAGCCTAGTAGTGGGTCGAGTCAAAGTACACACTCACTAAAGAACTATGTGGCAAAGACACAAGACCAAGGAACCTATAAGGGATCCTATCCCGAATGCAGGAAGTGCAACCGTCACCATTGGGGAAACTGCCTTTATTGTGAGAAGTGTAAACAACTTGGGCACTCCATACAATACTGTAGGAAGGGGGAAGGAGTACCTAGTGAAGGAAGGAAGTGTTTTGAGTGCGGAAGCCCAAACCACTTCAGGAGTAAGTGTCCAAAGATGGGACAGGGGTCTAGAAATACCATGGATGGAAGTCAGGGTAGTCGCACCAATACTGTGAACCAGGGAACTCAGGCTCGAGGTAGAGCTTTCGTTATAGGGACTGAAGAGGCACGTCAGGATCCCCGTGTGATAACAGGTACGTTTCTTATAAACGACCACTATGCATCAGTCATTTTTGACTCTGGAGCCGATAGAAGCTTTGTGTCCCTAGGATTTAGACCACTAATCCCCTTAGCCTCCGAAAGCTTAGATGAGGTTTATTCGATAGAACTAGCAGATGGACGAGAACTTAAGGCTCGCGATGTACTTCTAAATTGCACGTTAAGTTTAGCCGATGAATTGTTTAGCATAGATCTTATACCAATCGAGCTAGGGAGCTTTGATGCAGTTGTAGGCATGGATTGGCTGTCACAAAATAGGGCAACGATAGGATGCTATGAGAAGACTGTTAGGATACAACTTCCGGATGGTAGAACCCTTGTGATAGAAGGGGAAAGACCCAACAGAAGTTTAGGAATAGTTTCATGTATGAAGGCTCATAGTTATTTAAGGATGAAATACATAGCATTCTTAGTCCAAGTGGTAGGAAAGAAACCAGAAGCGAAGAAACTCGAGGATATTCCGGTAGTATGAAACTATCCTGAAGTGTTTCCGGACGAGCTACCCGGATTACCTCCGACTAGACAAGTCGAATTCCGAATCGACTTAATTCCTGGAGCAGCTCCTGTTGCTAAGGCACCTTACCGCCTAGCACCAGCCGAGATGAGGGAATTGTCCAACCAAATACAAGAATTGCTGGATAAAGGATTTATTCAGTCGAGTTCATCACCCTGGGGAGCCCCTGTATTATTTGTCAAGAAGAAGGACGGATCGCTTAGGATGTGCATAGATTATAGGGAACTGAACAAGTTGACCATCAAGAATCGTTATCCGCTCCCTAGGATAGACGACCTGTTCGATCAACTTCAAGGTGCCAGTTTCTTCTCTAAGATCGATCTCCGATCCGGTTACCACCAAGTAAGAGTCCATGAGGAGGATGTTCCTAAAACGGCGTTCAAAACACGCTATGGACATTATGAGTTTATGGTTATGCCTTTCGGACTCACGAATGCCCCCGTCGTGTTTATGGACCTGATGAATAGGATTTGCAGGCCATACCTAGATAAGTTTGTAATCGTATTTATCGATGACATACTCATCTACTCTCAAAGTAGAGAGGAGCACGAGCAGCACCTGAAGGTAGTACTTGAGCTACTTAGGGACCAGAAACTGTACGCCAAATTCTCAAAGTGCGAATTTTGGATCCGGGAGGTACATTTTCTTGGTCATGTAGTTAGAGAGGAAGGAATTCTTGTGGACCCAGCAAAGATTGAAGCCATTGCAAAATGGGAGACCCCGAAGACCCCAACGGAAATCCGCCAATTTTTAGGATTGGCGGGATACTACAGGAGGTTCATTGAAGGTTTCTCGAAGATCGCACAACCTCTGACAATGCTGACTCAGAAGGACAAGAAGTTCGATTGGGGTCAACGGCAAGAGGACGCCTTTCAACTCTTAAAGCAAAAGCTATGCAATGCACCAGTTCTGGCCCTACCCCAAGGGACAGAGGACTTCGTTGTGTATTGTGACGCTTCACGCCAGGGACTAGGATGTGTGCTGATGCAAAGGGATAAGGTCATAGCCTACGCATCTAGACAACTTAAGAACCACGAACAGAACTACACTACTCATGACTTAGAATTGGGAGCAGTAGTCTTTGCACTTAAGATTTGGAGACACTATTTGTATGGAACTAAGTGCACAGTGTTCACGGACTATAAGAGTCTACAACACATTCTAGACCAAAAGATGTTGAACATGAGGCAACGTAGATGGGTAGAACTACTTAGTGATTACGATTGTGAGATCAAGTATCATCCGGGCAAGGCTAATGTAGTAGCCGATGCCTTGAGTCGTAAGGAAAGGACGAAACCCTTACGAGTACGAGCCTTGGAAATGCTTGTACACACCAGCTTGAAAGAGGATATCCTAAAGGCTCAGGAAGAGGCCTTACGAGATGATAGATTAAAGGATGAAACTCTCCACAACCTAGAGGGAAGGTTTGACCTTAAGACCGACGGCATACGGTACTTTAAGGGGAGAGTTTGGATACCGAAGACTGGCAACCTGAGGGGATTAATCCTAAAGGAAGCGCACGAGTCGCGGTATTCCATTCATCTAGGGGCAGATAAAATGTATAAGGATCTAAAGGAATATTACTGGTGGCCAGGAATGAAGAAGGATGTACCGTCGTATGTGGGACGATGTTTGACTTATTCCAAGGTCAAAGCTGAAAATCAGAAACCATCGGGTCTGTTACAACAACCCGAGATCCCTGAATGGAAATGGGAACGGATTTCTATGGACTTAGTCACTAAATTGCCCAGAACTGCTAAAGGGCACGATACAATCTGGGTAATAGTTGACCGTCTGACAAAGTCAGCTCATTTTCTTCCAATCCGAGAAGACTATAAGATGGATAAGCTTGCGCGAATCTATATTAAGGAAGTAGTGACCCGTCATGGAGTGCCAATCTCCATTATCTCTGATCGAGATAGCTGTTTTACATCACGATTCTGGCAATCATTGCAGAAATTCTTAGGATCCCAGTTGGATTGGAGTACGGCATATCATCCTCAGACTGATGGCCAAAGTGAAAGGACCATCCAAACCTTAGAAGACATGTTGCGCGCCTGTGTCATAGACTTTGGAGGGAACTGGGACGATCATTTGCCACTAGTAGAATTTTCCTACAATAATAGCTATCACACTAGCATCCAATGTGCCCTCTATGAAGCCTTGTACGGCCGAAAATGTCGGTCTCCGCTCAGCTGGGTGGAAGTTGGAGATAGCCAGCTGACAGGACCCGAGTTAATCCAGGAAACAACTGACAAAATTGGCTTGATAAGGGATAGGCTTAAGGCTGCTAGGGATCGTCAGAGAAGTTATGCTGACAACCGTAGAAAACCGTTGGAATTCCAAGTGGGAGATAGAGTACTTTTAAAGGTTTCCCCTTGGAAAGGGCTAGTACGATTTGGCAAAAGAGGAAAGTTAAGCCCTAGGTACGTTGGACCTTTCGAAATCATCGAAAGAGTCGGCCCAGTTGCTTACAAGCTTAGGCTACCTGAGGAAATGAGTGAGATTCATAACACTTACCACGTGTCGAATCTTAAGAAGTGTATAACCGATGAATCTCAAGTTATCCCTCTAGAGGAAGTCTTTGTGGATAAAACCCTCTGCTTCATTGAGGAACCTATAGAAATTCTTGACAAAAAGGTCAAGAAGCTCAAAAGGAGCAATATCCCGATTGTTAAGGTACATTGGAAGTCCAGACGTGGACCGGAGTACAAATGGGAATGTGAGGACTACATGAGGAAGAAGTACCCTCAACTCTTTACCTGATTAGGTGTGGAAGTAACAAGAAATGAACTTCGGGACGAAATTCTTTTAACCGGGGGAGACTGTGACAACCCTCCACTTCCCACCTCAGGTCAGTAAAACTTTAACTGAAATACCGGAGCAGAACAGTATTTTAATACTGTCATTTTGTCAAAAACAATATTGTATGACAACATTTATTGTGAAAAGGCTAGATAAGTGCCTTTGACGATTATTGAGTCGCCACTATAGTCGGTATGCAAAACCGACTGACTGTTATCAGCAGGTCCCGATTCCGACCACTAGACTGTCGAATTAAATTTTTATTGACCCAAAATATTAAAAATATTAATTTCTAATAAGTTCCTTAATAAAAATACGAAAAACTGCTTTCGTTACGCAAAAATCGCAAAAACGCGCGTTTTCGGTAACGGTTTCCAATTTTAGCAGCTTTTTATACCCAATACTACAACAATTCAACTAAACTAAATTAATTGACTTGAGAGATCAGCCATTTAAGTATCTAGAGAATAATTGTACCCTCACATGGTTCAAATTAAAGTAGGAAACATTGAATAGAATCTAGCCAATACATACATCACCAACTTACACACTCTTAACATCAACTCAACACTCACCTCACCATCTCTCTCCCTCTCTTCTCCCTCTCCCAAAACCGGCCACAAGGCCATGGTTTTGCCATCTCCCCTCTCCCAAATCCTAGTATAAATACACACACATCCTTTCTCATTTCATTTGTTCAATCCCACTTTCTCTCACTAAACTCTCTCACTAAGAATTCTCTATAGCTTTCTCCATACACTTCTAAATTCTTGAAGCTCATCAAGAGTATTCAAGAACACATTCAAGGAAAAAAAGATGATCTTCATCAATCTTCTTCTTTCAATCATCATCTCCCAATGTTGTGAGATGGAAGTATCTTGCATTTAAGCAAGGAAAACATCTATGATCAACCAAATAGTTGGGTAGTTTGTATGATCTTCAAAACTCTTAATTATTGCTTAGAATTCTTGTTCATCCTTTAAATTCTTGTTCATATACTACTATGTATAATCTTGTACATTTTATTTCAAGTACTTCTTTTCTTTTATACAACAATCCACCATACTTTGGTGTAGATGAAATCACTAGTCAAATACCCTTTCTTTGCTAAGCAATAAGTGAGTTGATGACTAGTGATTCCTATCTTCTTATGATCATCCATCACCTTGTATGGGGTATGGATGATTTCATATAGCCAAATACCCTTTCTTTGCTTGGATCATCAAAATTCAAGCAATAAGTGAGTTGATGGCTTATGATTATAATCTAGATGTTTAATTTGGTATATATGTAAATGCATGTGTAAAATGTGATTATGAAGTTGATATTCCTTCAATCACATCTGGACTTGAGTTTTGGTAAAGAGAAATCATCATAAAAACCATTAAACAAAAGAAATATTGTGTTATACAACAACTAGTCTAAAATTTTGTCCAACAGATTCTGGACAGATTCAGACCCGACTTTGAGAGGCCATAACTCCCTCATAAAATGTTCAAATGACATGATTCTTTTTTTTTTAAAATCAAGTTCATTGAGTTATCTTTCAAACCCCACTGGCTGTTTGCAAAAATTCCAAGTTTCGGACCCTCAAACAGTCCGTACAAAAAGGTTGCGCAACAGCTCTAGTTGCTGTCACTATTTTAATTAACCTTCTGTTTGAGGATCTTAATCTTTTTCAAAAATTATGAAAATTGGTTAGTAAATAGTAAACTCATATGGCTAAAACATATTAAAATTTCGTGATTTTTGGAGTTGTGGATCATACCCAAATGCATGCCCCAAACAGCCTCCGAATCTGTCAAGAATTATTAAAAGCTGAAAAGTGTTATTTTATGTAAACTTGTATTTTTCTAAAACACCTTTATAAAGAATAAATTGTTGGACATAAAAAGATTATTTGAAGAATAAGATGAGGTAGAATTAATATAGGTTAACCAGGTTATAAGATCTCTTATATTCAGAGATACGTTCATATTTGAATTGTACACAGGTTCATTCCTTTTACACACGATATTTCTATAATGAGTTTTAGACATGGAGCTGAGATTTTCAATCATAAACTCAAGTATTTCCTGATATTGATTTTGATTGCCTGCAGTTACGGAACTTTCCAAATAACAAATGTTATTCTATCCGAGCATGGCCACGCATTTCTGCCAATCTTAATCATTAGGGGGCCCGTAAATATCTCTCCTATAAGGAGGTGTAAATTCCATATTGACTACCTGCATCTGCAAACATGGCTTTGCTGCATCTAGTCACGCCCCTTATATCCACCCAGTTGCGGTTGCAGTGTTAGGACATGCTAAGAGTACAATAGTCCTCATGCTCGCAGACCAGATATCTCAGGTCTAAGGACAACCTATCATCAAGTCAATGCTCATGACATAGGCTCCATGAAGCAGACTTGAAACTGGTCACTTCCAATACTCATACACTCTGATAAGTATCTATGAATGTTTAATCATATCAACTGTATATAAAACATTCATAATAGCGTTATAATCTTACTAAGGTTCCCACCTCAATAAGTAGCTATGGACATTTAGATTTTTACAGGACTTAGGAAAAATCATGGATAACTTAAATATGCAAAAAGTAATTTTTGAAACATTTCCTGAATAAAATATCTCCTTATTTCAAACACATTGTGAAATAAATTCTTACAACGTTTCAAAATACTACATTAATAATCGATAACACAAACTAACTACTAGTATCCAAGTACTGCATTCCTATGGAACTAGCATGGTCCTCATGCTTTGCTCTAGCTAGCGGCTTCGTTAGCGGATCTGCGACATTCTCATCCGTCGGAATCTTGCATATTCTCATGTCTCCTCTTCCAATGATCTCTCGGATGAGGTGATACTTCCTGAGTACATGTCTCGACTTGTGATGTTCTCTGAGCTCTTTTGCTTGTGCTACAGCTCCAGAGTTATCACAATAGATATCTACGGGTCTAGAGATATTGGCTACAACTCTTAGATCCGAGATAAAGTTTTTGAGCCAGACAGCTTCCTTTGCTGCATCTGATGCTGCAATATACTCTGCCTCTGTAGTGGAATCTGCTATGGTGTCCTGCTTCGAGCTCTTCCACGAGATCGCGCCTCCGTTTAGGGTGAATACGTAACCTGACTGTGATTTAAAATCATCTCTGTCGGTCTGGAAACTAGCGTCAGTATAGCCTGTGACACTAATCTCATCCTCAGATCCTCCAAAGACCAAGAACATTTCTTTAGTTCATCTCATATATTTGAGAATGTTCTTGACAACCACCCAATGGGCTTCACCTGGGTTCTGCTGGTATCTGCTCGTAACACTTACTGAGTAAACAACATCAGGCCTTGTACATAACATGGCATACATGATCGATCCAATTGCAGAAGCATATGGAACCGATTTCATTTTGTCCTGATCTTCACTAGATACAGGACATTGTGCTTTGCTTAGCACTATGCCATGCTGCATTGGAATAAATCCTTTCTTGGATTCATCCATCCTGAATCGTTTCAAGATTTTGTCAATGTATGTACTTTGACTAAGCCCGATAAGCCGTCTAGATCTGTTTTTATAGATCTTTATACCAAGTATATAGGCGGCTTCTCCAAGGTCTTTCATTTGGAAACATTTGCTTAACCAAGCTTTTACACTCTGTAAAGTTGGCACGTCATTTCCAATGAGTAGAATATCATCTACATATAAGACCAAGAAGGTTACTATGCTCCCACTGAACTTTGTGTAAACACATGGCTCAAACTCACTTTTAGTAAAACCAAATTCTTTGATTCGTACATCAAAGTGTAAGTTCCAGCTCCTAGACGCCTGCTTTAATCCATATATGGATTTCAGCAATTTGCACACTTTATTAGGATTCTTTGGATCTACAAAACCTTTCGGTTGTTGCATATAGACGTCCTCTGTTAACTTCCCATTCAGGAAGGCCGTCTTAACATCCATCTGCCATTGAAGTACGCTGAAATGACCATCAGTATCCTAATGGATCTTAACATTGCTACTGGTGAAAAAGTTTCATCATAGTCGATACCATGAGTTTGCGTGAAACTTTTTGCTACCAGTCTAGCTTTAAAAGTGTGCACATTTCCGTCCATGTCAGTTTTCTTCTTGAAAACCCATTTACGTCCAACAGCCCTACAGTGTTGGGGTAAATCTGTCAACTCCCATACTTAGTTGTCGTACATGGACTGCATCTTAGCCTCCATGGCTTCCCGCCATTGTTCAGACTCACTGCCTGATACAACTTCTCCATAGGATGTTGGTTCGTTCAAGTCTCCTTCATCCTGAGAGACTAGGAACCCAAGATACCTATCTGGTTCTTGCCTTACCCTAGTGGATCTACGAAGGTCCTGTGTTTGCACTTCCTCAACCGTTTCCGGTTGAGTCTCAATAGGTTCTTGTTGAGTAACTGGCTCAACAATCGGTAAAGTGACATCTTTCTCTACTTCTTGTAGATCTACATTATTTCTGGTATTCTCAGTGCTGAGAAACTTATCTTCCAGAAACTCTCCATTCCGAGCTACAAAGACTTTGTTTTCGGTAGGATTGTAGAAGTAGTATCCCACAGTTGTCTTGGGATAACCTACGAAAATGCACTTATCTGATTTAGGTTTGAGTTTTTCAGAGGTTGGTCGTTTGACGTATACCTCACAACCCCAAATCTTCAGAAAAGACAGTTTAGGCTTCTTACCCGTCCATAACTCGTACGGGGTTTTTTCTACCGATTTAGTCGGCACTCTGTTCAGTATGTGGGCCGCTGTTTCAAGCGCATGTCCCCAAAATGATACTGGTAGTGAGGAACGACACATCATTGATCATACCATATCTAGTAGTGTACGATTTCTCCTTTTTGACACACCGTTCATTTGAGGTGTATACGGAGGTGTGAGTTGTGAGACAATCCCACATTCCATCAAATGATTGTCAAAATCCTGACTAAGATATTCCCCACCACGATCCGACCGTAGAAACTTGATCTTTCTGTCAAGTTGGTTTTGTACTTCATTCTGAAATTCCTTAAATCTTTCAAAGGCTTCAGATTTATGTCTTATAAGGTAGACATAACCATACCTACTGAAATCGTCAGTAACGGTAATGAAGTACCGGTATCCTCCCCTAGCTTCATGACTGAAAGGTCCACACACATCTGTGTGTATTATTCCTAACAATTCATTTGCTCTTTCATTGTCTTTATTGAAAGGCTGTTTTGTCATCTTACCAGATAAACAAGATTCACAATTAGTAAATGGTCTAAAATCGAAAGACCCCAGAAGTCCTCCATTCTGGAGTTGTTCTATGCGTTTCTTGTTTATATGACCGAGACGACAATGCCAGAGGTAAGTCTGATCCTCAATTTCCTTGGATCGTGTACTTATATGATAGACTTCTTTATTTTCTTGTAGACTTAACACGTATAGACCATTAGAGGGAGTTGCTTTGAAATAAAAGACATCATTTTTAAAGCAAGAAATGAGTTTGTAATCATATTTATAATAAAAACCTTAGTCTACAAGTAAATTGAAAGAAATAACGTTTTTGATCATTTTAGGAACATAGTAACAATTTTCAAGTTCCAAAACTAGACCCGAGGGTAAACTAAGATTGTAAGATCCCACGGCTTCAGCTACAAGCATCGTGCCTTCACCGACTCGTAGGTTCGAATGATCCTTCCTCAATGTCTTCCTTATTTTGAACCCCTGTAAATGATTACAAATGTGGTTACCACTGCCTGTATCAAGTACCCATGATTCATAAGAAGTGATCAAACAGTCTATCATAAAGATACCTGGTGTATCGGGTAAACCGATATCTAGCTGGTCGATATCCATCGAGTGAGCACAAATATCCTTGCTACCGCATTCCGGGAAACTCAGATATCCCAGCTTGTCAATCCAATCGATGTCCATGAGTTCAGCGGCTGCTGTAGGTCTTGGCTCCAAACTGGCCAAAATATCCTCATGAAACTTAGCCACATCCATCTTTTTCTCTCCCATGTACTCACTAGCTGTGGTACGTATCTCATCCGTGAGAGAGAACCACATGAGATGTACTAGTTCCTCCTAAACCATCTTGTATCCCATGCGTGACAAACTCTTAAAGAGCCTCCTCATTTCTAGAAGATGATCTTTAACGGATTGACCCTTTTCTAGTTTTAGAGAATAAATCTCTTTCATGATTAGATACTTCCTACTATTCTTATAGAAGACTACCTGGCTTTCTATATCCTTCACGACCTCATGGAAATACTTAACTCTTAAATCAACCGTGAACTCGGGTGAGGTAGAGAAAGATAGAATCAACATCACACCTGATTCTTCAGCCATGAATTTGAAATAATCTGCAAAATCCTTTTCAGGAGAATTGCATTTAGGTCGTGAAATGGGTTTTTCTATCACATATCGCTTACCCTGTGCATTCAGGACATTGTCGAGATGCACTTTCCAAACTGGAAAATTTTGGCCTGTAAGTTTCCATTTCCCCATTATTAGGCGGAGAGATTCCTCAGGTGAATAAAACGGAATAGCAGTATAAGACATCTACAGAAAAATAAAATTCCGATTTAGTTATCTGATTATAATTCTAATAAATTATTACCTTAGAACAATAAGTTTATTAGACTAGAATCCATATTTCACATGATTTGACGAGCGGTTTGATCACACAAGTCATCTCATGCTATTCTGGTAGGTAACAGCTTATACCAATCGTGTCTTTAAACGAAGATACGACTTCTAGATCATCGGGACATCGGATGACAAAGTCCGTGCATATTTAGTCCCTCTAGTGTGTTTTGGCCCGGTACCACCCGGTGAATTGTAACAAAAACCAAAATAGATCGCACCATTTTGAACTGGATGTACTCTGGTCGGTACCACCCGATTATCGCAGAGTCTTTTCACCCCCTTCGGCTTGGGGTTTGAACGCAGGTGCCCAAGGTTTGATCTCTTCGAGCCCCAACGTACCTTACGCCAAAGGTGTCCATAAATGGATCACACTTACTGATCTAAAATTTTCCTAAGGTTTTTAGCTAGTTTTAATTTCTTTTAAAACAACTGGTTCGAAAAACAAGTTGTAATCAAACTCTTTTGATTCATTATATTTTTGGAAAAATAATTCGTTTTATCTATAATAGGTAATTACAACAAACCACGCAGATAAAACAAAAACAGTGTCATAGCCTTGCCCAAAACTAATGTCAATTTCATGAGCCAACACGAGAACTGACGGTCTAAATCCTACGTGACAAAACAACCACAAGGCATGAAAGCTTGGTGCTCCCACTGGCTCCAACATCTTCGGTTGTGTCCTCATAACTCCGTCTTCAAGCTTCGACCATCTTTAAAGAATTTAATTACAGTAATATCAGGTTGTACGTGGCACGTAGGCCTCCCGTCTAAACTAATTAATTTTAAAATTACAACAGGGTTGCAAATGGCACGCAGGCCTCCCTTACTAATAATGAGATAAAACGAAATTAAAAAAAAAGAAACATAACCATAGGTCTAGGGGCTTAGCTATGACAACTCTCAACAGTTTAAACAATTAAACTAAAAAATAAATACTAGTTTGATAAAACTGGATTTCCAAATAATTATAAAACCAAAAGGAATTAATAATTATTTAACTTGAAAAATAATATTCAAAATTAATTTTATTTTAGGGTAAAAATAAACCCTATCAGATCGAAGCCTGATATCGTGGCCTAATACCGTTACCTAACTGGTAACCCTAGTTCTATTCGTGAAACCTTATCGTGATACGATGGTTTGTAGCACACGACCACCATTAACCACCGTATCACCACCATCCGCCGCCGACGATGACAACAAAGCCACCGCCGCCGGCGGTCATGTTACAAAAACTAAACCACCACCGAATCACCGGATCATCGGCGACGACAGCGCAAACACCACCACCATCGCCGCGCCGGCGAGAAACAAACAACAACCATCACCGTCGTCCTCATGTGCGACCACCGTCGCTGCCTTCATGTGCGACCACCGCCGCCGCCATGCATGGCCGTAAGGCAGCTGGCAGGCGGGCGGGCGGTTTTGTGGTTCGACTGGCGGCAATGGCTACAGCCGCCACCACCACCACCAGCCCTTGCGACGACAATGATGGCTAACACCACCGCCATCGCCGTGGCTCCGAAACAACAGCCACCATCATCGCCTCGTTCCGGTGACAACGGCAACGCCAAAGCACCACCATCGCCACCGGTGGCCATCGGCAAGCAGCAAGCGGCTGCCAAGCCGCCGTGGCCGGCGATCAAACAAAACACCACCATCGCCGCTTGCGGCTGGGGTGGTTCGGTGGTTTAATTTCATCGATCGGCCACCGAATCGCGGTGGTCGTCGATTGGGTCGTTTGCAATTCGTCCGGTGATCGGCTCAGCGGTTCGGCCAGTAATCACCGCCGTTCCGCCGCCGATTGCCACGAACTCACGGGAACTCGATAAAAATTCAATTTTTATGAAACAAGATATAAAAATCAGATTTTTAATATAAACAGAATCCAATTTTATCAAAACCTACAAAACAAACAGATCTGAAAAGTTACGGAAGTGGCTCTGATACCACTGTTGGGATTATTTGACCTAAACAGATAAAGCAACGGAAAAAAAAACTACAATCGTGACAGAGATCCAACCATAACTAATCAAACACTATATTGAGAGGGTTTTACAAATTTACCTTTGATGATACCAAAAACGGCTTCGGAGGCTAGTGAGGGATACACCACTACTGCACCACCTTGAGATAGGCTGCTAGACCACCTTGGATTGATCGGAAAAACAAAACTCCGGTTGTGTGTGTGTGTGGCCGGCGCCAAGAGAGAGAGGGTGTGGGTTTTCTAGGTGAAAAAGCAACTAATGAATCAGATCATTATTCAACTTAATAAAGCCTTTATTTATAAAAGTAAATAAGGCAGTGTTAATAGAAAACCTAAACCAAATATAACTCTCCAATAATTATCTTAATTAACAAACTGTTAATAATTAATAATCATATTTAATTAATAAATAATAAATAATCAATTTATTATTTATTCTTTATCTCTTTTAACAATTAAACTTAATTAATTATTTCTCACACTTATAATCCAAATGATCTCGAATCGGGTGTGTAGCAGTGTGACCCACTAGTGTCTTATAACATTGGACATGGTAATCCTAATTACTGTCTTGCACATAATCCTTTCAGCTTACTCAGTAAGTGTTACGAGTAGATACCAGCAGAACCCAGGTGAATCCCATTGGGTGGCTGTCTAGAACATTCTCAAGTATTTGAGACGAACCAAAGAAATGTTCTTGGTCTTTGGAGGTTTTGAGGATGAAATTACTGTCACTGGTTACACTAACGCTAGTTTCCAGACCGATAAAGATGATTTTAGATCACAGTCGGGGTACGTTTTTACCCTAAACGGAGGCGCGATCTCATAGAAGAGCTCGAAGCAGGATACTATAGTAGATTCCACTACAGAGGCAGAGTACGTTCCAGCATCAGACGCAGCAAAGGAAGCGGTCTGGCTCAGTAATTTTATCTCAGATCTTAGAGTTGTTGCCAGTATCTCTAGACCCGTAGATATTTACTGTGATAACTCTGGTGCTGTGGCACAAGACAAAGAACCTAGAGAACATCACAAGTCAAGATATGTACTCAGGAAGTATCACCTCATCCGAGAGGTCGTTGGAAGAGGAGACGTGAGAATATGCAAGATTCCGACGGACGATAATATCGCAAATCCGCTGACAAAGACGCTAGCGAGAGTAAAGCATGAGGTCCATGCTAATTCCATAGGGATGCAGTACCTGGATACTAGTAGCTAGTTTATGTTGTTGATTATACCTGTGGTTTATTTTTGAAACTCTATATCATGGAAGTTTTATTATTTCACCGTGTGCTCGAAATAAGAAGGTATTTGTTCATGATTGTTTCAAATTAACCAGTTTTAGCATATTTAATTCATCCATGATTTTTGCAAAGTCTTTGCGAGAAATCAAAATTTCCGTAGCTACTTGTTGTGGTGGGAACTCCAGCAGGGTTGTAACGCTATTATGGATATTTGATGATTTATTCAAAGTAGCGAATAAAAGCACAAGTGATGTGACCAAATATTCATAGACACTCATCAGAGTGTTTGAGTATTGGAAGTGACCAGTTTCAAGTCTACTCCATGGAGCCTTAGTCATGAGCATTGACTTGATGATATGTTGTCCTTAGACCTGAGATATTTGGTCTGGAAATGTAAGGACTACTGTACTGTTAGCACGTTCTAACGCTACACCGTAACATGGTGGCCATAAGGAATGTGACTAGATGCAGCGGAAGCCATGTATCCAGATGTAGATAGTCAAGATGGGATTTACACCTCCTTTGCGGGAGAGATATTTCCGGGCCCCTTGACGATTAAGATTGGCAGAAATGCATGGCCACGCTCGGATAGAATAACAGTTGTTATTTGGGAAGTTCCGTTACTGCAGGCAGTCGAGATCAGAGTCAAGAAATACTTGAGTTGAATCCCTCGCTCCATGTCTAAAACTCACTTTAGAAATATTGTGTGTAAAAGGAATGAACCTGTGTACAAATTCAAGCGTGAATTGTATCTCTGGATATAAGAGATCTTATAACCTGGTTAATCTAAGTGTCTGGCTAGGGACCTCCTTAGGCTAATGGTAACAATTTAGTTACTAGTCTGGCACAGGTGGGAGTCTGAAAGGATTATGTGCAAGACAGTAACAGGGTTTACCGTGTCCAACGTTATAAGACACTAGTGGGTCATACTGCTACACACCCAATTAGAGATAAATTAGATTTACCAGTTGTGTGGAAAATAATTATTAGTTTAATTAATTATTAAAGAGAGAGAAATAAATAATAAAGGGTTATTGGTTTAATTAAGCTTGCGGGCTTTATTAAACAAGCTTTTCTTGTTATTGGGTAGTTACCATATTTATATTTATAAATATGGTAAACCCAATAGGTTTTTTCATGATTCCAATTCATTAGTTACTTTGAGAAAAAGAAATCCAGAAAAACTCTCTCTCTCTCTGATCGATCTACACACACATATACACAAATAAGTTAGTTTTGTGTATTTGGGTAATCCTTAAGGCGGTCTAGCAGTAGATCTCACGGTGGTGCAGTAGCGGTGTATTCCCGTTAGCAATCCAGGCAAACCTCCGAAAGAAGCCTAAAGGTATATCTAAAACCCTCTACAGTGTAACGCCAATATTTGAGAAAACTGAATTAAATTAACAACTTAATAATAAACCTACGTTATTACAAAATTTAAAGGAAATAGTTGTAAAGTTTAACGAATGCATCAGATAGAGTTATTACAGTAATCCCGAATTAATGATAAAGCGTAAAAAAAAATATTAAAGGCATGTCTAAAAACTATCGGAACCGTCCACGTCGCTAGCTTAACATCGGAGCTTTACCCTTGTCTACCCCTGAGCCCGAACCTGGAAAAAGGAAACAACGGGAGGGTTAAGCAAATCTTAGTGAGTTAGCGCTACATATACACTACCCCGCCATATAGGCATCTACCATGATGGTGCCATCTCATTTAACAACAATAACCATATATCAATCAATGCAAATAAACCAATCAATCAATAAAATTCTCATGAGAACAAGTACATAGTTCCGCCTGCTTAGGACACAGATCTGCCCCCACAACTCATCAAGGGCATGTGGTTCCCTTTATCTCGCCTGCTTAGGACGCGAGTCCGCCCCCACAACTCATCAAGGGCATGTGGTTCCCATTCACACACAAACACAATACATACATACATAACGAACCAGAGTACAGGTAGTGTAACTCACCTGATACGCGCAATGCAATAATCTCAAACACAAAATCTCTACAGCTACTCTGAAACAGCACATTCTATTATTACAATTTATCCAGTAGTCTCACGAACCTATTCAATCCTAACAATTTCCCGAACTACCCGACCGTAACTCTAACCTCACAACCGGAACAACGGTCGTCTCGAACAGATCACGGGTCTCAACGGTTCACCGACCCGTCCTAACGCCGACACACCGTCGTTGGGCAGCGCCGTGACCCGCCGCGAAGAGGTTGCACGATGGCAGCGACCGTGAAGATCACCGCCACCGCCGGTTATCTAGTTCAACGACGGCAACAGCGACGGAGCCGCCGCCACCGCCGCGCCCCAAAACTCAACCACCAGCCTGCGCCGGTGTACACAACCCGCCACCGTCGGACCTCAACTGTTAAACAACCGGTGAGACCGACGTGCGACCTTGCTGCTGGTCTGCCGGCACCTAACCACTACCGTTATTACATCGCCGGCGATAACCAGCGCGACACCGGTGAGATACGACAGCAAACGCCGGCGTGACTACCAGCCGCTAGGTTTTCCGGCTGTCGCCGAGCCAGCTCAAACCACCACCACCACCCGCCGTTGCCGGTGTGGACAAATAGCCAATGACGGCTGTCATCGCCGGCCAAGGCCGGCGACCGCCGTATGCCACAAGACAGCCCACAACCCACGGTTTCAACCAAAAGAGATAGGAAATTCGGAACCCAAACGACATCGAGACAACTAGCGGCTTACCTTGGATCAAAACACTCCGGCGAATTTTCTCCGGCGAGATAACTCTTGCTCCCACCGTGAGTTTTATCTCTCTCCCTCTTAAGTTATCTCACCACTAGATAGCTTTTTAAAATAAAAACAACTACCCTATGGGTCTAGATATAGGCTATCAAGTCCAAGTCTTATCCCAATTCAATTTCATTTAAATAAAGAGATAAGGTACATCACTACCAAACAAATAAAAGGATAACCAGTAACAAATCTGAAATAATAAAGCTATATTAAGATTATCCTTAATAAACTATTAACAATATATATATATATATATTTTTATTTTTAACTTAAAAGAATAATGGGGTGTTACAACTCTCCCCCACTTACCGGGATTTCGTCCCCGAAATCAGTCTGCGAAAAGATCCGGGTATCCCTCACGCATTTCTGCTTCCGGTTCCCAAGTCCACTCAAAACCCTTCCGGTGCTGCCACTGCACTTTCACGATCCCAATCTCCTTGTTTCTCAACTTCTTTACTTTCCGCTCTAGCACTGCAACGGGCCTCTCGATATAATTCAAGCTCTCGTCAACTTGAATGTCATCTAAAGGCACATGCGCTGTCTCATCCGCCAAGCACCTTCGCAGCTGAGATACGTGGAACGTATCGTGAATCTGGCCTAACACCTCTGGTAGCTCCAACCGATAGGCCACCTTCCCCACACGAACAAGGACCGTGAACGGCCCAATGTATCGAGGCCCAAGCTTGCCTCTCTTACGGAAACGAATCACTCCCTTCCAGGGTGAAACCTTCAACAAGACGCGATAACCTACCTGGAACTCCAAGTCTGATCTCCGCATATCAGCATAGCTCTTCTGCCTGCTCTGGGTGGTCCGCAACCGCTCTCTGATCCTCTAAATAAGCTCGGTAGTCTGCTGAACCACTTCCGTGCTCCCGAGAACACGCTGACCGACCTCACCCCAACAGATTGGGGTTCGACATCTCCTCCCGTACAACATCTCATACGGAGGCATCCCGATACTCGAGTGGTAACTGTTGTTATACGAAAACTCCGCCAATGGAAGGTTCGTATCCCAACAACCTCCGAAATCTAAGACACAGGCCCGAAGCATGTCGTCGAGCGTCTGGATCGTATGCTCACTCTGTCCGTCCGTCTGCGGATGGTAAGCCGTACTAAAGTGCAATCTGGTACCCAAATCAGGATGAAACCTCTCCCAGAACCGAGAGGTGAAGCGAGTGTCTCGGTCGGAGATGATCGACACCGGCACCCCGTGCCTCCTCACCACCTCTTTCACATATAACTCCGCCAACTGCTCTGACGTGTAGCTCTCCCGAAGTGGCTAAGAAATGCGCGCTCTTAGTCAATCGGTCCATAATCACCCAGATTGCATCAAACTTCCGCGGTGTCCTCGGCAATTTGGTGATCAAGTCCATGGTAATATTTTCCCATTTCCAAACTGGGATCTCTAACGGCTGCAACTTACCATGGGGCTTTTAGTGCTCAGCCTTGACCTTTAGGAAGGTCAAGCAAGACTCCACATAACGGACCACCTCCCGCTTCATTCCCGGCTACCAATAATCCGCTCGCAGATCTCTGTACATCTTAGTAGCCCCGGTATGTATAGAGAATTTAGATTTGTGCGCTTCCTCTAGCAGTATCTGACGAGCACCACCCGCAAGAGGAACCCACACACGATCATGCCTCTTCAGAAGCCCCCTACCATCTCGGACCATCAGGGGTAACTGACCTCTAACTCGTTCCTTGTTCTGATTCTCACTCTGACTGGCCTCCTCCTGAGCCTGACGAATCAAATCCAAGAACGAGTTCGTCACGGCCATCTTCAGATGTGCTATCCGAAGTGGTGCATGAGCCGTCTTCCTGCTCAACGCGTCTGCTACTACGTTCGCTTTACCTGGGTGGTAAAGTATATCACAATCGTAATCCTTAACTACATCGAGCCAACGCCGCTGTCGCATATTCAGGTTTGGCTGGTCCAAGAAATACCTCAAGCTGCGGTGATCTGTAAAGATGGTACACTTCACCCCATACAGGTAGTGTCTCCAAATTTTCAGCTCGAAAACCACCGCTGCGAGCTCAAGATCGTGCGTAGGGTAGTTAGCTTCATGAGGTTTCAACTGCCTCGACGCGTAAGCTATCACTCGACCCCTCTGCATCAGAACACACCCCAGGCCAAGATGCGATGCGTCACAATACACCGTCATGTCCTCTACGCCCTCGGGAAGCGTCAGAACTGGTGCCTCACACAACCTCTGCCTCAACGTCTCGAATGCCTGCTGCTGATCTGGACCCCAGACATACTTCTCACTCTTCTTTGTTAGCTTCGTTAACGGAACTGCGATCCGAGAGAAATCCTGGATGAAACGTCGATAATACCCCGCCAAACCCAGGAAACTTCGGATCTCGCTAGGAGTCTTCGGAACCTCCCAGCTCATCACCGCCTCTATCTTCGACGGATCCACCTTAATCCCTTCTCGGTTAACAAGATGCCCTAAAAACTGGACCTCCTGTAACCAAAAAACGCACTCCGAGAATTTCGCGTAAAGCTGCTCTCTCCGCAACACCTCCAACACCTCGCGCAAATGAGTAACATGCTCCTCCTTTGTTTTCGAGTAGATCAGAATATCATCAATAAAGACAATTACTGATCTATCCAGCATCGGTCGACAGACCCGATTCATCAGGTCCATAAATGCAGCTGGGGCGTTGGTGAGACCGAAGGGCATCACCAAGAACTCGTAATGCCCATAGCGAGTCCGGAAAGCGGTCTTGTGCACGTCCGCCTCCTTCACCTTAAGCTGGTGATAACCCGATCGCAGATCGATCTTAGAAAACCAAGCCGCCCCATGGAGTTGATCAAATAAGTCATCAATCCTAGGCAAGGGATACCTATTCTTGATGGTCACCTTATTGAGCTCCCGATAATCGACACACATCCGATGACTGCCGTCCTTCTTTTTCACGAACAAGATAGGCGCTCCCCACGGCGAACTGCTCGGACGGATGAACCCCTTCTCCGATAGCTCCTGCAACTGGCTAGATAGCTCCTGCAACTCGGGTGGCACCAGACGATAAGGAGTCCTCGCAACTGGGGCTGCTCCGGGCATGAGATCAATTCCGAAATCAATCTGCCTATCCGGCAGAATGCCCGGTAGGTCCTCCGGAAAAACATCGGGGTACTCCCTAACCACCGGTACATCTGCAACTAACGGCTTCCGCTCCTCAGCCTGATCAATCACTGCATAAGCCAGGTAGCCCTCGCACCCTCGCTGCAACCACCTTCTCGCCTTCGCAACAGAACAAAAAGCTAGCTGCTTCCGCCGCCCCTTGCCATACACGATAAGCTCTCCCCCACTCGGGTTCTGGATGCGAACCAGTTGACCCGCGCAGTCCACCGTACCTCCGTTTCGAAACATCCAATCTACCCCCGCTATTACGTCGATTCCGTTCATAGGGATAGGTATCAGGTCAATAGTAAAGGTCACCCCATGAATCACTATAACACAGTGCCGGTAAACATCTTCACACACACGCACCTCCTCGGCTGCTACATCTACCGCAATAGGACTGGCTAGCTTGCCTTGCTCTAGGTGGAAGTCCTTACAAAAAGAACTAGACACAAAAGACCAGGTGGCTCCAGAATAAAAAAGAACCAGCGCAGGTCTCGCGTTCACAGGGAAAATGCCTAGATTATACATTACAAGCTTTAATAACGCATACAAGGCACATGCACAACCCTAGACTAACAGTTATGATCACATCAAAGCAGTATTAAAACAAATTAACTAAACGATAAATACTTTAGTACCTGTGACCACGTCTGGCGCTGCCTGTGCCTCCTCGGCTGTCATCTGGAAGGCTCGCCCACGGGTAGTCGCAGACCCTGCCGTCTTCCCCGAAGAGCCGTCAGTGATCCTCAAAGTAGCAGGGGCTGGCGCCTTCACCTGCGCCTTAGCTGTCTCGGCCAGCTTCGGACAATTGGGCTTGATATACCCAGGCTGGAAGCAATGGAAGCAGGTTTTCGAAGCAACTCCGCACTCCCTGCCTTTGTGGCCCGGCTTGCCACACTTATAGCACACCGGCTCAGGTAGCCGGCACTCCCCTTGGTGATTCCTCCCACACTTGGGACATCCCGAGTAAACCTTCCTGCCATCCGTTCGTTGCCCCTTGAACTTCCTTGACGGTACCAACGACTGTTCTGCCTTCCTCTTTCCCTACTGCAGCTCCTCGAGAAACAGCTCCCGCGTTCGCGCCACCTCTACCATAGCATTAAAGCTCGTGCACGTAGTTGTGCTCACAAACTCTCTGATCTAGGGCTTCAGTACCCCACGATAACGATACATCCTCATCGTTTCATTGCTCACATAATCGGGACAAAACAGCGCCTTCTCCAGGAACTGGTCGATGATCTCATTCACCGACTTGGTCGTCTGCTTCAGGTTCAGAAACTCGGCAATGATTCTCTCTCCCTCGACCCGCGGAGAGAATTGCTCCTCAAACAGCACCTTGAACGCATCCCAAGTCATACTCGTGATCTGCTCCTCAGTATGGCTCTTCAGTATCAGTCCCCACCAGTCTTTCCCGGCATCACGCAATAGATTCGCAGCAAAGAACACCTTCATCCCTTCCGGGCAGCTGCAAGTCCGGAAAGCGCGCTCAACCGCTGCGATCCAACGGTGACATGCGATAGGGTCCTTCCGACCCTTGTAATGTGGCGGCTGACACGCCATAAAATCCTTAAACGTACTAGCCCTGCTCTGGGCCTGGCTGTTGCTCCCGCTCGCTGATCCACGTGCCGTAAAAGCTGCCTCCATCCTCTCGTCCATCGCCTGAAGTATCTCATCCTTCATCTGAGCAAACAGCCCAGGAAGGAGCTGCTGAAGCACCTCTTGGACCTCCGAACCGATGAGATCCCTGAGGTCTGGTTCCTCAGATCCAGAGTTTCCCCTTCTAGTGGTCACCATACTGAACGTTAAAGCAAAAGTTAAGCGTAGTTCTAATCCAGGTCACTCAAATAATCGCAACTAGAGTGTCACTCGTAAGGCCTTAGTGCTAGTCGCTAGTGTACATGCAGCCCTAACGACTTTAAAATCTCTAATCATAAGCAATTGCCCTACGACCATCACCTAGCTATCAATTATCCAACCATCATCCGTTAATTGTGACTGCCAGGACTTGACCAAATTCCAGTTCTCACAAGTGTTTATAGTAGTACTATTATTGGGCCCGTACTATCTATAAACATCTTATAATGATAATCGGGTCGGAATCACTAGGCACCAATCAAACAAGAACATGCCTAGCAATCCCTTACCGACTTCTCATCGTGTAAACTGGACCTTGGTACCATCCCCATGAACCCCAATCCAAGAACGACATTTAGCAATCTACATCATGAATTTCTGCAATAATCATGTAACACGCTATAATTAATTTTAGCATATGGTTATATTTACACAATTACAGTCAAATAGTCTAACACAATTCAATATGCAAGTGCTACTCACCCCCGATGTGAAGCTCTAGCCGACGGTTCCATCTCTACGATAAATTTTCTTTCCCAAAATATTTTAAAATAATTAAATTTTGTAAAAAGAAATGCCAAATAAGTAAATTTTTAGTTTGAGTCCAACCACACACTTACTCAAGAATAAGTGTGCTGATTCTCTCAAACCGTTGCTCTGATACCAAGTTGTAACGCCGATATTTGAGAAAACTGAATTAAAATAACAACTTAATTATAAACCTACGTTATTACAAAGTTTAAAGGAAATAGTTGTAAAGTTTAACGAATGCATCAGATAGAGTTATTACAGTAATCCCGAATTAATGATAAAGCGTTAAAAAAAGATATTAAAGGCATGTCTAAAAACTATCGGAACCGTCCACGTCGCTAGCTTAACATCGGAGCTTTACCCTTGTCTACCCCTGAGCCCGAACCTGGAAAAAGGAAACAACGGAAGGGTTAAGCAAAGCCTAGTGAGTTAGCGCTACATATACACTACCCCGCCATATAGGCATCTACCATGATGGTGCCATCGCATTTAACAACAATAACCATATATCAATCAATGCAAATAAACCAATCAATCAATAAAATTCTCATGAGAACAAGTACATAGTTCCGCCTGCTTAGGACACGGATCTGCCCCCACAACTCATCAAGGGCATGTGGTTCCCTTTATCTCGCCTGCTTATGACGCGAGTCCGCCCCCACAACTCATCAAGGGCATGTGGTTCCCTTTCACACACAAACACAATACATACATACATAACGAACCAGAGTACAGGTAGTGTAACTCACCTGATACGCGCAATGCAATAATCTCAAACACAAAATCTCTACAGCTACTCTGAAACAGTTAAGCACATTCTATTATTACAATTTATCCAGCAGTCTCACGAACCTATTCAATCCTAACAATTTCCCGAACTACCCGACCGTAACTCTAACCTCACAACCGGAACAACGGTCGTCTCGAACAGATCACGGGTCTCGACGGTTCACCGACCCGTTCTAACGCCGACACACCGTCGCCGGGCAGCGGCTGCCGTGACCCGCCGCGAAGAGGTTGCACGATGGCAGCGACCGTGAAGATCACCGCCACCGCCGGTTATCTAGTTCAACGACGGCAGCAGCGACGGAGCCGCCACCACCGCTGCGCCCCAAAACTCAACCACCAGCCTGCGCCGGTGTACACAACCCGCCACCGTCGGACCTCAACTGTTAAACAACCGGTGAGACCGACGTGCGACCTTGCTGCTGGTCTGCCGGCACCTAACCACTACCGTTATCACATCGCCGGCGATAACCAGCGCGACACCGGTGAGATACGACAGCAAACGCCGGCGTGACTACCAGCCGCTAGGTTTTCCGGCTGTCGCCGGCCCAGCGCAAACCACCACCACCACCAGCCGTTGCCGGTGTGGACAAACAGCCAACGACGGCTGTCATCGCCGGCCCAAGGCCGGCGACCGCCGTATGCCACAAGACAGCCCACAACCCACGGTTACAACCAAAAGAGATAGGAAATTCGGAACCCCAACGACATCGAGACAACTAGCGGCTTACCTTGGATCAAAACACTCCGGCGAATTTTCTCCGGCGAGATAACTCTTGCTCCCACCGTGAGTTTTATATCTCTCCCTCTTAAGTTATCTCACCACTAGATAGCTTTTTAAAATAAAAACAAACTACCTTATGGGTCTAGATATAGGCTATCAAGTCCAAGTCTTATCCCAATTCAATTTCATTTAAATAAAGAGATAAGGTACATCACTACCAAACAAATAAAAGGATAACCAGTAACAAATCTGAAATAATATAGCTATATTAAGATTATCCCTAATAAACTAATAACAATATATATATATATATATATTTATTTATTTTTAACATAAAAGAAGAATGGGGTGTTACATACAGGAATGTATCTGTATTCGTTTAGGTTGGATCTATTGGTTTAGAAATTGTGTTTTTTATTCCGCTGTACATGTCTTCGTACCCACAAATTCCTAACACTCATTACTTTGGTTAATTCGCAAAGAATGTAGTAAAATACTAAGTGTGGGAAGATGTGGTTGAATCTTGTTGGGAAAAGCTTGAAGGTTTTGGTTAGATTAAGCTAAGGTTTCATTTTTTTTCTCTACACTAAAGTGATGAACCTAAAATCTCTTAAGAAAAAAAAAGCTATAGGAGTTATGTTCTCAATATTGTTTTTGCATAACTTGTTAAGATTATTTTTTTATGTTGTAACATCCATCATGCATAAGGATTTAAGTTGTTAATAGAAGGATCAAGTTTTAAGTGTGGGAACATATTTCGTCAATTTTTGGCATTTTAAATTTTTGATAGGTTCCCATCACTTTAGTAACTTGATAACGCGTGGGGGTTAATCACTAAGTGTTGAAAATACATCGTTGCCTTTAATTGTCTAACTTTTTGACTTGTTGTTTGTTTTTACAGCGTACCCGTGCAGTCCTTAGGACTTCACCGAGTGGCCACGAGTTCTTGGAATTCGGCCCATACCCACAGTACAACGAGGAAGAAAGGCAAAGGTTGGCCAATGAACTCAAACAGATCAAAGGCCGAAGCATCGAAATCGTCCGCACGATGGATTAGACGCTTTTGTAAAATCGTCAGGTATCAGATAGCATTAAGCGCTATTTTAGGAGGGACTTACACGATAGAGATGCAACCTCTATTTTTACGTGTATGGCATGGGAGAGTGCACTAGACCTGAAAGAGCCCATTTATAGAGAGTTGACTTTAGAGTTCATTACTACCTACACACTTGATAAGAAGGTAGGAAAGACTAGCATGCGAGAGAACTGTATCAGATACCGACTGTGTGGGCGATGGTTTAGACAGTTGCTTTCGAGATTAGGTGTGGCCTTAGGACTTTAATAAGTATATGGTGGTGTGTGACCGTGCTCCCCCAGAGAGCACGAATTATAGTGAGATCGGGAGACAGCTTGGTAGAAGGCACTATAGGAGGTCCAACACCAAGTCTAGTGACCTTGTGGATCTGGAGCACCTCGTATTACACCAGATGATTTCTTACTCCATGAACCAAAGGAAGTCAAGCCATGAGAAGATAGGCGACTTAGATGTGTGATTTCTTTACCAGCTAGTGAGCCCAAACCGTTATACCAACCTTTCGTACGTTCTCGCGGATTTCTTTACCGAAGCGAAGGGGTTTAGGACCTCTAGTGGACATCTAGAGGCCATTAAGTCACCCATTTAGTAGACTCATGTAACACCCCAAAATTCGGAGTCAACAAAAACTTTCATTTGAACGAAAGGTGGTATACAATGTACGCCAAGGCGTGAGCTCGTCCCAAAAACAGGGGTATATGTAGTGTATAATATTACAATGTTTGTAATCGAATAAAGGAATACAATAACCAATTAGTCTAAATCCTAATAGGAAAAAGACTACAAAAGGGTTATTGATCTATGGTCAATCTCACGGTCAAGAAGACCGGTCTCTCCACGTCCCCCGATGCTCACTCTACTCCCGAAGCCTACTTGGGAGCGGCGTCCCTAGTACCTGAGAGACACATCGACACCAAACAAGTGTTAGGCTAAAGGAGCCTAGTGAGTTGTACAAATAATATCATGCGCGTAGAGTGTATAAAACATGCGAGATATACAGGATTATAATAGCAATACAATTAACATATTAAACCGGTTTATTATTAGCTTCGGAAACAATGGGAGCGACCCATTTCCCCAAACCAATACCCCATCATTCGTTACTTCCGAACACCTCGATGCCATATCTATCATGACACCATCAGAGGCCCGCGCACCAAGGAGCAACCCGAGGGCCGGCGACATAGGGGCATTCCTATTTCAGAACCTCCCAAGACTGTTCGGTGTGGAAATATTGCATTGGTTCGTCCATGTTATTTAATTACAAACAACCCCGATGTCATATCTACCATGACACCATCAGAGGCATATACGTACTGTCTAAACAGACTCATACATTTGTTTCCACCTTTCATAGGTATAAATCGAGGGTCTCAAGCCCTTTGCTCATTTCATACATGCCAACATGCACGGACATCAAATCCCTTTCACATAGTACCATAGCATACATAATTTCCACGCATTTCGCATAAATACATTTTATGGTTAACTCCTTGACTAGGCATAATAAGTACTTCATGCTAGAACCATGTTCATTCACAAAATCAAACAAGAATTGTAAAATCATCAAGATGATGTGCTCTCAGTTTTAACAAAATAGTTTTAGCAACTCACCTTGCGGCTCGTAAAGCCAAAAGCCCCAAAATTCACCAAGAACCCTAGTTTAAATCTCGAGTGAACACCTAAACTGATAAGGAGTTAAAACCTTGGATTAATTCTAGATCCACAACATACAAGACTAGATCTACACTTAAAAACTCATAAATAGAACTTACCTCCTCAAGATCTTGAGTGAAAACCCTAGGTTGAAGAACCTTCAATAATGGTGGATGGATGGTGAAGAAGATGTAGCCATGGAGATCTCCACCCTCTAAAATAGTAGATCTAACCTCCAATACTTTCAATAACATGAAATCCACCTAAAATAACACCAAATCTAAGACAACTATGGAAGGAAAGGTTTGGAGATGAAAAACCCCCAAATCTAAGCTTAAAACTCGAAGGGGATGAAGAGGTTTACTTACACCAACATTTTTGAACTCCCAAATACTTGAAATCCTTTGGTGTAGTCTTGAAGAGCTCGAAAAGTCGAGAGCATAGCAAGAAGAATCAACAAATTCGGAGTTGTAGAGAGGAAGATATGGAGAAATGAAGAAAGAGGTCAAAATCCCGTATTTGAAGTGCCCAGGAGCTAAAGTGCCCATCCAAAGTGACACATGTGGCACTTTAGCTGTCACTTTAGCCCGTGCCCTCAAAGTTGTCTTCAAGGTGGCGGTACACTAGCAGCTAAAGTGCCCATCCAAAGTGACCATGTGGCACTTTAGCTGTCACTTTAGCTTTGACCCAAACTGTTGGTTTTAACTCCGTTTTCGCTCCAAGAAGAACCGTTGGACTCGTATTTCAATTTCCCATCATACAAGACCATAAAATCTATGATTTAATCTGAAGTCCTATTTTTTTCATATTTAACCTAAAAGTTCTAAAGCTCGAAAATTACGGGTGTTACAATCCTCCCCACCTAAATAAAAATTCCGTCCTCGAAATTGCAAATGTTTTCCGAACCATAAAGGGCAACCTCGCCCAAACGTTTTGCGAAGCTAAGACATTACGCTTTCTCCATACCGTCGGTTAAATCACCATTGGACATGGTTACGTTCACAACACGATCACTGATATGGTGGTCTCGATTAAGAGTGGTTCATCAAAATGCCACAAGCTACTACTTTACGTCTATCCTTCGAAACATAACGCGTTTATAAGGATAATATCACTAGAATACGCAACCTTAGCTCTTTGTATAATTTAACCAAACCAAACCGACTAAATTCTATGGTTCAAGGTACCATAGATCATTCGCCTCCTATTAAAGTCGATCACTCGACTAAGAGCTACTTTACTACCAAGGAATGTCTCCACACACTCACTAACGGTGTCTAGCCGTCGTCATTAATTCTCAAGGAAACTCGAAAATTCCGTCTACTCGCCTATGAACACCATAAGGAAGGTAAGTTTCTTCACTTAGCAAATCGCTAATTTCCAATAACTCCATAAACTTCCACATTCGCACTATCATAGCCCTTCTAATTATCCAATCACCTACGCAATTCTAACCTTGCCTTAGGTGACTAAATCTCGAATTCTATGTACGAATTCTCCCTGAAATCCATTTTGATTAAATAATACGAGTCCACTATGTTAGAACAAGAAATCAAGAACAATTAGAAGAGAGAGAGATCATGAAGCCATATCTTTATTCAACCATGGAGGAAGAGAGAGAAAGTACAAAACACCTACAACTACACACACTTAATCTCTTGATACGACTCTCATAACTCTCTCAATTGTTACTCCATCTCTATATATACCTCTACACTATAGCCCCTCTATCTATACAACATTTTACACTTTAAGCCCTCCCTTTCTATTATTTACACAAACTAGCTTCTTTATAAAACTTTTACATATAAGGACATTTTATGTCCTAACAATCTCCCCCTAAAGTTTTATAAAGAAGCATCTCTGATCTTCTCCCCCTGCTTCTTTAAGAAAACTTTAGCAGTGCTCAGCTACGTTGCATATTCCAAGCTCCCCCTTAAAACGAGCTCCGAAACTTTTGAATCAAACGAAAAATCAGATTCAACGGACTCAAGCACAACGGTTAGCCACTGAACCAAATCGCCGACCCTCAAGCAGATTTGTTCATCCCACTGTGGGATAGATACAAGTGCGAGTCACTTTGATGTTTATCTGTATAACATCAAAGAACAGAAAGAACTTCAGAGACAGAAAGAAACCAAGAATTGATTCAATCTTCTTAAACAGTCAGAAGATAAACACCACCGTCAAAACTTCAGTGCCGATAAGCGCAAAAACCACGACAACAATGAGTGGTTACAACAATGTCGCCCACAAGAAACCGTACACTCATTGAAGCTGGTGAGGGGGAGAGAACTGCTAAAGAACTAGATTCTGAAGAAAAGAAAGCAGGAAATCATCCTTCTGAATAATCCAACCAAACACAAAACTCAATCACCGACGTCCCGAAATTGTTTCAAATCTGACTTAGCTTCAAAGGGTTTTGGAACTGATGAGGGAATGAAAGAAATTCAATTTTCATAAAAGGAAAAATTGAATTTTGGGCTTTTATTGGGGTTTAGAAAAAATAGAGATGGAAAAATTGCCGGTTAAGCACAGGGATTTATGAAGCTAACTGGAACTGGATTGGATTGAATCTGGATCGTTACAAAAATATTGGTGATCAATCTTGGGCTAATCTGAACTTCACAGCCCAAAAAGAAATTTCGGCCCAATTGAATAAATCTCGAAAGCTTGATTGATCATATAAACATTGACGCGCATCAGAAAATTAATTCTGAACTGGATATGACATTTTAAGCATCCTAGAAAAAAATATTCCGTCAAATAGTCTTAGGACCGCTTTTACTCTCACAACATCTAATATGGATTCATCTTGAACTATGAGAGAATAGCTGATCACATAATTTGGAAATTCATCTCACATAACCCACATGTGCAAATCACATGATTTTCAAATAAAATCATGTAACCGTCTCGCGTAATAAAAAAGAACCACGTAGCATGAGAATTTAGTTGGTCAAAATAATCTTGGTCAACTATGAAACATGGGCATAGCAAATTCAGCTCACATGACATCCATAAGAAATGCTTCCATCATCCCACTTACGTCATCACCATCAAGTACCCTTCAAAATAATCACTTGTGTGTACAATTTGACCCATGAGGTCTTTATTAATTTGAAATTGTGATAAAAGACAAATAAAGGCTGTCATCCTTGCTGTACATCTGACACTCTTGAGACATGAATTCAGCCTTTATTTATGTTCACACTCCTTCACACACATCAAAGAGTGTGTAGTACACGCTCTTCACACAACCACATATACTTGACACGCACAATACTCGAGACGGAAAGAGACAGCTCGAGTGCTGACATCATGATGACATCAGAAACGCGGTCAGCACACGCTGACTGACGTCTGACTCACTTATCACGCGCTGACCGAGCGCTGACTATACCTTCCATGCGCTGACCGAGCGCTTACCACAGACTCGAGATGCTGATTGAGGGTATAACGATCTGACCAAGCAATTTTGAGAGCTGACCAAGCAATTTTGAGAGCTGACCAATGGATTTCTTGCTGACTAGTCACGAGACATTGACATGTACTTGATTCTGACATAAAAGTACACTCGAGATGACATTACTTGCTGGCATAGTACACTCGAGATAGGCTTTTTCTGCATTAAAGTACACTCGAGATACCCTTTTTCTGACCGAAATTTTCTAATTTTGGACTCGAGACATCAAATCAAGTCTCGAGACATCAGATCTGAACCGATTTTTTCATTTTTGAGCCACGAGACATAACAACTTGGACTCGAGACATATGAATATGTACTCAAAAACTCCATTAAAGGACCTCCATTGATGAACTTCGAATAAAACCTCGAAAATCCATCAATATCTACTCAAAAATACATCAAATCTATACATTTATGCACCAAAAACTCAAATCTATCAACAAACAAACATCAATCCAGATCCAAAACATCAAATCTTCACAATCTTCAAGCTCCAATCCAAATTTCTCCATTTTTGCACCAATCTTCAAAAATCCAAAATAAAACCTCTAATTGCTTGATTTCAAAGGATCGAAATGGATAATCCAATCCATTCCTGCTCTGATACCACTTGTTAGAACAAGAAATCAAGAACAATTAGAAGAGAGAGAGATCATGAAGCCATATCTTTATTCAACCATGGAGGAAGAGAGAGAAAGTACAAAACACCTACAACTACACACACTTAATCTCTTGATACGACTCTCATAACTCTCTCAATTGTTACTCCATCTCTATATATACCTCTACACTATAGCCCCTCTATCTATACAACATTTTACACTTTAAGCCCTCCCTTTCTATTAGTTACACAAACTAGCTTCTTTATAAAACTTTTACATATAAGGACATTTTATGTCCTAACACACTACTTGTCCCCATCAATACTTGTCATCATATCCTAAGTTTCATGCTTAGTCTGTCGTATCACGCCATTATGTCCACTACAAATTCTACCTCACATGACTCAATTATAAGTCACGTCTTCAAAATCACCTGTATATTCACAAAAGGTTCCTCTTACAAGGCAATATTAATACACTGACAACATACACCACTCGGTCTACGTATAAAGTCATTAGTATACATCACCCGATCACCAATTGTGGTACCACTGATAACATTTTCTCGATCTCTAGATACGCATGGAGAATATTTCCTCATCTATACCACCAGTGTACTACTAAATTCTTTATTGAACCTTAGAGTCACGATATATAAATATATACGCACTTAACTTTTGTTATCCCTTCTAAGACCTTTAGATAGAAGTAAATGTCCTCTTACAGTTTGTCTCTCTCGAATCCCAAAGACACCTCAAAACATGGTCACCTAACCAGCTCGAACAAATATCATTCTAGACGGTTCGCTACAATCTCTTAGAAACATGCTCCAATAATCTATGGGACTTCGCTTTGTAATAGCCGGTATGCACATCGTGCATCCATTTAGGCGGTGCTAACCAATTCTTCATACTTAGACCTGTCCACTTACAACGTCTTTACCTAGATAATAACAGATTTCCCTCTAAATGAGGGTCTCCCATCGGACCACCCTTCTTCCCGTGATCATGGGCAACACGGTACTCCTCAACAACACACTCGTAAGAGAGATACAAACTAAATCCCTATGTAATCTAGTTTCGATCCACAACGTGCACAACACTACTCCGTCCAATTTTCCAAGTGTCACTCCACTATATAATAGCATGCTTGTAAAAGGTAGAACTAAATTAATTCATGTAGCACATTGAAGGATAGCATGCAATCAGTTCGCACATGGGCATCGATTTTCCACCAAAATGTTAGTACATCAAAGAATTCGATAACTCCAAAATTATGCATGGTAAACATTTATCGCAAGCACACAATCGGATACAAGCACACCTGTATTTTACATAAAGACTTGACAACAACGGCATGACGCATATTCTCGGATAGTGTGAAGGCACATAAAATACATAACTTATACCATATTAATTATACAACACTTCAACCCATAAAGCTCTAAGTACTTGCTATGACCCCCAACTAGTCTTACCAGGAGAAAACTAATTTCGTGCTAAACACCTATGAGTCGCACTCCTAGAGTTCAACAATATTCGAGGCTACTTAACTAAAATCCAATTCGAATTTGCACACTTAAGGCTACTCATCGAAAATCAACCCTCATAACAAGAGGTCCATAATATGATTGTCAACCATGGTAGACCTCTCAAATTTAGCCCTCTTAGTGACCATTAACCAGCTAACCGTCATGCGATACGGGTTCCCAACCAAATCTTGCGACACCTAGTAGTCCCAACAACCACGACTGTCATAAGTGTAAAAGCATCAAATGCAACAAAGTCCTAAAGCTCATCACCGTGCGATTAATAATCCAAGCTTACCACTTCGTCATTTTGGAACCCAAAGCTCATAACTGAGCTATTTAAAATCGAAGCTTATAGTCAAACTATTAAAATCAAAGCTCGTAACCGAGCTGTTAGAAAAGGCTCACAACCGAGCTATTCTATAAACCAAGTTCATAACCGAGCCCTTTAAAATCAAAGCTCATATTCGAGCTATTTTAGAAATCAAGGTCATAACCGAGCCCTTTAAAAATCAAAGCTCACAATCGAGCTATTTTAGAAATCGAGATATGTTCCCCAAGTCCTTATAGTCAAAACCGAGCAATAGCTTTAAACTCAATAGACCCAAATTGACGATCTTAAAATAGTTTTATTTAGTTCACTCCATTAGTGTGGATGTAACCCACGAAGTCATTTTGACCCAAAAGCCCATCATAGTTTAAGAAACGGTTACCGAAGTGGGTTCACACCTTTATAAATCTTGTTTAAGCGACAAATCATGTGAAAACGTATTTATAGTCCTTGTTATTCAAGTTATCCCAAAATCTCATATACGAGTATTTTATTAAAATCCTTTCGTTAGACACGCTCAATAACAAACTCGACAACCGTTTGATTAAACATAACCTTATGGAAAACACAACATTTTTGGAAAACATTGATTTGGCACGTACGCCACTTTTGCAAATCAATCTGGAGATTTTCACGTGATAAAACAACCAGAATGTATAAAACACTACATAGTTCGTAGGCTACCTATTCCGCCAAAATCATCCACTTACACTCCTCATGCATTACCGTCGGTGTCTCACCTTCATTTAAGCGATCTCGTCTACGGTGCAAGTCCTTTATATCGTACTATATGACACATTCCAAGTCTTACATTGACATACTCCCATCTTAGACTGCATCTTAGACTTCTACCCTCGATATTGCCTAAGGTATCTCCACATGTTCTTACCACATACTATTTCAAGGTATTGGCTTTTCTTAACTATCCTCTCGAACTCTTGTCGGTTACGAGTCGAACTATTTTATCTTAATATCCGATCCTAGGTTAAAGCTATCCAATTCCTCTTACGATCTTCCTCTTTTAAATTTAGATAATTGGCACGACTACCGAAAGAGAGAGGCTTTCTAGTATCTAGACTTGCTTGCAATTCATCCAATCAACTCAATAAATTAAACAGATTCTATCATGTGAAGGAATATTCATATTCCTAAGGATCACTCTCTTCACGTTTAAGTCGATTTTAAGCCTAGCTCATCATAGCCTACTTGCATGACATACTACATAATCTCTCGTTAACGTTCGATACATAAGCTGTATATATCTCAGCCACTTCGAATATCCGCACCATCTACCGGAGTAAACATTTTCCGGAATATGCCTTCCAATCCTGCATAATGACTCTTACCACTAATTCAAACTCGAGTCAACGCACTCAATCCGCTTTCACATCAATCATCAAAACATGAGCTTCAAATAAAGACTTATCACAACTAAGGGTCCTTTACGACCGAGCATTTATCCTATCACAAGGAAATCAAGAAAAATAAGAATGGACTATCATACGTACCAACATTTATCAATCATTGCATCGATAGTAACCAAGAATACTCAAATGACGACACATTCATAACTCAGTAGCTAAGTGATTTATGAATAGACCGTACACGAGATTCCCTGCCTCTATTGACGCAATTTCTCGATCCATGTATTTCGTATCCCTAACGCTCTCCCCACCTAAGACTTTACCCACGGTAGGTGACATGTCTATTAGTGCACTAAGTTTAAGTCTAGGTATACTACGGTCAATACCTAGTTCACTTAAACTAAAGCTCTGATACCAACTTGTAACACCCCAAAATTCGGAGTCAACAAAAACTTTCATTTGAACGAAAGGTGGTATACAATGTATGCCAAGGCGTGAGCTCGTCCCAAAAACAGGGGTATATGTAGTGTATAATATTACAATGTTTGTAATCGAATAAAGGAATACAATAACCAATTAGTCTAAATCCTAATAGGAAAAAGACTACAAAAGGGTTATTGATCTATGGTCAATCTCACGGTCAAGAAGACCGGTCTCTCCACGTCCCCCGATGCTCACTCTACTCCCGAAGCCTACTTGGGAGCGGCGTCCCTAGTACCTGAGAGACACATCGACACCAAACAAGTGTTAGGCTAAAGGAGCCTAGTGAGTTGTACAAATAATATCATGCGCGTAGAGTGTATAAAACATGCGAGATATACAGGATTATAATAGCAATACAATTAACATATTAAACCGGTTTATTATTATCTTCGGAAACAATGGGAGCGACCCATTTCCCCCAACCAATACCCCATCATTCGTTACTTCCGAACACCTCGATGCCATATCTATCATGACACCATCAGAGGCCCGCGCACCAAGGAGCAACCTGAGGGCCGGCGACATAGGGGCATTCCTATTTCAGAACCTCCCAAGACTGTTCGGTGTAGAAATATTGCATTGGTTCGTCCATGTTATTTAATTACAAACAACCCCGATGTCATATCTACCATGACACCATCAGAGGCATATACGTAATGTCTAAACAGACTCATACATTTGTTTCCACCTTTCATAGGTATAAATTGAGGGTCTCAAGCCCTTGGCTTATTGCATACATGCCAACATGCACGGACATCAAATCCCTTTCACATAGTACCATAGCATACATAATTTCCACGCATTTCGCATAAATACATTTTATGGTTAACTCCTTGACTAGGCATAATAAGTACTTCATGCTAGAACCATGTTCATTCACAAAATCAAACAAGAATTGTAAAATCATCAAGATGATGTGCTCTCAGTTTTAACAAAATAGTTTTAGCAACTCACCTTGGGCCTCGTAAAGCCAAAAGCCCCAAAATTCACCAAGAACCCTAGTTTAAAGCTCGAGTGAACACCTAAACTGATAAGGAGTTAAAACCTTGGATTAATTCTAGATCCACAACATACAAGACTAGATCTACACTTAAAAACTCATAAATAGAACTTACCTCCTCAAGATCTTGAGTGAAAACCCTAGGTTGAAGAACCTTCAATAATGGTGGATGGATGGTGAAGAAGATGAAGCCATGGAGATCTCCACCCTCTAAAATAGTAGATCTAACCTCCAATACTTTCAATAACATGAAATCCACCTAAAATAACATCAAATCTAAGACAAGTATGGAAGGAAAGGTTTGGAGATGAAAAACCCCCAAATCTAAGTTTAAAACTCGAAGGGGATGAAGAGGTTTACTTACACCAACGTTTTTGAACTCCCAAATACTTGAAATCCTTTGGTGTAGTCTTGAAGAGCTCGAAAAATCGAGAGCATAGCAAGAAGAATCAACAAATTCGGAGTTGTAGAGAGGAAGATATGGATAAATGAAGAAAGAGGTCAAAATCGCGTATTTGAAGTGCCCAGGAGCTAAAGTGCCCATCCAAAGTGACACATGTGGCACTTTAGCTGTCACTTTAGCCCGTGCCCTCAAAGTTGTCTTCAAGGTGGCGGTACACTAGCAGCTAAAGTGCCCATCCAAAGTGACCATGTGGCACTTTAGCTGTCACTTTAGCTTTGACCCAAACTGTTGGTTTTAACTCCGTTTTCGCTCCAAGAAGAACCGTTGGACTCGTATTTCAATTTCCCATCATACAAGACCATAAAATCTATGATTTAATCTGAAGTCCTATTTTTTCATATTTAACTTAAAAGTTCTAAAGCTCGAAAATTACGGGTGTTACAACTCACATGGGTTATTGACCCCAAGAGTAGCGATCTCCAAGTAAAGCCTTTCGTAATTTTCGTGATGCCAGGAGGCTTTTTGCGATGCCAAACCTTCAAAGCGTAGAAAATAATCCCAAGTATGGCATTTCTCGCGGCGCTAGAGGGTATTCTCGCTTGTGAGATTCCCTATGTTCCATTTATTCACTTTTTCACACTTTTTGACCTTTTTCGTACTTTTTGTTCCGAGCGTCTTCCAAACCTACAAAATCAAGAATCATAGCTTTTTGGAGCATAAACGCACAAATATGGGCCCAAAATGGGGTAAAACTACTGATGTAGCATTCTAAAAACACGTATAATTTTGGCTATATTACTTACCCAGCTTTCTTACCCCAAAGAAAGGCCTTTGATCAGATAAGGAAGGAAGAATAGATAAAATCAGTAGCTACCTTATATGCCTAGCTCGCGCCGCGAGCCATAGCTTTGCGTCGCGAGGATGCCGCTGCCTAATTTTATTATTTAAACCAGTTCAGCCCATTCAGTTGAAAAAAACTGTTTCCATTCATTTATTATTCTACTTCTGGTGAGTTAGGTCAGAGAGAAGCCATGGAAGCCGATTAGGGTTTCCAACCAAGGAGAGAAATCTTGAGAAGACAACGCACAAAGAGATGATTCGAGAGGATTCTACATCAAATCTGCTGGTTTATAGTTTGTTTTGATTTAGATTCTATGACTAGTATGTTTATGTACTAGTTTCTTTTGCTTTACATTATGGATTGATGAACTTTGTATGGTTTGATTTGTATTTGTGATGAATGTCTATATCTTAATTGTTGTATTCAATTCATTTTCATGGTTTTAACTCTTGATTCTTTAAATTGTTGGTTAGGTTGGGTGTATCTACTTGCTAGGTAGACTCTGTTTAGTTAATCAACCTCTTCTGCCTTTCACCAACCTCTTCTGTTTAGTTAACACCCCGTTTAACTTTCTGCACTACTTTCGCGGGCGGGGCAGAAACTTCGCGGGCGTGAAAGTCGAAAATTTTATTTGGGCTTTTTAAGTGGGCTTTTAAGCCAAATGGTTTAAACTATTTAAGTAGGGTTACTTTAAGTTTTTAGGCCAGTCCTTTAGTTGGCAGTTAAAGCACGATCATGGGAAGGGAGAAGGCAATTGAAGTCGATCTTGGAGTATTCTCTTAGGGTTATCTACCAATTTGTAAGTTAGTTTTGTGTTTTACAATAGAATTGTAAATCGCTCTCTAGCGATGAAACTATAAACAGTTCGCTTTGAATCTTTTTGAGACTTGGATTTTCGTTAATTTTCGATTGAGTTTATTTATGCAATTCTTGTTCTAAAGAGTTATTCAATTTTTAGGGTTTGGTTTTGAGAAGGATCCCTTGAATACTTAGCATAAATTTTGATTTGCTAGTTGAGATTAAGGATGCATAATCGTTCTTGATTTCGACTTGGTAGCAAATAATGCATCTTTTGAGGACCATATCAATTGAATTGCATTATGGAATTGTGTAATCTAGCTTAAATGGTTGGGCGTCCGATCATTAGTTAGGATTGGTGTTTGTCGTGTTCATTAATGCAATTGATGGGATAAATTTATGTCAGTGACTAGATTTAACTTAGTCAATTAGGGACTAGTCGTAGAGCTTCTCATACTAGTTTATTCGTAAGGACAAACGGAGTGTTTGGCGCGTGTCGACACTCACGGCCGGTCTGAATTCGATCGAGATATGGTTTTATACAAGTCAATGATACGAGATTCTATAAAGAGCTAGTCAAAGTCATCGCTAGGATCGTTTCTTTATTAATTGAAGTTACTTTTAGTTGTATGTTTAAGTCTACAATTCCAAACCAATCCCACCCCCTTATATAAAGCGTGAACACTTGACGACGGTCACATCCAATCCCTGTGGATTCGACCCTACTTGGCACTTTTACAATTTAGGTTGTAATTTATGGTAGATAGGAAATTTAATTATTATTTTTCGGGCTCGACACCGGTCATAATTTGAGTTATAATTGTCAAATTCTCAGAGAAATTTATATTTTATGAGCAGGTGGTAGATAACCACTTTACTAAAAGAAGTATATGTGGTGGTGAAAACACTGACCAATTAGAAAAAAAAATAGAGATAATATAGTGTTATTCACCTTCATCAATAAATGAAGTTCTTAATTACCACGAAAATGTGGGGTATCTTGCAAAAATGAGAATAAGTCTGAAGGGAATTTACTATATTATATACTATATACAATCAGCAGGAACTCCGACCCACAAACAACGCCCGACCCGAACCGACCCACCCGACCCGCGACCCGACCCATACCCACCTTTCCCTCTCACACTATATGACCCAAACCCGTTTTTGACCCGGCTGTGACCCGCACGTCCTCCAGCCGGGTTATTCCTATGTTTAATTTCAAATTTACATTTTGGCCCCTGAACTTTCTAATATTTCATTTTACGTTTTAGTCATATATGGTGTATCGACTAAAATATGTTAAAAAAATACGTTTTGGTATTAACAAATTACGCCATTATATTCGTATCGTCGATACGATCGAAATGAGCCTAATATTGAATATTTTTTGATGTAATTAACCTTACATATTGGGCCTCTAAACTTATAACTTATAACAGTTATTCACTTTATACCTTTTACTTTTCAATATTTCATTTTAGGTTTAATTTCAATATTACTTTTTGGCCCCTGAACTTTTCAATATTTCATTTTACGTTTTACTTATATATGGTGTATCGGCTAAAATATGTTAAAAAAATACGTTTTAGTTTTAACAAATTACGCCATTATATTCGTATCGTCGATACGATCGAAATGAGCCTAATATTGAATATCTTTTGATGTAGTTAACCTTACATATTCGACCTCTAAACTTATAAACTTATAATGTTTATTCACTTTATACCTTTTACTTTTCAATTACGTTTTAATCGTATATCATGTATTGGCTAAAAGACGTTTAAAGAATACGTTTTAATTTTAACAAATTACGCTGTTATATTCGTATCCTCGATACGATCGAAATGAGCCTAATATTGAATATTTTTGACATAGTTATTTTATTAATTTATTCACTTTATACCTTTTACATTTCTATATTTTATTTTACGTTTTACTCATATATCGTATATTGGTTGAAACATGTTGAAAAACACGTTCTAATTTTAACAAATTACGCCGTTATATTCGTACACTTCGTACGCTCGAAATGAGCCTGATATTGAATATTTTTTGATGTAATTATTTTATTATATACTATATAGATTATATGAAGCCAAAACATTGTTTATGAATGGCACCTACCGACATCTGGAGAAATTATGTTTTAGCTCCAAAACACTGTTCATGAACATATTTATTCACTTTATACCTTTTAGTTTTCTATATTTCATTTTACGTTTTACTCATATATCGTAGATTTGTTGGAACATGTTAAAAAAATACGTTTTAACTTTACCAAATTACGCATTATAATCGATTTGTAGAAACTACATTTTAACTCTTAAACTTATAATATTTATTCATTTTATACTTTTAGTTTTCTATATTTTATTTTATGTTTTAATCATATATCGTATATTGATTGGAACATGTTGAAAAAACATGTTCTAATATTAACAAATTACACCATGTATTGGCATAAAAACGTAAAAAAAAACGTTTTAGTTTTAACAAATTACGTCATTATGTTCGTATCGTCGATACGATCGAAACGAGCTTAATATTGAATATTTTTTGATGTAGCTATTTTATTATATACTATATATAAGCTCCAACCGACCCAAATATTATATCCATTTTCAAATTCACATATTAGCGCCCTAAACTTATAATATTTATTCACTTTGTACCTTACTTTTCTATATTTCATTTTACGTTTTACTCATATATCGTATATTGGTTGGAACATGTTAAAAAAATACGTTTTAGTTTTAACAAATTACGCCATGATAATCGTATCGTCGATACGATCTAAAATATGTTAAAAAACACGTTTTAATGTTAACAAACTGCGCCATTATAATCGTATCGTCGATAAGATCGAAATGAGTCTGATATTGAATATTTTTTCCATGTATTTATTTTATTATATACAATATATATACGCTCCAACCGACCCGAATCCTATACTCACCTTTAAACTTACATGTCAGCCCCCTAAACTTATAATATTTACTCACTTTATATCTTTTAGTTTTTTATATTTTTTTTTGAACAGCAAAACGGAACCAAGAGGAAAGAGCTTCGGCAAGGCCATCACCCTAACCCCAAGGCCCGAACTTTATTAAAAGAGAGCACCTCAAGCAAACGAAAAGGGCAGGCCCAAAACACCAGTAACAAAAAACAAAAAAAAAGGCAAGGCCCCAAACCAAAAGAAAAATCCCTAAAGCAAAAAACCGAAAGAGCACAACCAAAGGTGAACACTACTAACCTTCTGGACCCAGAGGGTTCTGAACCCAGTAGTCCCAATTCAAGTTCAACTTAGAATTTTATTTGAGAACCAAAGGAGAGAGTAACTCTGTACCGCTGGAAAAATGTCTTCATTCTTGATATCCTTAACGTCCACCACATCGGCATAAAGGGCACGATTCCTTCTCTTCCAAATAATCCAAAGCAATTTTTATATTTCATTTTACGTTTTAGTCATATATAGTATACTGACTGAAATATGATATAATGTCGATAGCTATTGTTGATAAACCCGGTGCGAAGCCCGGGCTTATCAACTAGTTAACTATGAAACCATAGAATTAATGAAATACCAGCTCTTCGTAAATGAATAATGTATTTAAAAAATACATAATTTTCTGAAGATATAATTAGTAAAGAGCATCAGAAAAGTGACTGTAAGGATATACTTATATATCTACAACATATTTGTGACCATGAAATGCACCATGGAAGAAATCATGCTATGCTATAAGTGTTGGAAATGGTGTCCAAATTACTAACTGTTGGTAGTATTTTAATAATGGTAGGGTCCTTTTGGGTTGCCCTTAAGACCCAAATAAACAATCAAGAAATTAGAGGGGGTGAAAGTGATTAAATTATTTATTAGTTGAGGATAAATATATTTAATCAGATAATATCCAAAATATAATTAATTAGATTAATTATAGATAAAGGATAATATATTGATAATAATTAAAATAGTATTTAATTGGTTTATCAGTTTGTGTAGGATTAGGAAGCCTAAATCAAGAGATTAAAAATAGATGCCTTGGGATCAAACCCAATTGATCAATTCATTCATTCTCTCTTTTCTTTGTGGCATCCTCCTTCTCTTTCCCTCTCCAAATAGCCAAAAGGTTTGAGCGTTCTTGGTTGTTAGTATTTGGTGATCTTAGGTGTGAGCCACTAGAGGGATTCATACTATTGGTCCTTGACATCCAATAAGCAAAGGTTTGATTTTTCTATCGAATTCTTCAACAATCGCTATCAAATAAGTTTTCTTGATCATTCATTTGTAGTTAAGTTTCTAAGAACATGTGCATCCGTAAAGGGTTATTAATTTGTTGTTACCATAGTTTTTGAATATGCTTCCGTTGCTTGAATGTGGTAATAGATTTGACTAAAACCTTACAGTGGTATCAGAGCCGTTGTTTTTGAATTTTAACTCAAAAGATGTGTCAATTTAATTTGCAAATCTGTTTGTGTGTATGAGGCTTTCGAAATCTAGGCAGGCTATACAAAAAATTGTTTTTTTTATTAGCAACTGTGTTTTGATGGATAAAATAGTTTTTGGAAAATTTGACAAAAAATGTTTTTGGAAACGTTTCTAAAACTTGCGTAAAAGGTTTACATATTATTAGCAATTGTTTTCTTGCCTATTAAGTTTTGATTTCTTCATAGTGAATGATGAGTTTTATGCAATATTAATTACTAATTAATTGTTGGTAACAGTTTTAATTGATTACAAAAGGTGTTTGTATGAAAACGTATTTACCAAAAGGAATTTAAATGGATTTGCAAAAGTGTTGTATTTATTATTAAAAAAATCGATTTCCTTTTTGACTTTAAGGATCAATATCGCTTTTAGATTTTAATTTTGGAAACTAATTTTGTATAAAAAGTTTATTAACAATAGTATTGTTTATGGTACCTATAAATTTTGATTTTAGTAGGTATAGTTTTTTTTAATGCAATGTTTATCCCCAATTGTTTTGGCTAGTTTCCTAACTTGCTATAATTCAAAATTTTGAGTTTTTTTTTCAATTGTTGAAAAGATAAACCCAAAACTATTTTGGCTAGTTTCCTAACTTGCTAAAATACCAAATTTAAAATTTGGATAATATAGTAAGATAAATATTGATATTATTTATATAGTGAATATAAATTGGATATATCTAAAATTAATCATTAACATGTGTCCTCACGTGTTTAATTGGAATTAATTATGGAATCAATTATATTAAATATTAAATGTGTCATCACATAGTTAATTTGAATTAATTAGATAATAATAATTTTAAATGTTTTAAAATTTCATCCAATTATATATATAATAGAGCTTAATTATATGTATAAAATTAAATTATGCATTGATAGTCAAATCCAGGGGCGTACTCACTATAAACTCTCTAAGGGGGTTTAAGGAGGTTGGTAAACAAATGAGAATGGTTTTTCAAATGCTTTAGCGTTACCATTCTCACCGCCTCTTGTGTGGACTAGTGGAATTACCGAGAGGTTTGATAGGTCAATGTAACAAATTAAAAGTATTAACTATAAAGTATAAAACAAAATCCCGTTTTAGATACACTAAGAAATGTGAAAGTCATATGCTACCCATGTAAATAACACACATAATCTTATAATTTGTTAACGGAGCGTGTGCGGTTTGCCAGCACGTTAATTTGAAATTATAGTAAAAAAATGATATGGCGCTCGTGATTCTCAAGCGTACTTGAGCCGAGGGGTCCATGTGTTTTTACATGGTCGATTCACTATCTAGTTTGTGATCCTCGGCATCCCAGTGACAAATGGAAGATAAGCATAATCGAGATTAACATGCCATTGACATAAGTCGATGAATCTCAAAAAGAACTAGGAGTTTCATAGTGAATGAAATTAACAAAAGTATTGTTTACCTAAATAACTTTGTGATGTGATTACGGCATCCCTTTTCGCATCATAAAATGAAATATGGATCCTAGCCTTTTAAATAATCTTAGGGTAATTATTTTTAAGGATTAAATATCAAACCAACTAAAACTATATCTATCAAATGGCTGAAAATCTTCTTCCTCCTCCTACCACTCAACATCCAACCTTACGTTACTCTCTATCCTAAGTAAAGATAAACTCATTGTGCCAAACTACTTGGATTGGATTCGTGCCTTGAGAATTGCCTTGCGGTACGAAGACAAAGAGTATTTGCTCGATGAGGACCTTCCTATACTCGATGATGAAGCAAGCCCTGAGGCAGTAGACGAATATAATAAGCATGACATGGAATCGAGAAAGGTCGCATGTCTCATGTTAGCGTCAATGTTCCCGAAACTTCAAAAGAGTTTCGAGAACATGGAGGCGTTTGACATAAGTAAGCAGTTTCGTGAAATGTTTCAGGAGCAAGCAAGACAAGCAGGATTCCAAGTCGTAAAATCGCTTATGGAATGTAAGCATCAGGATGGTGCCTCTGTGTGTATGCATGTGCAGAAAATGAAAGCGTACATTGATAGGTTAGGCAATCTAGGTGTCAATTTCCCTAGAGAGTTTGCCATTGATATGGTGCTAAACTCTCTTAGTAGGGGGGATATAAACAGTTCATAGTGAACTTCAATATGAACAATATGGACAAGACCTTGATGGAACTCCATGGCATGTTGAGAACTGCTGAAGCAAGTATGGGTAAGACCCAAAGTACTCACTCACCTGCTCCCATCCTGGCCATTAGGGAAGGTGGTTGTAAGAAGAAGAAAGTTTCTCATCCCAAAGGGAAGGGAAAGGCTAAAGTTGTTCTTCACAACCAAGGCCTTAAGAGAAAAGCTGAAACTTCTGACATATCACCAACAAGTGACCCTAAAGAAGCCATATGCTTCTACTGTCAAGAAACGGGCCATTGGAAGAGAAGTTGCCCAAAATATCTGGAGGACTTAAAGATGAACAAAACCAAAGAGTGTGGCACCTCAGGTATTTTTATGATTGAAATCCATAGTACTTCAGTTTCTAACTCTTGGGTCCCTGATACGGGATGTGGTGCTCACATTTGCTCCAATTTTCAAGGACTAAAGGAAAGTAGAATGCTAAAGCATGGGGGGCTAAATCTGATCATGGGAAACAGGATGATTGCTGCTGTTACTAAGATTGGAGATTTAGAACTAGTGCTTAGTAGTGGTCTTTCAATAAAGTTATTAGATTGTTGCTACTCGCCAGAAATGGCTCGAAACATTATCTTTTTTCATGCATTATACAAGGATGGTTTTAAATTTAAATTTGATAATGAAAATGGTTGCATTTTGGTTTATAAAATAGTTTTTTTTAAAGATACTCCTTGTAATGGTGTGTATGAAAGTATGATTTCTGTTGGTAGAAATAATAATAACTTAACTCTAAATGTTGGTTCCTCCAATAGTGAATTGGATAAATCTCATTGTTGTGGCATCATCGTCTTGGCCACATAAACAAGAGGCGCATCACCAAGATCCAATCGGACGGGATCTTGGAAACATTCGACTTAAAGTCTGATGAAGAATGCGAGTCTTGCTTACTTGGCAAGATGACTAAATCACCTTTCAAAGGAAAGATGGAAAGGGGTAAGGATCTGTTGGACTTAATCCACACAAATGTATGTGGACCGTTCAGATCCGCTACAAGAAACGGTGAGAGATACTTTGTTACTTTTACTGATGATTTCATTAGAAATGGATTTATCTATTTGATGAAAAACAAATCAGATACCTTTGAAGTGTTCAAAAGGATTTAAGAACGAAGTAGAAAACCAACTGGGCAAGAAAATCAAGATCCTCCGATTCGATAGGGTGGAGAATACTTGAGTCATGAATTCTACGACTATCTAAAGAATTGTGCAATAGTTTCACAATTATCTCTTCCTAGAACACCACAACTTAATGGTGTTGCTGAGAGAAGAAATCGAACGCTACTTGATATGGTTCGATCCATGATGAGTCATGCTACACTTCCAATGTCATTCTGGGGCTATGCCTTAGAAACTGCAACTCATATCTTAAACCTTGTTCCAACTAAGAAGGTTGCAAAGACACCCTCTGAAATGTGAACTGGGACTCGTCCCTTGTTAGCACATATAAAGGTCTGGGGTTGTGAAGTTTTCGTTCGGCGTGAAACTAAAGATAAGCTGGAACCAAGGGCAGAGAAATGTCTATTCGTTGGTTATCCCTACAAATCATATTTTACAAACCCTCTGAAAACAAAGTGTTTGTGGCTAGAAGGGGAGTCTTTCTAGAAAGGGAGTTCATTTCCAAAGAGGATATTGGGAGTAATATTGATCTTGAAGAAATTCAAGAGACAACCAATGATGAACCTATAGTTGACACTAGCCCCAACATGAGGTTGAATCACCTGTTGAGGAAACTAATACAACTCCACCACCTCTTCGCAGAACTAGTAGAGTTAGTAATGTTAATCAAGCTCCTGAGTATTATTATGGTTTTCATATTACAAAGGAAGGAGATACACTAGTCAATGATAAGACATTTGATAGTGCATATGAACCATCTAACTACAAGAAAGCGATGGCAGACCCTAAGGCTGCCAAATGGAAAGAGGCAATGGAGAGCGAGATTCAGTCCATGTACGATAACCATGTTTGGGAATTGGTTGATCATACACCAGGTCGCAAGACAGTTGGTAATAAGTGGATCTTTAAAAGAAGACTGACATGGATGGGAATGTGCACACATTCAAGGCTAGACTGGTTGCAAAAGGTTACACTCAAACTCAAGGGATTGATTATGATGAAACCTTCTCACCAGTAGCTAAGATTAAGTCTATCAGGATACTGCTTGCCATAGTTGCATTTCACGACTATGAAATTTGGCAAATGGATGTAAAAACCGCTTTCCTTAATGGGAAACTTGATAAGGATGTGTATATGGCACAACCTGATGGTTTTGTACATGCCAAGTATCCAGATAAAGTGTGTAAGCTTAAAAAGTCCATTTATGGACTTAAACAAGCGTCTCGTAGCTGGAATCTTTGTTTTCCATGAAAGGGTCAAAAAGTTTGGATTTTCTCAAATCAAAGATGAGTTATGTGTATATGTTAAGGCTAGTGGGAGTAATGTTGTGTTCTTGGTCTTGTATGTTGATGACATACTACTCATAGGAAACAATGTTCTGATGTTGCAAGATGTAAAAATCTGACTTGAGAAATGTTTCGCTATGAAAGATCTGGGAAATGCAGCATGCATACTAGGAATAAGAATCTATCAAGATAGAACCAAACGTTTAGTTGGATTTAGCCAAAGTACATACTTAGATAAGATATTGAAGAAAATTCAATATGAGTGAATCCAAGAAAAGGTTACTTACACATGGCATAAGATTGAGTAAAGATCAATGTCCTAGTACTAGTGAAGAACTGGACGGGATGAGGAAAAACAGAAAGTGGTGAGTAGAGTGCCGACTGAAGAGAATCTGACGGATCCTTTCACGAAAGCCTTAACTCTACCCAAACATGAATATCATATAGAAGCCATTAGTGTTAGAAATATCAATATATCTTGAATGTTTTAGTTGTTAGTTTGATGTATTAAAACAATAATAAATTGTTTTTGACTTGGAGATTATTATATGGAGATTATAGTATATGCTGGATTGCGTCCATTTACATTTAATTTATTATAGTGTTTCCTTTTTGCAATTTTTAAAACCAACTTCCTAAGTATTAATTTACTTAAACCTCCATAGTCAGTCATACTCTTGGAAGTAAGTAGTGATTCAAGACTGTCATGGAGTGTTAGAAGCATAGAGAATGCAACTAACACTCATGAGTACTTAATAGTGATTTGAGTATTGGAACAACCCGCACTCAAAAGTTTACTTCATGGATTAAGTCAGAGTAATTTTGAGATGATAATATTTTATGTTCTTCAAGCGGAGATACATAGAGTTTTGCTCTATGATTCTGTTATGCTTTGGTGTACTTCAACGTTGACCGTAACTGGCAGCTATACAGGGTATGTCCAGGTATGATATGATGAGTAGAAATGAACTGTGTAGTCAAAGTTTATTTGTTCCTTCTGCCTAAACAGGAGAAGCGATATCCATGGGCCCCTCGATGATTTGGTGTTGACATTAAGTGTTTGGCCAAACCCTGACTGGAATTGATGTGTTCAATTGAGTAGTTTGATGAATTCAACATATATCGGAAATCGGAAAACATATTTTTGATCCATGAGATAGACTATTATCCATGTCTCAGGTTCATATGATATCTTGTAGAACAAAGGAACATTAAATCACTTATCTTAGGACCAAATCTTTATCAGAGTTTGGCAGCTTCATTGGATGGTTTGCTCTCTGCTAGTTATTTGAAAATATTGACCAGATGAAGTTAATAACTTGTCCAAGTGGGAGACTGTTGGAAATTGTGTCCAAATTATTAACTGTGGGTAGTATTTTAATAATGGCAGGGTCCTTTTGGGTTGCCCTTAAGACCCAAATAAACAATCAAGAAATTAGAGGGGGTGAAAGTGATTAAATTATTTATCAGTTGAGGATAAATATATTTAATCAGATAATATCCAAAATATAATTAATTAGATTAATTATAGATAAAGGATAATATATTGATAATAATTAAAATAGTTTTTAATTGGTTTATCAGTTTGTGTAGGATTAGGAAGCCTAAATCAAGAGATTAAAAATAGATGCCTTGGGATCAAACCCAATTGATCAATTCATTCATTCTCTCTTTTCTTTGTGGCATCCTCCTTCTCTTTCCCTCTCCAAATAGCCAAAAGGTTTGAGCGTTCTTGGTTGTTAGTATTTGGTGATCTTAGGTGTGAGCCACTAGAGGGATTCATACTATTGGTCCTTGACATCCAATAAGCAAATGTTTGATTTTTCTATCGAATTCTTCAACAATCACTATCAAGTAAGTTTTCTTGATCATTCTTTTGTAGTTAAGTTTCTAAGAACATGTGCATCCGTAAAGGGTTATTAATTTGTTGTTACCATAGTTTTTTAATATGCTTCCGTTGCTTGAATGTGGTAATAGATTTGACTAAAACCTTACAATAAGGACCCGGTTTACAATCACATATGGCCAATGTCTTTATGAATCCACGTATACATGTAAATGTACTTGATATAGATTAATCATATTGGATATTGGATATTGCAATATAACTATTACCATGAAATGTAATATGTGGTTACTTTAGTATAGGCTTACAAGAAGATTATTGTCAGTTTGATGCATGCTCTATTGTCAGTTTGATGCATGCTCTATTGAATAAGGACCGTCTTATTTTGAATACACTATGAATGCTGAAGTGGTTAGCGATACACACTGGATCAAATGCTTAAGACTCCAAGCAACCGGTTGGTTTGATCACACTTGGAGGAACAATATAATCTAGAAATGCTTAAGTTAAACATGTCATTAGCAATAGAGTATAAACTTATTGATATAGAATATGTAGATATGAATATGAATTGCTACATTCCATGATGACCATATAGAAAAGGTGTGATATGATGTCTAGACAAAAACGTAACACTAATTTTGCTAATACTCTTAACTAAGGGTATCTCTGTTGGCTAAGATAAAAACTAAAGGATAACATTATGAATCTTAAGCAAAGATGCTAAAGCAAGAGTTCGTTAGAATGAAACTAAAGCCCTTGAACAATGTTTGTGCAAAGGAAAACCCAACCACCTTATTGACTGGAGATCGCTACATTTAAGTTCAATGGGACAACCTAATTGTATGAACTATGTTAGGCCATTGTGGGGGTGTGAAAAGGTTAGGCTTATATCACTTTTGATGATCCGACAGAGATCACCTATGTAAGAGAGAAGTAGGGTCGCTTCAAGGGGAATTGGTGGGGAACAAATCCTAATATCTCTTAGACAACCAGGAAAATGTTCATGACCTTAATGAACATACTGATGAGAACCTAAATTGTGTCAGGAAGGTGTTTGTGTAAGGTATATCATCATTTTCATGAACGACAAAATAGTTCAAGAACATGATTTCTACTAGTTAGGCAGAAAAGTTAATATACTTTCACAAGCAAAAGTTCAAGGGTTGATGCCTGCCTATCGTAATATCGACTGCATATCTCTATTACATTTTCGCGTCGTTTCCATTTTGTTTCTAAATTTCATTTATGTGAGGGATTGTTGGATTAGTTTATTATTTTATATAATAATTTAATATATATTTGTATGAAATTTGAAATTCCAAAAATTTGAATAGTCTTCTATTAAGTTCTATTATCTAAGGATCACTTATTTAGAGTCTTTTGGTTCTCTTTTAACCCTTTATAACACGTGAAATTGTTTTATGGAATGTATGATAAATAAATCAAGGTTTTTTAGTTCTTATGAGATGATATACCAAAAGATACTAAGTTTAGCACATGTTATCTTCTTTCATTGTTCATCAAATTCATGTAATAGAGAAAGACACTAGTTTGGTTCGTCTAAATAATACGATCATGCTACCGGAATTATTTCTTTTTGTTGTATCATGGAAGATAGACGTCCACGAATCTTTAGCACAGAAAAGAGAACGATCTTTATCACAAGCCTCAACAATTTCCTTACTTTACATATTCATTTACCGACTTGCAAAAGAGGACTTTGAATTTTATTTAATATTTCTTGTTGTTGTAAAGAGGACGAATGGGGCGTTTGAAAAGAGGACGAATTATTTCTTGTTGTATCCTGATACGTATTACTTTGAATTTTATTTAGTATTTCTTAACAACTAGGGGACCGAACCGCGCGTTGCGCGGTGTGTAAACTTATTTCAAGAACTCTTTAAAAATAGTATCATTATTTTTTATGTAAAAAGAATTGTGTTACAAATCTACATGCAATATTAATAATGATGAAATTTAGTGTACCATAAAGGACAATAAATTGAGATTACTTGGTATTAGTTTTCTGGTATTTGAGAAAAAATTGTAAACATTACACTTCTACTTTTGATTACTTTAAAAAGTTGTTGTGTTGATTAGTCTAAAAGATTGTTGTATATAAGAATGTTATAATCGTGAAAGTAATGTAGAGTAAAGAAATTAATATCAATTAGAATTTTGTTTTTCTTGAGGTGTCAGCGATACATATACTTGTGATATAGAAAATTGTATGACAACATATTATATTCTAACGAACAAAACATACATATATTTATTATTTATTATAGAAAAAATTGAAAATATACAAATGGGAAATAGTTAAAAATTCCTTGGAGCTTTTATAATGAACTTTATGCATTGACAACGAAAATAAATTAAAGAGATATTTTGTTGTCAAATGGATGTTCATCCATCTCACCAAGTTCTTCCTATAATGTTATTGAAATTTACATGGCTTCCATGAGATATTGTTCCTTCTATGGTTTTCTACGTGAAATTAAGAGAAAGTAGATATGTAGTGGCCACCGTTTAAGGAGGTGATGGGTTTGAAGATCATTAATGTTTCATTTATTTAAGAAAATATAATTAATGTTACATTCACCGGGCGTTGCGCGGTGGCGATAATCATTATTAAAGGATTGTGATGTAAAACAATATTGTATTCTCTAAAGTGGTTAATTTACATATATCACTAATAGTTTTTGGTTACGAAGGGATAAACATGCATCGATAACAGTTATATTTACGTTATTTTAAGTTTATAACCCAAACATCGTGTTCTACAACCATATCACTATTATTGAAAATAATATTTGTGTAACTTGGTTAATTAATATGCAAGATGGACTCTATGTGTATATACCATCCATACATGATGTGTTTCATTTTTTCAATATCTTATATTGGTTATTTAAGTACATTTAACCGTATCTAATAACCTACAAAACATAAACTAAAAAATTAAAGTGAAAATAAGAAAGGTGTGTCAAAGTATGTTAGTAGTGTAAGTTCAAGCGGGGCATGAAGAACCTCATCACCAAGTTAAGATCATGGACATTCCCATATTAAAAAAAAAAAATTCAAGTAGAGACAATGACCCATATATCAAACACTATACTACACTTCTGCTTAACAAAAAGTCAAAATTCAAAAAACTGTAAGCTTATCCCATTGTTCACCCTTTGTGTTTATACCCGAATTACCGAATGTGGGTTAAAACCCTTTTCGTTTCAAAGACTTTTCTTTATCCTTTATATACCCAACTTCTTAAACACCATAACACTTTTCCTATCAATATTTATTGAAAAAAAACTATTAATTATTAAAAAAAATAAGGGTTAAACTTATCAATGTGGGATGTTCAAATTTGGGATACTCAATGGATTCTCTTCATCCTTATATACTCAACTCCTCTATTGATATATCATTCTCATTATCAATGTGGGTTACTCAAAAGTTAACTATAACCCACTATTTAAGAATACTCAATTCTCATTGTGCCACATCAAATATATTGATATATGTTCTACAAAAATGTGGGATTTTTAAAACTCAACCACAATTTATTTATATTTTTTATCTTCATTCAAAATAACATTTATTTTGTTAAAATAATATAGAATCATCTTAATAAGATAACCCCAACCCTTATGAGTTGAGACAATAGCATCATCTCCTTCCTTCTTATACAACTACTCAAATATTTCAATCTTTTACCGATGTGGGATGTCCAAAATTCAACCACAATTCACCACCAATACTTTAATTCTCATGGTGCCGCTTCATTATATTTGGGTTTTCTTTTTATATATATAAAAAATATAGATTAGAATAATATGAAATAAAAGAAATAAAGAAATTTAGATGCAAACAAAGAATATGAATAATTTTATTTGATAAAATATTTTGTTAGTAACTAAATCAAAAAATGAAATATCTTAGGGAAAAATTACAGAAGAAATTTGGGATTGAATTGCTTAGAAAAATGGCATCTCATTCTTGAGTTTTTCCTTTTAAAATTGCAAATTAAGAAATTATAAGTACATAAAAAATCCAAAGAGAATCCACAACAAAATAAAAAGGTAAAAAAAATAAAAAAAATACATAAATCATACATTGTAGTTTGATTGTTGTCAACAAAAATTAACTTTTATAAGAAACTATAAAAATATAAGCAAAACAAATTAGGAAAATTATACACTTAAAACACCAATACAACATAAATATCAAATGGAAAGCAATAGTAAGGAAAAAACATTTATTATATCGTAGCATAAAAAACTATGGAAATCTTTTTATATATAAAAAAACCATGGATACTCATCCCAATAACAAAATCTAAATCACATAAATCATAAAATTAATAAAAAAGAAGAAGGTGATACCTTACCGGAAACTTTTACGAAAATTGAACAATAATATTGAATAAAACGAATTCTACAATAGAGAAACAACAAACATACATACAAACATAATAGAATATAACATAGAACATCAAAGTAATAAGGAATACACACAAAAACGTATAATATAAAAACGATAATATTGATATATAATCTTTTTATATATAAAAAAACCATGGATACTCATCCCAAAAACAACATTTAAATCACATAAATCATAAAATTAATAAAAATGAAGAAGGATACCTTACCGTAAACTTTTACGAAGGTTGAACAATAATATCGAAGAAAACGAATTCTATAATAGAGAAACAACAAACATACATACAAACATAATAGAATATAACATAAAGCATCAAAGTAATAAGGAATATACACAAAAACGTATAAAGATGATATGGAGCTTTTTTATTGAAATAAAAAAACAACAATGTTGATACATAAACAATATATAATTTACGAAAATTAGAAATTTTAAGAAGATTGAGCAACAATCATACACACATAGGAACTCAATAGCAAAATAAAGAACAAAAAGTTGTTGAACTACATTTTTGGTGTAACATTAGGTTTAATTTATAGATGATTATCTTGTAGGTTTTCTTTTAATTAATAAATGAGAAGGTGAAGAGGGTGGAATAAATGTTTTTATAAGTTAAATAATATGAAAGTTAAAGCTAATTAAATTGCTAAGTCAAATTACCAAAGAGTCCTTCATACATTAAAACATGCAATTTTCATTTAGGGGTAGAATAGTCTTTAGATTATTTGATATTTAAAAAATTCAAAAAAAGGAGAAAATTTCTATAAGCAAATACTCAATAGATAGGATGCCACATCATTCTTCCAACATCCTACTTTTATATAGATATAGATTATTTCTAAGTGTTAGCAACTCACTATCAAGTATTCAAGTCTCGTCCATCTCTTAAATATAGTTTTGGTAAGTGTGATTGCCATTTTGTGTAATTTTGGTCCTTGAGACTAATGGGGCTTTTGGTTGGGGTTCTTTGGGGGTCAAGAATGGAAATAATAATGAAAACTGTTGCTTGGTTTGATATTATATAATGAAATCAATTCTATAGATCCATTAATTTCCATTCCTGACCAAATTGGGGGGATTTAAAATTTTATTTCTACTTGATTTTTTTTTCTCCATGCATTAGATGTTAAATGAAACATCTTTTTATTTTCAAGTTAAAGAAACATATTTTTTTTTATATGAAACAACTTTTTATTGATTATATTAGGTTAACCAAACAAAATTAATGCAATGCTCATTCCAATTCCAATTCCCATTCTGTTAGGGCGCGTTTGGTATGCAGGATTCCTTGGGAATCTGAAGGAATTGGAATCCAATTCCCAAGGATTCATGCGTTTGGTAAGATTTAGAGAAAGGAATTGGAATTGGGGAAGGAATTAAAATCACTCATATGAATGGATTTGAAATCCTTGGGTACATGGAAGGATTTTAAAATCCCTTGACATGGGAATTGGCAAATTACCAGACTACCCTTCAATTAGATGCCCTAACTTACTACTTCGCTTCGACCCACCGTCGACCGCCGTTATCGCTGTTGGTCCTCTTTCGATGGCCAACTATGTAAATTGTATTGTAGAAGGGGGGGGGTTGAATACAATCAACACAGTTTCTTCTACTTAATTTAATTCACAACCCTATGGAGTTTTTGTGTGAACTAAAGTAGATTGTTTGTTGAAGCGGATCTAGACTATGTCATGATCCAAACAATCCATAAGTATTTCACGAAGCATTTGCTTATGCACAAAGCAAGAATAGAGAAAGATATAATGAACCTTGATAGAGAGAGAAAGGATTGGGGTATAGAAGCATGAACCAAGGTTGGTTTGAAGAACAAACCTAATACTCATGTTTATACCCCCTACATTAAATGCATGGCAGAACCACTTTTGCACGTGGCAAACTAAGAGTGGTTCTATTGTACTATATACTATAAACGACGGCCCATACTTGGTAGGGTTATGGTCTATAGTGTACAGTTGCCTTATGGTTGACAAGCAAAGAGGGAGCAGTGAAGAGACATCCCCTTTTTGTACTTTTGTCAGAAAGGCAAATCAAATCCTTTGCGTGCATATAGGAGGGAAAGACAAATCTTGAATTCGTGAAAGGCAAGTCACTGATCGGGCCTTAGAATCACTGATCTCTGGGAAAGATCAGGGAGGCACTGTGACTTGTCTTCAGCAGAACGTCATGCAGAGTAGTCAGCTCGCTATCACTGATTTCAACTTCAGATCACAAGTTCGCTGACTCTTTCATTCAGCTTACATCAATAGATGGTGCTGATGGTTTTCTTAACGCATGACTATTTGTCTTTCAGGGGATACTTAGCTGATGTCAGCTCTTGCTTATACTGAACGGAGTCAGTGATCAGCAATCGCTGATTGTCCAAACTATCAGCGATAAAGAATCGCTGAAGTAGTGAACTTCATCTTTCAGTAGTGTTAAGTATTTTACAGAAAATAGATAAAGGATCATTGATATTTCACAAAGTCTTAGGAAGACTGGATCAACAACCGCTTCGACCCACCGCCGACCGCCGCCACTGCTTCGACCCACCTCCGACCGCCGCAACCACTTCGACCCACCGCCGACCGCCGCCACTGCTTCGACCCACCTCCGACCGCCGCAACCACTTCGACCCACCGCCGACCGCCGCTACCGCTTCGACCCACCTCCGGCCGCCGCCGCTTCGACCCACCTCCGACCGTCGCCGCCGCTTCGACCCACCTTCGACCGCCGCCGCCACTTTGACCCACCGCTGCCGCTTCGACCCACCGCCGACCGTCGCCGCCGCTTCGACCCACCGCTACCGCTTCGACATAAAGACAAAAGGAGGGTAATTCTGTCATTTTGCATATCTGAATTCCAATTTCATCGGACAGTTTTACCAACCAAACATATTATGGAATTGGATTCCAATTCCTTCAGGATTCCAATTCCTTCAAAAAGATTCCAGCAAACCAAACGCGACCTTACATTCTTATTTTAATTTTCATTCTCATTTCTTGAAATGAACCAAACATCTTTAACTTTTGCTAAATATATCTATTAACTCAAAAGGTATTTTGATCTTTTTAATATTTTTTGTGTCTTCTTTAAGTTTTACTTATTGCAAATATTTTTTATAAGCCCAATCATCTTCTTTGGCAGAAATCATATTTCATCTTTTTAGAAATAATAAATCGTACCCAACAAATGAAGCCTTAAAATTTAAGAAATCATACCCAATAACCCCAAAGAAAATATAATAGAATAAAAAAATCACAACTAAATCCACAATCAAACCCAAACAAATCGATCAAAAAAATCAAACGGAAAATCAGATAACTAACTAAAAGTATAATTTACTCAAATAACTAGCAAGAAAATTGTGAACTCAACAACGTAACTATTGATTGATTACAAAACGACCCGAAATATATGAAAATAAAAAAAAATTCTTCAACTAAATGTACCATATAACCTCAAAAGACAAATTTACGGACTTTTCTAAGAGAGATTAGTTATTTTAACTATCAAAATGGACTTTAACACCTTCTAATCATTTTTAACCATTTTCTCTTCAAACCCACCAAAATAGATATGAACTTCATTATTTAATGTCCGCTAATAGGGGAGTTCCCCTTTTCCGATGACTTCTGCTAATGTTTGCATGAGTTAGGGAACAAAATGGATGCCACATGTAGGGGTGAGCAAAAACCGAACCAAAAATCGAAAAACCGAAAAAACCCGAAAACCGAAACCGAAAAACCGAAAACCGGAAAAAAAACCCGAAAAACCGAAACCGAAACCAAAAACCGAAAAACCAAACGGTTCGGTTTTGGTTTTGGCTCAAAAACCGAACCGAAAAAACCGGACCGAACCGAAAATATTATATTATTTTAAAATTTTATAATATATATATATATAATTATATATCTATATATATTATTGATTTCTCTTAAATCTTTCACGAAACTAGCAATCCTAACGCCTCAAACATCTTGTTTGTATTTTGACGATTCGTAAACTTATTTAACTATATTATTTTATACTTTTATAGTTCTTATAATTATTGAATTATTAATATGGAAGATAACCGAAAACAGAAAACCGAAAATCGAAAACCAAACCATTTTCACCAACCGGTTGATAAATGGAAGAAATATAGTTATAGACCGAATACCGAAAACCGGGGGAAAACCGAAAATAAAAAACCGAAAAAACCAAAAAACGAAAAAAAACTGAAAAGCGAAAAACCGAAAACCGGGGAAAAAACCGAAAACCAAACCGAAAACCGAAACGGCTCGGTTTTCGGTTCGGTTCCACCCAAAAACCGAACCGAACCGAACCGTGCTCACCCCTAGCCACATGGAGAAGTCATGTCTCATTCTGTTATTCATCATCGTCAACAAATGCAAATAACGGATGCCCATTTTCTCTTTTGAATGGCTACCCGCTATTTGCATTTGTAGCTAATGATGATAATTTGCATTTTTTTTGTTTATTTACAAATCCAACCCACATCCACTCGTAGTGGAGGTAGTTTTTAATGAAGGTCGCTAGAGACCGTAGGAAAAAGGGAACTCTCCTATTTGCGAACATTTAGGCTTTGTTTGGAAAGCATAAGCTAGCTTATAAGCTAGCTGATAAGCTAGTTCATACAAACATGTACCAGGAAGCTAGCTTATCAGCTAGCTTATAAGCTAGCTTTTTGAAACGCTACTTTGAGTAGCTTATGAGAAGCTTATTGTAGTTTTTTCCAATTATACCCTTATTAATATTAATTATTAAATTCAAATATACCCTTTTTGGTCATTTTACATACTCATAAGCTAGTTTTTTGCCAAACATAATTTGTTCAATAGCTAGCTTATCAGCTACTAGCAAGCTTATCAATCAACAGCTAGCTTATCAGCTATCCGCTAGCTTATCAGCTACCAGCTAGCTTATAAGCTACGCTTGCCAAACATAACCTAAATAGCGGAATTCATGGCTATTTTGATGGGTTTGAAGAAAACCTAGTTAAGAGATATTAGAGTCATTTTTAAACAGCTAAAATATTTAATTTCTCCTTTTCCAGAAAACTATTCCTTTTAAACAATCGATTTAGATCCAAACGTATGATATAAAGATGGATATCTTTCATGTTTAAAGTATCTTTCTTTAGAACTTTGTAGCGAAAATAAAAATCTAAATGATTGAAAAAAGACACAAAATATTTTGATGTAAATAATTAAGAAGCAAAAGTAGTGATGTAATAATAGTCCAAAGGCAGGCTTTGTCTAACATGCTTCCCCTTTATGGAAGCACCCATTTTTATGTTTTTTGGTCTCTATGTGCTTCAAAAATTGTCACTTTTTTTATTGTTTTAACAGAAAACATTGATATTTAATAATTAAATTTAATATTTTGTAAAGAAAGTGAATGCTTGGTAAAAAAAAATAGAGTAAACTACAAATTTGGACCCTTTCGATTATAAAAATGACGACTTTATCTCTTCAATTTAAGGCTTATCTAGTATTTTTTATATTCAAAATTGGAAAACTGATTTTATTTTACTATTTAAGTAAGAAGATGGTTTTATCTGGTTTAATTTTTATTGTGATTTAGTAAAAAACTGTTGATTTGTTTTTTTGAATATAAGATGAGCTTTTTGTGGTTTTACCATTATACCTCTCGCATGTTCCTGTTTCATGAAAGGGAACCAACGTACAAACATCTCTCTAAATTTAAACATGTCAAAATTTACAACAAAAATCATTCAAATTCACTTCGTTTTTACAATTTATTTTTTTTAAAAATATTGTAACTTGAATTTCTGTTTCTATTGAAAAATCCAAAAACAAAAAGTTTCATTTCTCTAAAATATCATTTATAGAGACATTAAACAACCAAACATTGAACAATGGTACACATTATCTTCATTTCAATTTGAAATGTAAGATTTAGGTATCTTTAATGTCATTCCAAAAAAAATAAGTAGTCCTCGTGATATTTAACGTGAAACCAATATAAACTTATAAAATTCTATGAAATATTTTCATAATTATGGACATTTCATATTTTCATAATGATTTCCTTTGCATATACTTCATATTAAATACGAAAATATTTCATAGAATTTTATAAGATTTTATATATTGCACGGGTTTCACGTTAGATAAAATTTGTCGGTCTTTTCAAATCATCGAAAGATTTGAACTACAACGCATCTTACTCAATAAGCATAGTTTGAAGTTAGATGTATAAATGAAAAGGTATATAGATAAATAAACTCGGTAAGTAAAAACTCTTAACTTTAAGACCTTATATAACGCAAGTTAATATGAATATCCATACTCAAAAAAAGTTAGAAATAAAATAAAGACATATGGTTTATGGAGAGCTTCTTATTTATCTTATTTTGGTAGAAATGATGCATACAAAATCTTCACAATCCACATACAACTAATGTTGAAATTATGATACCATTTTCACTAGTAATTGAGTTGAAGCATAAGGTATTACAACAACCACATGACACCCTAACACAACCAATTAATTAATCAACATTCTTCATCTATTAATAATCTCTAAAAACAACACTAAAACAAGATGTTTGACTTTTTTTTTCCTTTGACTTTTTCAATCTTCAAGATTCCAATATGTGACTCATATCTTTCTTCCCAGAATGTTGCTTAAAAATCCACTTCCACACCTTACTATGCCCTTTACTTCCCTTCTTTATCCCCCTATCATTCACAGTAATCCTACATGATGATGATGATGATCCACCACCACCACCACCACCAACGCCACCGAAACTGCCACCAAGACCGCCACCGAAACCGCCACCGGAATCCGGTGGGTTCTTGAAAACAGAGTGCTCTGTTTTCGATTCATCCGATAAATCCAGTTTCAAATCAATAAATCTTGAATCATCATGAATCCTGCTGAATTCACTCTCTTTTGGAGCAAACCCACTTTCAAAATCCATGAACCCACCTCTGAATCCACTCTTTCTTGGCTCTGATTCATTAAAATCAGAGATCTTTGCACTTGAATAAGCCATATCACTAACACTACCACCTTCATGATCAAAATTCCCACCACCACCACCACCACCTCTAAAGCTACAAAGTGATCTAGATCTTGACACATCCATCACACAATCAGACACCCAAATCTCACTCTTACCATCATCAAACCCATCTCTATTGCTTCTCTCTCTAAAACCACCCTCTTTCTCTCTCTTCTTCTTGAAAAGCTTCCCAATCCTCCAAAACCCATTGCTCTTCTTCACCTCAACAACACAACTATTGCTCCTCTTCAACACAATCACATCACCATCCTCTGAATCCTTTTTCTTGATCTGCTTTATGTGTGAAAAAAGGGTTTTTGGTTGTTGCTGTTCATCCCCACTTCCCCCTTTCTCATTCTCAATCAAGAAAGAGATCCTGCCAACACTTCCAACATCCACAGTGCAAGATGAGTTCCTATAAGAAGAGACATCAGAGCAAGAACATGAAGACAGCCTCTGCTCTCCACAATCAGAGCACACCAGCTTCATCAGCCTGTCTTTGAGACAGTATGCACAGATCCCAACTGGGGATGAAGATGGGTGTTTCTTGCATGGAATCACACCTGCTGATGATGAGTAATAGAAGTTGTTGTTGGTGGTGGTGTAATCTTGATCTGATTCAACAGATTTCCCTGTTTCCTTCATGGGTATTTACTATTAGATCAATCTGAAGATGGGTTTTTGATTTAAAGGGATTTGGTGGGATGAAGATATTGTATGTTTGTGTTTAGGCTGACAATATTTGTAGGAGGGTGAAGCTCAAGATATTGAGTTATCAAGAAGGGAAGATCCTATGGATTTTGACTTATCAATAACCTTATAGTATGCGTGTGAGAGTGGGGTAGGGTGGGGTGGGGTGGGGGGGGGGGGGGGGGGGGGGGGAGGGAAGGGGTGGTGGTGGTAGGGGTCATGTATATAGAAAGAAAGAAAGGCATGGAAGAAAGAAATCAAGAAAACTTGAACTTTAAGTTATGGTAGTGATGGAATTGCACTATTATTTCTGCAGGCATAATTGCAGTGTGTGAAAAAGTGATGTGACACAAGGAGTGAAAAAATGGAACAAGTAATCCCAAGTAGTAGTGTCATCTTGATCATAAAAATAGCCCTATTTTGTCTATACTTATTGCCCCCCAAATAAACCTCAACCATATTTTCATGGTGGAATCAATTTTGAATTACAATAAATGCATAAAAAGTTTCATTTTATTTTTATTGTGAAATATATATTGCGTTTGTTTGTTTTGAGTTTACATGTATACAGTGTTTTCTTATGCCCAAAAATCTCTTCCATAGTTGGTTATGAGATTAGATTATAGATCATTTACTAAACGCTTACCGGATGAGCGTCTATTGATATCATTTATTTTATCAATTCAACTTGGTGATAACCGAGAATCTTACGGAGTAAGAAGAATAGCAAGAATAGGAGCCTTACCCTCAAAAAGACATACCATGGACCAAGAGTCTTACATGAGAGAAAAGACTTTTTTACTTAGTAAATGCTTATTGGGTTTAAGACGTTTACCAACCATTCATTTAGTGGCTTAGAATATAACATGATAAGGTAAATGAAGGTCTAACTCTTGTCGGTAAGCGTTTGATAAACAACTCCTTAATTATGACAGGTTTATGTAGAGGCTAGGGGATCTCATGCTAATGCTTAATTGTTTCAAAGTAGAGATTGCAAGGGAGACATGACATTTATTCATCTTTATTTACATTCATTCACTAGCATTCACATATTTAATGTTTGCCTTTTAATCCACCTGCATTCACATATTCATTGTAACGACATATTATGGCACCAAGCCCGGGCTTTCGTTGTAATGAGTTATGACATGTCATTGTACGTTATGACGCGTTTTTTTTATAACCATCAATGTGGTACATTGGCAAGTTAAAAAGGTGATATGGAACAGGATCTTCAAATTTATAGGGCCCAATGTATAGATAAATTTTACCCAATTTATAATTACAAAATAAAGATTAGACTCCAAAGCAAATCTAACCACTTCATAAGCGCACATTAGTTTTCAGGTCCTACAAATTGCTGATTGAACTACCAAAGCTCAAACTACAATAAGGAAAAATCTTTCACACAGACACGAACAAGTCGATGTTCCACGCTCGACAATTCTTTTTGGTCTTCCTCTCCTCGTCGTTCTCGGTCTCCTTGGTTATCCTCTCTGTTAACTCAACTCCATTTGGTTATGTACACTCTTTCAATTTTTCTCGATCTCCAAAAATTTAACTCCTTTCATTTGGTTACATATATTCATTTGATTTCACGTTTTATTCTTCTCTCCATTAACTTAATATTAGAAAAATAAAGCACCTTGGTAATTCTCTTGTTGTATACTTGTACATGGCTCTGGAAATGGTTGATGCAAGATGTCTATAGGCTTTATTTTAATAAAGAAAACTTTTACATATATAAACTCTTTGCTCTTACTATACCTATATTGAATGTTAGTGTAGTAGTAAAATAGCATAATCATATCATCCAAATTTGCGTTGTTTATGAACGATGATATGCATAATGTCAAGATGCACTAGATTTAGTTTTAGAGGTAAAAAGTACTGGTTGAGAATGATCAATGCTCCATAAATGTTGACAACCGAAAGAGATAAAAAGAAGGTTATTATATTTCTGGAAAAATCTTAACTTTTACATATCTATGAAGCTTTTTATTAGGCTATGAGTACAGTGTTATATCAGCTTTAGCCACAAATTTTCACTAACCTTTAATGGGAGTATCACTACCGACAGGTTCTTACTATCCTTTTTTTATATAAACCACTTTTTTTTTGTAAAAACCCGTAAAAACCAACTAAAAAATAATTTTTTTTAGGATTTTTTTTATCAAATACTATGATATTAACTATTATTACACATATATATTTTTTCATAATGTGAATATCATCCTTGAAAAAATAAAATTTTTATTCATATTATGAATAAAAAATATACAACATTTTTATTCATATTATGAAACAAATTCATGGATGATATTCATCTTATGGAAAAAAATATATGTGAAACAACATATCAATTCTAACATTTGATGGAAAAAAATCGTAAAAAAAATTATTTTTTGGTCGGTTTTTACGGGTTTTTACAAAAAAAATGGTTTTTACATGAAAACTCCTCTATATATATATAACTTTACAAAATAACTTGACCCTATATATATATATATATATATATATATATATATATATATATAGAGGCACTTTCTTTTACAAACCACCCTTAAATTACAAACCTTACAAACCTTCTTATCACCATAGATTATAAACATTAACGGTCAAGATGAAAGGCACTTAAATAGGGTAATTTCAATACACCTTTTTAATTAAAATTAATTAAAAAAATTGACTGAAAGGGTATTGGCGTCATTTTCATTTTGACATCAATTAAGGAATTGTAAGTTATAATCCCATATTACACGCTATTGATGGTATTTGAAAATCAAAACACCGACCAATTCGGATTTCAGGATGAAAACTTGGATTTCATGGTTGCATGTGCTGAAGGTGAATTGGATTTGAATTGGATTTCATGCGCTGAAAATTGGCGTCGATGTTTGCACGTCCTGCAAGTTCTGAGCAAAAATCACCTGTGCTAAAATTCTCTGTATCAATCATGTCCACCAATCAGATGAATACACATCATCAGAGAGAGAATATCAAGAGAGTTAAAATTAATTTAAAATATATAAAATCTAATTTGTCATTATCTCATTGGTTGGATAGGGATGAAAAAGGAAAATTTGGTACAGAAGATTTCTATCCGCAAGTTCTTTACTTGTGTTTCTAGGATTTTAAGTTTATGAAGAACATGAAATCAAATGAAAAAATTGAAATATATTTGGGTTTTTTTTTTTTTTGTAATTCTAAAAACTCCTGAAATCGATTATGTTAATGGTAAAATAATTGGTAATGTATTAGTATATAAGGGGTCCGATTACACCTAAATTCTTGAAAATTGGCTTTGTGTTCATCTATGTCTTCATCTCGGTTCATCTTCGTTTCATTGTGGTTGTAGGTTCTTCAATATCTCTGTTTCATCTCATTCAACCCCCGTTTCACCTCCGTTTCATCTCATTCATCCCCTGTTTCACCTCTGTTTCATCTCGTCCATCTCAGTTTCATCTCATTCAACCCCGTTTCACCTCCTTTTCATCTCATTCATCCCCTGTTTCACCTCCGTTTCATCTCGTTCATCCCCGTTTCACCTTCATCGTCATCTTCGTTTCATCTCGTTTCACATTTGTTCATTCGTTCATCTTGGTTCTCCGTTGCATCTTCGGTTCATCCCCGTTCATCTCGGTTCATCCCGTTTCATCTCGGTCCATCCCCGTTTATCTCCGCTTCATCTTGGTTCATGGTTTTCCACTGGTGCAGATCCGAACAATGAAATGTTTCGCCGTAACATTCCCGAACAGCTTCTAAATCCAAACAATTAATTACGTCACCAGTCGACATAAACGAAGCTCAAAACTCGTCATTGTCTTGCAAAACATTACTAACATAAGTTTCATTGGAAGATAATTCATCAAAATCGGGCTTTGTCATCGTCCAGAAATTTTTTGAAAGTCAGACTTCATGTTCTTCAATTCTTGAGAAACTGCTTTCAATGAGTCCAATTCAAATTGATATGAATATTTCTATTTTTTAATAAATAAATCCCTTAATTTTAGGATATGATTCATTAAATATTAAAATATAATCCCTACAATTTTAACGGCAATACATAAAAAGACACATATACCATTTTAATTAAATTTAATTGAAAATTAAATGAAAATTTGTGATTGGTTGGATTAAGTTTGTAAGTTTGTAATTTAGGGTTGAGTTCCGTTGTTAACCACAAATAGTGTGTTAACCGTGTTAACCATCACAACCCTTAATGATCTAAATCTAGGGTCAAGATTAAATCCCTATAATTAGGGAATTTTTATAATTCATAATTAAAAAATACAGTATACACACGTGCACAGGGGTATTTTAGGAAAGTCACCTCCATCCTCCTACACCCGGTGAACACATGTGCACAACCACCACCATCACAGCTACCACCACCACCACCATCACCACACCCACCACCCGGTGAACACATGTGCACAACCACCACCATCACAATCACAGCTACCACCATCACTATCACCACACCCACTACCCGGTGAACACATGTACACAGCTACCCCCACCACCATCACCACACCCACCACCGGTGAACACATGTGCACATCCACCACCATCACATCTACCACCACCATCACCACACCCACCACCCGGTGAACACATGTGAACAACCACCACCATCACAGCTACCACTACCCTATCACCACACCTACCACCCGGTGAACACATGTGCACAGCCACCACCATCACAGGTACCACCACCCCATCACCACACCCACCACCCGATGAACACAGGTGCACAGCCACCACCATCACCACATCCGCCACCAGTAGTCTACCACCATCACAGCTACCACCACCACCACCACACCCACTATCTCCAAACCACCACAACCACCATCTCTAAACCACCACCACTAGTTCACCACCACCACAGCCACCACCACCACAGCCACCACCACCACCACCACCTAAAAAACACTTGTGCACATATCTGGTGGTTGTGGTGGAAAGCCACAGATCCGGCGATGGTGGTGGTGGAAGGTCACATTTCCGCCGGCGGTGGTGGTGGAAGGCTGAATTTGTTCGTAGGTGACGTGCTTGACGATGGAGTTAGGGTTTAGTTTGTACCTACCGATTGGGGGAATTCGGGGTGTGAAGGTCGTGTTCGTAGGCGGAGAGGGTGAGGCGAGAGAGGTGGGGGATCTGGAGGTGATGTGGTGGTGGTCATTTAGTGGCGGTTTGGTGGCAGCGGTGGTGGAAGGTGACATATTTGGAGGTAGTGGCAGATCTGGTGGTGGCAGTGGAAGGGGGCGAATCTGGTGGTGGAGTCGGAAGGCGGCGGATCTGGTGGTGGAGTCGGAAGGCGGCAGATCTGGTGGTGGCGTCAGAAGGTGGCAGATCTGGCGGAAGGCGGTGGAAGGTGGCGGATCTGGTGGTGGCGGTGGAAGGCGGCAGTTGTGTTGGTGGTTGAAGGTGGTTGAAGAAGAAGGAGAAGAAGGAGAAGAAGGAGCAGAAGGAGCAGAAGGAGAAGAAGAAGAAGAAGCAGAAGGAGCAGAAGAAGAAGAAGGAGGAGAAGAAGAAGAAGCAGAAGAAGAAAAGGAGAATGTTGCACGTAAAAATGGCTGAATTTGGGGAAGTAGGAAGGAGGAGGAGATGATGGTAAATTTCCTATTTTGCCCTTCAAATGCCAAATCTAATGGAGAAATATCATTGGTTGAATTTGGTTAGCACGGTTAACACACTATTTGTGGTTAACAACGGAACTCTCCTCTCTCTCTCTCTCTCTCTCTATATATATATATATATATATATATGGTCAGGTTCAAATGACAACTCATTTTTCATTGCGAACGCAAGGATAGTTGAGAGCATGCTATGTGGCATATTCACTCTGAATAATCATGTATTATTTAGAGTAAGGTGTTGTTAATTTTTTAAGAGGTCTGAAATTTGAAGTATGATTTCATATCTGAAAAATGAGAGGTGGTGCTGAAATCTGAACCTATAAGACTGTTTGTTTTTTAATGCCTAAAGTCTGAAATCTAAATCTTTATCTTCTTTTTTTTTTGTAAAATCTGAAATCTGAATCCAAATCCAAATCGATAAAACTTTTTATTTTATAAATTAACAAACATTTAAAATTTAGAACCTTTAGTCTAATAAATGTTTGAATACATATAATTATCTATTTTAACCCTAAAAATATTATACTATTAAAATTACATAACAGCACCTTCATTACTTGAACCAAAAGCCTGAAATCCCTTTTGGGTTTCTCAATAATTTTAATATAAAATGACATGGATGAGTCATTTGCAAGGGTAAATTAGTCCTTTTGATGAGTATTGATGTCTTACTCATTTTATACAAAATAAAGAACAGTTCCCACCACCCACACCCCCACTCCCTCCACCTCCTCCACAATCGCCACCGCACCACCACCGCTGTTGATCCACTCCTCTATGACTTGATAAAAATATCAATGATCATTTATCTAATAACTGAAAATACTTAGCACAATATTGATGAGTTGAAAACTTCAGCGAGCTTATATCGCTGATAGTTTAAACATCAGCGATCACTGATTATCTTACTCCGCTCAGTAACAGTAAGAGCTAACATCAGCTAATTATCCTTTGAAGATAAATAGTCATGTCACTAAGAAACCATCAGCACCATCTATTGATACAAGCTGATGATAAAGTCAGCGATGCTTATGATCTGAAGTTGAAATTGTTGGGGTTTTTCTGTGATCCCCGAACCAAACTGATCCGGTAAACACTTTAAATAAAAACTTGCGGAAGCGGTTGTGGATAAAACCTAAAACCACGATCATTCCATTTCGATTATTTAACAGTTTTGATAATGAGAAATTACCTGGAAAGCTTGAGTACTAATCCACCTATGAACGAGCCGACGAATGCTCCTCTAGTAGAGCTGGAAAATACCCGACTAATCTCAAAACCCGAACTGGTTTGGGAGATGTTGTAAGTGGCGATGGAAGCTAGAGAGAGGGAGAGGGTTGAGAGGATTTTCTGGAAAACTAGGCTAGTTGATTGAATTGTTAATTTCCTTTAAACCTATAAGGTTTATTTATAAGGCTTATCAACCAGTTTCCATCCAACTCTATTTCCTTAATAATTATCTTATTCTTTTCTTTTCCATTAAGAAAAGATCTAGATAATTATCATTACTATAACTAATTAAATTACCTTTAATTAATTAAACTATTATATATTTATTTAAACTAATAAATATATAATTCAACATTTAACCCTCCAACTTTGGGATTTCTAGCTGAACTTTCCCTACTGATTTATAAATGACTATTTATAAATCTAATCCCTCCATTTTGAATTATAAATAACTGTTATAAATTCAACCTTTCCATTTCTGGGTTTTCCTTAACTTATTCGATTTACAGGTCCTCATAAGTGTGACCCTCAAGTGTCTTGTAACATTGGACGCGCAATCACTGGTTTGTCAACTTATGCACACAATCACTAACAGACTCCCACTTGTGCAAGTTGGCAATACCGCCTTGATTACACTGACCTAAGGAGGCCCCTAGACAGGCACTTAGGCTAACCAGGTTACAAGAACTCTTATACCCAGATAGGTGATTCAAAATTTAACATTTATGAAACAATTGTTCATAGATTGGGTATATCTTGGCTTTTCCCTTTGCAACACGATACTTCATCTTTGAGTATGAGCCTGGATAGAGTCAACTCTTAATACTCAAGATTCTGTTTCTTGACTATCCGACTTCTACTGATAGGTAAACGACAAAGAACTAATCAGTTCGTTTGGGCATGGCCATGCACTTCATCAGTATGTTCAGTCAGTCAAGGGGCCCAGAAATATATCTCTTCTGAGAAGAGGTGCAAATCCCATCTTGCATACCCGCATTTAATACCACGGCTTCTGCTGAACCTAGTTACGCCCTTTATAGCCACCCTGTTACGGCGTAGCGGTTGAACGCACTAAATATCTAGCAGTCCTCATGATATCAAACCAGATACCTCAGGTGATAGGGACAACCACTGTGAGATTCTACTTATGACAGAATCCAAGAAGTAGTCTCAACCGCGGATCACGTCCGATATTCGCTACTCTATCGAATATCTGTGCAGTTTTTGGTTTACAACACTTGTAACTGTTATTCAACTCACTGATCATAACTACCCAAAAACTCACAATGACTTTAACTCCCTATTGGGTTCCCACCACAATAAGTTGTCACGGACAATTTTCGAATGATAGACTGGGATCTAGTCTCATTCTTGGATTATAAAACATGCAAAATATAAAAGTACTTTAAGAGACTAATTTTGTATAGCCCATATTACACTTTGTAATAATAACAAAATTAATATCATCTCATTAAATACCTTCTACTGTGTCTATTCTACGTTTGTTAAGTACTGGTCTAAGCGAAGTATCACCCAACTTCAGTTTAAACCCTTTGATCAAAGTTTACCGTTTTGATCAAAGTAGTCAACCAATATTACAAGTTATTAATATCCACTTGATATACTTGTTTCAGCTAATTTTTGTTTTCAAAATTCTAAAACAAAAGTTAGACTTTACTTTGCCATATTCCCTGAACTTGGAGATCTGGACTAACTCCGAGTTTCCCTGAATATGTAAAGCTAAACTGCAACTTTTCTTAGTTGCTGTGTAGATTAATGATTTCCAACTGAAATCTGATTTCTTATTTACCACACTGGTAAAAAGTATTGCAGCACTTTTATCATTAATTTCTCCAACAAAGTCTATTGATTATTATATATACTATCTCCTTTTAGACCAAAAGGTAGATCTTAGATTTTAAGAATTTATGTCCTATCTGGATTATAATTCTGAAATCTACTTAATCAATAATTTTCTTCTTATTCTTTTATCACATATCTGGATATAGAATAAACTTGGGCTCCCACTGACTTTTATGAAAACTAGCTATTACTTGAGAGCTACCTATTGACTTAGTCAAAACTTGACTACTTAGTCAATTCTGTTTCAAGTAATGAGGATTTTAGTATTTCCGTATAAAACTTAGCTGGATTTTGTGATTGAATCCTAATTCCAAGACTTGGAATTAATTCTTAGTTTTAACATTCACAAACTGTGAGATACTTATCTTAAATCCTTGCAAAACATATAAGTGAGTAATCTAAGATCATAAAGTGTCCTTTTATAATCTTTTACTCACGCTTTGTTTTAATTAAAGTCACACTTCTACAACTGTAGTTTTTGTGTGTCTTCAATAGTTTTCATTACTAAGGCAGTGGTATGATCATCAATTTCGAGGATCTTAATTCTTGAATTTAGTCAAAACTTGACTTATATTCATACCAAGCACATCAAACATTTCAAGACATTATTTAAAACAAAAATTTATTTATTAGAAACCATCCAAAATAAATACCATAAAATGTAATTATAAGTAACTGGAAAATATCCAAAAAGTTTTAAAGTAAAAAGATGTCTTGAAAATCATTTCTCATAAGCTGTGCTTGTACTCTTGATCCTCGCATTTCTGGGCACTCACCTCTGACCACCTGCAATAAGCGTTTGCACTAGGTATCAGTATAAGTGATAAACTAAGCAATCATAAATACCTGAGGTTTTTACATACCTGCTTCATGACGCTTAGGGCAGTTTTGCCTCCAATGACCGATTTCGTTGCAAGTGAAACAACGATTTTCGGTCCTTGCTTTGTTAGGCTTAACTTTCTTGCCCTTGCCCTTGATGTTTTCACGAACTTTGGGTGCACTCTGGATGGCCTGAGCTGGTCCTTTTCCTTTACTGGTGCTTCCGTGCCCATGCTTTTTCTTTACACCTCCGTCCGTTACCATCAGTACGTCCTTGGGCTTATTCTTGGCTCCCATATTCAGCTCAGTTGTCTTAAGCATGAAGTGCAATTCAGCTATTGACTTCTCCATGTTATTCATGTTGTAGTTGACTACAAACGGCTTGAAGTCCTCTGACAGCGAGTTGAGTATAGTATTCGTTGCTAGCTGCAACGGAACTGGGTGCCCAAGCCTTTCCAAGTGATCCATATGCGTTTCATTTTCATAAAATGGTCACTGACTAAGGTCCCTCGCACCATCTTGCACTCGTTAAATGCCTTCGTGGCATCGTAACGCTCTGTGCGTGCTTGCGTTTGGAACATGTCCCTCAACTGGCGGATCATGTCATAAGCGTTTGTGTTCATGAGCCCTGTTTGCAATTATGGGCTCATTTTAGCAAGCATAAGACAGCCTACGTCCATCCGATCATCTGAGTGCTTCTTGTGAGCATTCCTGATCGCGGCCGGAGCGTTACCTGGAGGGGCCTCTCCTAAAGGCTCTTCAAGAACGTACCACTTTCTCTCGTGCCTGAGCACAATCATTAGATTGCGCTCCAGTCGAGAAAGTTTGGACCAGTGAGTTTATCCTTCTCTAGGATGGATCGGAGAGAAAGATTGTTTGTGTTGGTAACAGTGCTAGCCATCTACACATTTCAAAAAATTGGTTTTAACACTGTGAATAGACTAACTCCAATAAAATCAATAAACCCTTAAATGATTAATTATTGGACTAGGATCCTAATTACATACGCCCTGATGACCGGTGTGTTCACGTCTCACCAGGCACAATACTAATTAGGTAGGTAAGGGCTTTTACCAATCACATCTAACTGACATGACTCCTAGATCTTTTCAGGGACAATGGTGATCAATCCGTACATGTTTTAGTCCCTCTTAGTGCTTTTTGGCCCGGTACCACCCGGTGAATCTAAACAGAACCAAAACAGATCTCACCATTTTGGGACCTGATCACTTTACTCTGGCTGGTACCACCCGGAGATAATTCGCAGAGTTATGTAACCCCTTCAGCTTCGGTTTGAACGTGGATGCTCAAGGTGTGTTCACTTACAACACCCACGTACCTTACGCCGGAGGTGTCCCTAGATGGGTTGCACTACTGATCTATGATTTTTTCGGGGTTTTTCTCTTATAGTCCAGTTTTAAAGAAAATTGTAATTTTGGAAAAACTGATTGTTTAATCTGATGTTTTAAACTAACTGTTTCAAACATGCACTTGTTTTAAAACTAACTGTTTCAAAGATTCTTGCTTGATCAAAAACTAACTGTTTTTAAAGCATCTTGTTTGATCAAAACTATCTGTTTTGATTGGACTCTAGTTGATAAAACTAACTGTTTCGTCAACTTGTCTTTAAACAATCTATTTACAATTTTCCCGGTTTTAAATAAAATCTACCGTTCCAAAACTTTTTAGGAAAAACTGGTGATTTTCAAAAATTTAAAACCATTTCCTTTTGTGATACATTCTAGTTTTAAAACTTACAATTCTAAAAACACTAAACATTGTAATATATCACAAATAAACAACCACACAGTTAAAGAATTATAACTACATCGTAACTAATTATAGGTTTGCCAACTTTTGTTCCTAAGGACCAATAATGACTTATTTCCTAGAAAGATTCTAACATCTTGCGTAGCTCCCACTGGCTCCGACATCCTTGTTAGAACTCCGGGGAAAGGTAGAACCTCCAATCTTTTGCGTAGCTCCTACTGGCCTCGGCATCGTCGATGGAACTCCGAAGAGTAAAAGAAAAAATAAATATCTATCCTAAGGTCATTATTACAAAGGGGTTGTAAATGGCACGCAGGCCTCCCCATAATTTTCCAAAAGGGTCTAAGTTGGCAAATCCTATAATAGGCATATATATACTTAGACAGGCATATATAACATTCAAGCAATCATGCATTTATAAGCAACAAATATAAATGCAACAAATAATCCTAGATCCGTTAAAATTATCTTATTTCACTTTTCGTAAGTCCTGGTTTTAATTTATTCATAAAACTACCTGTTTTATATACCAAAAAATTATTTTATAAAATAAGTTTTATAAACGATTTATTTTATAAAGTGAGAAAACAATTTTATAAAATGCTTACCAAACCGAATAATCTAAACCAACTGGTTTGAATAAAACACTGGCCCATACATTGTGTTGTGGTTTGACCAACTGGTCAAATCACGACACAAGACCCATTTGACCAATCGGGTCAAATTACTGGTTTGATAACATAAAATTTGTTAGATAAAAATTTCCCAAATAAACTTATTTTAAACGCAAAATTAATTTTGGATAAAATAGCTTAAAACCAAACAAACCCTTTTTGGGCCATGACTTGGTCCAAAACATACTGGGCTTTGGGTCCAATAACAAAACTTAGCCTGAACGAAAAACCCTAGGGAATGGCTCGGCAGCCTTGCTCACGCCGCGAGAACACGGTTTGCGCCGCGAAGGGGTGAAAGTCGTTCGCCCCGCGAGGACCCTTGTCTCAGGCCTACTCGCGCCGCGAGGACCCCATTTGATGGTTCTCGACAGCCGCAATCGGCGACTATCACCATCGGGCGTCTTTGGTTCCATTCGCTACCGTTACCGATCACTGTCGTGGTCCACGGTCACCACCTCCACCGCCTCCACCACACTGGTGGTGCGGTTGTTGCTACCGGCGACGACGATAGCATGAACGCCGCCACCGCCGCCACCGATACCGTACTGCGGCTACTGCCACTCGCCACCATCGACCGGTAACGGCAGCAACGCAAAGTCACCACCATCGCCGGCCGCCACGGACAGCAACGACAATCGGTTGTTCACACGGCTGCCGTCACGTGGCCACCGCCGATCGGTGTTTCATCCACGGCCACCATCGTTCGCCGCAACCACTGTGCTGTGGTGCGCCCTGGTGGTCGGAAGTAGCAGCTGCCGCCGCTAATACCTTGCTGGTGGTGCAGCCACGGTGGTTTGGCCACCATTCGACCATCGCAATCGTTTTCGATGCGATCTGACCACCGCATGGTTCGACCAATCTGGTGGTCCGACTACGATCACCACCATTCGCTGCCATCGTCGATCAAAAGCTGCCACCACGAACCATCAGGTGTGGTGCGGCCCATGGACGAGAGCTGTCGCCCTGGCGTGGCCTATTACGGCAGCCGGTGATAGCTTAGTCTTAGCCACCACCGCCGCCTATGATCCCCGTCATCCGCCATCTGCGGTCGATCGAAGATCACCCGCCACCACCACGCTGGTGGTTGCGGTTTGCGGACGTGCGAACGCCACGGCCACCACCAACTGGTGGTGCAGCCGTGGTGGTTTCTCGGTGCTTAAAGTGTTCGGCCACCACCACCCTTCTGCCACTGCTCGATCGGAAAACAAAAACAACCCACCACCACCAATCTGGTGGTTGTGATACCGCGGTCACCGCCTGGTGGCTGCGGCTGTGGGTTATGGGCCGTCGCAGCGCCACCAATCTGGGTGGTTACGGCTGCGGTGGTTTGGTGATCTTATGGCCAATAGCCGGCGCTGTCACCACCAATCGTGGTGCGGCCCGGACGTCGATTAGGGTTTAAAACGAAAAATATAACGAGTGATAAAACGAATCTTTTTAACGGATCTAATGCAAAACAAGATCGAAACGGAAAAACCTGTGGCTCTGATACCACTGTTGGGGTTTTTCTGTGATCCCCGAACCAAACTGATCCGGTAAACACTTTAAATAAAAACTTGCGGAAGCGATTGTGGATAAAACCTAAAACCACGATCATTCTATTTCGATTATTTAACAGTTTTGATAATGAGAAATTACCTGGAAAGCTTGAGTACTAATCCACCTATGAACGACCCGACGAATGCTCCTCTAGTAGAGCTGGAAAATACCCGACTAATCTCAAAACCCGAACTGGTTTGGGAGATGTTGTAAGTGGCGATGGAAGCTAGAGAGAGGGAGAGGGTTGAGAGGATTTTCTGGAAAACTAGGCTAGTTGATTGAATTGTTAATTTCCTTTAAACCTATAAGGTTTATTTATAAGGCTTATCAACCAGTTTCCATCCAACTCTATTTCCTTAATAATTATCTTATTCTTTTCTTTTCCATTAAGAAAAGATCTAGATAATTATCATTACTATAATTAATTAAATTACCTTTAATTAATTAAACTATTATATATTTATTTAAACTAATAAATATATAATTCAACATTTAACCCTCCAACTTTGGGATTTCTAGCTGAACTTTCCCAACTGATTTATAAATGACTATTTATAAATCTAATCCCTCCATTTTGAATTATAATTAACTGTTATAAATTCAACCTTTCCATTTCTGGGTTTTCCTTAACTTATTCGATTTACAGGTCCTCATAAGTGTGACCCTCAAGTGTCTTGTAACATTGGACGCGCAATCACTGGTTTGTCAACTTATGCACACAATCACTAACAGAAATCAGTGACAGCAAGCTGACTACAGTAACATGACGTTCATAAGAGAACAAGTCATAGCGCCTCCCTGATCCTTCCCATTGATCAGCGATCCTAAAGCCTGATCAGTGACTTGTCCTTTAAGATTTCCATATTTGTCTTCTTGTCCTATATGCACAAAAAGGATTCGATTTGCCTTTCTGACAATAGTACAAAAGGGGATGTCTCTTTACTGTTCCCTCCGTACTTATCACCCGTAAGGCAACTGTTTACCATAGGCCATGACCCTACCAAGCATGGGCATTATTTTATGGTACAATAGTACAATAGACCCAATCTTTACATGACACGTGTAAAGTTGGGGATGACATGCATTTAATGCATGACGTATAAATATGAACGTTGGGTTATTCTTCAAACTACCTTGATCCATTATTCTATACCCCAAATCCTTTCTTCCCTCTTATTCTCTTCTGAATTCTTTCTCACCTCTTCTTACTTGCTTTGTGCATAAGCAAAGGCTTAGTGTCTAAATACTTAAGATTGTTTTAGATCTTGACATAGTCTTGATCTTGTTCAACAAACAATCTATTTAATCTAAAAAGACTCCATAGGAGTCATAGATTATTATAAGTAGAAAAAACTGTGTTGATTGTATTCAACCCCCCATTCTACAATACAATTTATCATAATCTACCTTATTGGCCATCTTATTGGAACCAACAAGTGGTATCAGAGCGGTTGGAAATCTCTTCTTAACCGTTCCCAAAAGAAACATAGCTTCTAGATCCACCAAATGGCCATTCCTCCAAAAGACACTTACCTCGAATCTGGATCCTTGGCAAAGCCACCCAGATTCAATGCTGATAACTTCCCTTTAAGGAAGTCAAGAATGGAACTCTTTCTCTATGGTTCCGATTCTCAAATCCCCTACTTCATAGAACACGCACCATAGGTTCCCACCTCCATAATTCCATCAGTTGCTGCTACTACCACCTCTCCTGCTGTTCTGGCGAGGACTTTCATCAAGCAGGTGTCCAACTTGACAGATGAAGACAAGCGCCTGGTGAATGTTGAGACCAAGGCAAGGTCCCCGGTAGCTATGTCTCTTTCTGATGAAGTATTTCACTCCATCAGCAAGCTCAAGACAGCTAAAGAGATATGGGATACTCTCTGTATCCAATATGAGGGTGATGATGCTCTCATTGAATCTAGAAAGATTCACCTCATACGATAGTATGAGAAGTTCATCGCTGCTAAAGGTGAAACTCTAGCCCAGACTTATCAGAGATTTAACTGCCTCTTGATTGATCTGAAGACCTACGATGTCACTTACTCCAACTCGCAGGTAATTACCAAGTTCATGGAGGCTCTCCCTGAATATTGGGAAAACCATACCATGTGTCTGAAAATGTCAAAGGACATAAAGAGTATAACTCTTAATGAGTTATATGGTATGATGCTCAACCAATGAGCAAACTAAGTCTCTGAAGTCTAATCTCATAAGAGATACCAAGGATGTGAAAAACACCTCTCTTGCCTTAGTCTCTGACGCTGCTCAACCCTCTCAAACTCCTGTCTCAACAGTGACTGTCACTGAGATAGAAGACTCTGATTCTGAACCTTTCTCTGATAATGAGACAGAGTTCAATGAATCTCTGGCCCTTCTCTCCAAATACTTCAAGAAATTTGGCCGGAAAGGAAACTTCCGTAAGTCCAAGCCCATGTCTATTGCTAACAAGCCTGAAACACCTTCTGGTGATAAGGCAACCTCTACCTGTTTCAAATGTCAGGGCAAAGGTCACTTTGCCACTGAATGCAGGTACAAGAAGAACCAGTTCGCTGAAACCTCAACACCAGCTTCAAGGATGGTAAGTATCAGAAGCTGAAGGCAAAGTATCGCAAGCTGAAATTTCAGCGAAAAGGCAAAGGCCTGATCGCTGAAGGAAAAGGCTGGGATGAGTCTTCTGACGAATCCTCTGATGAAGAGAACACCAGCTAGGTCACATGTCTGATGGCCATCATTGAAAATCGAGCCTGCTCTCATGGCACAGCTCGAAGACATCCCTGAGGAAGAAGTCCATGCTACACCTTTTTCAACCTCTGCTCTTCCACTAGCTCAGGTACCTACTCCTTCTCCTTCTGATACCATGACAGCATTGGATGCTTTAACCATCGATCTGTACAATGCCTTAAATGGCAAGTCCACTGCTGAAAAGGTCAATTTTGACCTTAGGACTGAGCTCAAAGAGTGTCATGAGAAACTCAAAGAGCTCGCTGTTTTTAAAGCAAACTATAAGGACCAAGTACATGCAAACCAAGTTCTTTGCATAGAAAGGGAGCAGGCCATCGCTGAAAGAGAAAAAGCTCTCGCTGAGCTAAATTCTGAGAAGGTCACTGTTAAAAACTGGGCTGATGCCTCAAAAAAGGTTGATGAAATTATCTCTTCTCAGCGAAACCCTAAAAATAGAACCTGCTTAGGTTTTGTTAAAGGGAAACAACATGATATTGCTAAACCTGATAAATCTAAGTAAAAATATGGCATGTTTGTTTCCTCTAATCCTAACTCTAGAGTTCTTCTTCCATCCCTAAAGATGAGGCTTCTACCTCTGTTCAGCCTCCAAAGAACTCTAAAGGTAAGAACCTTCCTAACCATCCTCCCACACCTAAGAAACCGAACCACAAGACTCCTAAAGTCTTAGGTGGTGGTCCTTCTGGATCAGGGACTAAGAAATCTGTTCAAAGCCCTGCTCCTAGAATCAAGATAGACTTGAAGACCAAACCAAAGGAGAAGACTCTAATTCCTCCTCAAACTAGAGATATAGGTATTCTTGGACCTGGACCTGCTCATCTTAAGTTCGAAACTCCTAAGGGTCCCTCTAAGGCAAAGACCTATAGAAACTGCTATCACTGTGGCCAAAATGACCATATTGCTAGTAAGTGTCCTCATGCTACCAAAGCTGAAAAAGCATCTAAGGTAAAGAAAGGTCCTAAGGCAAATAAATCTGCCAAAGGAAAGAAACCTTTAGTCGCTGAGTCTGCCATCATCCCTGATCCTGTCAACACTGAAACCTCAGATATGAAAGATGATGTTGCCTCTTCCTCTACAACTATGGTAGTTTATGAGGACGCTGAATCTTCAGTCACCTATATCCCTGATGTGTCTTCCTTCGCTGACCCTGATGGAACCAACTTCATGTGGGTTCCAAACACAACTTAACTCTTCTTTCTATTTCAGGAAAAGGGCATCTGGTACCTTGACAGCGGATGCTCTAAACACATGACTGGAAATAAACATATTCTAGTCGACTACAAAGAAGAAGCTGGCCCTTCAGTCAAATTTGGTGGTGAAGGAAGATGTATCACTAAAGGATATGGTACCTTAACCAACGGCAAGACTACATTTAAAAAGGTATCTTACGTTGAAGAACTAACTCATAATCTGTTGAGTATTAGTCAGCTTTGTGATAAAGATCACAAGGTCTCTTTCTCCAAGAAAAGCTACAAGGTGAAGAAGATGCACAAGAAAATCATTCTCAGAGGACAAAGATCTCGTGAGTCTACATCATCAACATGGACACGTCCACTGAAAATGTGTGCTTTATGTCCAGGGCCTCTTCAGACATCAACTGGCTCTGGCACAAACGTCTCTCCCACCTAAACTTCAAGACCATCAACCAACTCTCCATCTGCAAGCTGGTGGAAGACTCCCTGAAAATAGCTTTGCTAAAGAATCTCTCTGTGCTGCTTGTGAAAAAGGAAAGCAGACAAGGGCTACTTTCAAATCCAATCAAGTCTCTACCATCAACTCTCCACTCCAATTATTGCACATGGACCTCTTTGGACCTGTCAATATCCAATATATGGGTGGAAAACGTACATGCTGGTGATTGTAGATGAATACTCAAGATACACCTGGGTTTTCTTCCTCAGAGCCAAGAGTGACACCTCTCAAGAGATCATTGCCTTCATTCTTCGGATGGAGAAGTTCAATCAGATCACTGTTCGATCCATAAGAAGTGATCATGGCACTGAATTCAAAAACAGTATCTTAGATCAATTCCTCATAAGCAAGGGAATCTCTCAAAACTTCTCTTCCGTTCGTACTCCTCAGCAAAATGGAGTTGCTGAACGAAGAAATCGCACGCTGATTGAAGCTGCAAGATCCATGCTGATTGAAGCCCATCTCTCTATTCAATTCTGGGCTGAGGCTGTCAACACTGCCTGTTACACGCAGAACAGGTCGCTGATAGTGAAAAGATTCAAGAAGACGGCCTATGAACTCTTCAGAGGAAGAAAGCCAAACATTCAGTATTTCCACATCTTCGGTTGCAATTGTTATATCAAGAACAACAGAGATGCTCTTGGAAAGTTTGATGCCAAAGCTGATGATGGTTTCTTGGTTGGATCCTCTACTATATCCAAAGCCTATCGTGTCTTTAACAAACGAAGGCAAACCATAGAGGAGACCATTCATGTCAAGTTTGATGAAACTAATCCCTTCTCTACTCCTTCATTTTCTGATAACAATGATGTAGATAATTGGGCTAACTCTTACTTTCAGGTCCCTGAAAATGAAGCCCCTGATGCTAACATCCCTGCTGCAGGAACATCCTCATCAATCCCTGATGGATTTGAAGATGTACCTGAAATTCCTCAGGACACTCCAATTTACTCTGCTATTCCTATAAATCAAGTTGCTCCCACAATTTCTCAGGAAGACACTCCTTCAACATCAGGCTCTTCTGAAGTTTCTCCACTCCTCTCTGATCTTCCTCAACTTGATGTAATCCTTGAAGAATAATCTTCTACAGTTGTTGCTGAACCTCTTCAGGTTGTCCCTCAGCCTCTTGCTCTCAGATGGACTAGAGATCATCCCATTGATCAAGTCCTAAATGATCCCTTAACTGGTGTAAAAACTCGACATCAGGCTAGTAATCACTATTTCTATGTCTGTTTCGTATCTGAAAATGAACCTTCTTAAATAGAAGAAGCACTCGCTGATCCATTTTGGGCCTCGACAATACAAGAAGAACTCGCTGAGTTCGAAAGAAACCTTGTCTGGATTCTTGTTCACAGGCCAACTAGAAAGACCATCATAGGTCTGAAATGGATTTTTCGAAATAAACTTGATGAACATGGCAATTTGATTCGCAATAAGGCTCGTCTTGTTGCACAAGCATATAGACAAGAAGAGGGAATAGACTATGATGAAACAGTTGCCCCTGTGGCTAGATTAGAAGCCATTAGACTGTTTCTTGCTTATGCGGCTCATATGAAATTTCAAGTGTTTCAGATGGATGTCAAGAGTGCGTTTCTTAATGGGAAAACTCACTGAAGAAGTCTATGTTGCTCAACCTCCAGGCTTCGCTGATCCTAAGCAACCGAACCATGTTTACAAGTTAAACAAAGCTCTATATGGCTTAAAGCAGACACCTAGAGCCTGGTATGAAACCTTGTCAACTTTTCATATCTCTGAAGGTTTCACTCGTGGAAAAATTGACAGCACTCTGTTTGTCAAGACTTACAAGGACTATGTCTTCCTTGCCCAAATTTATGTTGATGACAATATCTTTGGGTCCACGAAAGCCAAACTTTGCAAAAATTTTGAGTCACTTACGCTCAGTACAAGATGTCCATGATGGGTGAACTAACCTATTTCTTAGGTCTTCAGGTTAAGCAATCTGAAAAGGGTATTTTCATATCTCAAGGTAAGTATGTTCGAGAAATGCTTAATAAATTTGAACTTACTACTTGTTCTGAAATGAAAACACCAATGGCATCTCCTCTGAAACTTGAAAAGGATTCCAATGGAAAACCTGTTGATGTTACTCTCTACAGAGGAATGATTGGCTCACTTCTGTACCTTACAGCGAGCCGCCCTGATATCATGTATGCTACCTGTCTCTGTGCACGATATCAAGCTGAACCTAAGGAGTCCCATCTGAAAGCTGTTAAGCGCATCTTTAGATACCTGAAGGGGACTCCCAACCTTGGTCTCTGGTACCCCAGGGACTTAGGGTTCGACCTAACTGCTTTTTAGATAGTGACTTTACAGGCTGCAAAATAGATCGAAAGAGCACCACTAGTGGCTGTCAGCTACTTGGTGGTAAGTTGGTGAGCTGGACAAGCAAAAAGCAAAACTCAGTGTCCACATCAACTGCTAAAACTGAATATGTCGTTGCTGGTAGCTGCTGTGCTCAAGTCTTATGGATGAGGAATCAACTGATGGACTATGGTTTTCATCTATCAAAGATTCCCATTTAGTGCGACAACACTTCAGCGATAGCCATCGCTAACAATCCTATCTTACACTCAAAGACAAAGCACATTGAAATCCGATATCACTTTATCAGAGATCATGTGATGAATGGCGATGTTGAACTCCACTTCGTTCCCACTGAATATCAGCTCGCCGATCTCTTCACCGAACTTCTTGATGAGAAGAGATTCAATCAACTAATCAGCGAACTAGGAATGTTGAACCCTGATGCTTGATCTTTAGCAAGTTGTATTTCTAGTTTCTCTTGTAATATAAATATGTATTTTCTCTTCAGTGTACTGAACTGTATTCTACTTTTAATGAAATTAATAGTCTCGCTGACTATTCTCTATCACTGATATTCTTGCATTTAATACTGTCAGTGACCTCACCTACCTTAAACACATTAAATATGATACGAGGACTCTAATAAGCTTTTACTGATGACCTTTCCTATTCCTAGGTTTCTGGATAATCATCAAAAAGCTTATGTTTTCCTTTAGAAATGATTCGTTTTCCAGAAAAGTTGTCATCAAAATGGGTTGTCCCATTAATGCTATTTAATGCGCACAACCTTGTGTCAAGCGCGTGAAGGCAAGTGAAGGCGAGTGAAAAGATATGACGGCACGTGGTAACTTCTACCATCATTACTCCTAGAAAATAGGTCCACGTCATTCCACCTTTTTCCTTTTTCTCTCTCCTTCAACCCCTATATAAACCAATCTTTCATCCATTTTCTCTCTTTACGCTCACAAAATCTCTCAAGCATTCAAGCATTCATCTTTTCCAAGCACGAACATCCTTCGAAGATTTTCTTAAGAATCGTTGTGCATTTTCTTCAACTGGTAGGATAATCTTGTTTTGTTTTGATTTATCCTTATATCTAGAGTTTTATGCATTCTTTCATACAAAAACTCTTGATTCTGGAAATTTTCTTTCCAAAATCGAAATGGTTTATACTTTTTCATCTTCTTCTTAAATCTTAAATTCTAGGGTTTGGATTCCCTTCCATAAAACCCTATAAGATGATCTTAAATCTGAAAAATCAAGTATTCTTTATACTTATCATTAAATTTGAAAGTCTTTCATCTTTCAATATTAATGTTTTCCCATATCTTTTCTATTCTACTCTTGATTATTGCAATTAACTCCATTCTTTATATATGCAGATTCAATGGCTTCTACTTCTGATCTCAACATCATCACCACCGAGACCAGCGGCTGGAACACTGTCTCGAACCAAACCCCTCTGCTACAACAAATGTCATCCCTACTACTGATGATGTCGTGGTGATCCAAGAGAACATCACCTCCAAAGACTCCAGCGAGGATCTCATCCTCGATGAAGATAAGGCTGAGGAAGAGGATACCAGCTCTGGAACTGACGGCATGAATGCTATCCTCTCTATCACGTGGAACTCAAACAACTTCCTTCCACTGATAGATCTCCCTGAGGGCAAAGAGTATCTCACTGATGCAAGCGACTTCTTGCTCAGTTGCCCTCTGAAGACGGCCTTCAGCATCAACCATCCTCCCTGCCGAAAGCTTCTCAGCGCTTTATGGCAGACATCCGAGGTGGTTCCACTGAAGAATCGCGAAGGATGGACTGCTGAATTCATCAAGTGCAGTCTTCCTATCAGTCCCAAGGGCAAAGAACCAGGGTCGCTGACCTTCGGCATCGGGAAGCTACGCGAAGTGCTAGAGCTTCCTGTGCTGCCAGCCTACTGCAAGGAGCCCTCTAAGACAGTCCTCACTAACAGGCTTGAGACCTTGGGTATTGACTGGGAGATGACTAAAGAAGGGGAACTTATCAAGAATGCCTCCAGGTCAAGAAGAAGTGCCTGAACCCCGCCTCACTGCCAAGGTAGGCAGTATGGATCAAGCCTCCTTCAGCACCACTGTGACGGTTTGGGGAGCTATCACCAACCAACCTGTCAACTATGCTAAATACATCTGGGATGACATGGTTGGTCGCTTCAAGCAAACACCCAGGAAGAAGATGGCTTATCCTAGGTTCTTCTTAGCGATCATCGCTTCTCACCTGGGTGAACACTATCCTACTGCAACCAAGGGACTATCCCACGCAACCATCGGGATAAAGGCCCTGGACCATGACTCCAGCAACATCAACGTAACACTAAAGAACGTCTTGGTTACAGAAGATGTTGCTGATATTCCTGCTGCTCCCTCACAGAAGAAAGCAGCAGCAGCTAAAAAGAAGGGACCTGCGCTGAAGCTGAATTTCAAGCGCCCTTCTTCCTTCTCTCCTCCCAAGTCCAAAAAGGCCAAGGTGGATCCTCAGCAGGCTCCCAAGCCACTAAAAGAAAAGCCACTGGGTATGTTTCGCTCAATTATTTTCTTACATCATTTTAACCTTCTTAAATTTTTTTAAACTTTTGTATCTTCTACATTGTCTGTACTTCACAGGCTCCGGATCTCAACCTCATTCGAGCACTTCACCTCCTTTGAACACTTCACACCCTCTAGTGGTCTCTGATGCTGATCTCAAAGAGATTGCTGCTAAAAAGGCAGCTCTTGAAGCAGCGGCTACGAAGAAGGCTGAAGAGTTTCAGCAGAAGCACGATCAGCAAGTGCAGGCAGTGCAAAAGGCTCAAGCTGATGCCAAGGCTTCCGTTGCCTTAGCCAAAGCTGAGACGAAATCACTGAAGGATGCGTCCTCCTCTTCCCCGGACCTAGGGATATTCCTCTCCATCCCTGCCCTAGGATCTATCAACAGGAAGATGGATATTATCGCTAAGGCCTCTGGGGTCTTAGCTAACTCAATGGACGAGTTAAGGGACCACCTTCTCCCTGAGATTGAAGTCTCAGTGAAAAAGGGGCCCGATATGCTGCCCTCCTTCCAATCGCAGGTCAGTCGGCGCCTGGATGCATAGGATCAGGCTATCAAGGCCATACAAGATCAGCTAAAGGATCTTCAAGCCCAGGTCGCTGCCATCCCTCCTCCACCTGCTCCTACCGCACCAAGCTTCACGGATAGGGATCGTAGCCTGCTAGAATCAGTGGATGCATCCCTGATCTGTCAATCCAGGGTGCAAACGAATATGGCATCCCTCTTCTCTTGCCGCCTGTCAGCTTCAGCACAGAGTGCTGAATCTGAGGGGGAGGATCCAAGCAGCAGCCCCCTTGAGCACGCTGTAGGAGATGAAGAATTCCTCCTCAGTGCTGAAGATGCCAACATCTCAGGGGGAGAAAATCAAGGTACGTCTTCATTTCTTCTCTCTCTCCCTGAGATTATTTCTAAACCTGTTGAAACCCCTTCTCCCAAAAACACCATTCAAATTTCCTCCTCCACAACACCTTCTTCTGATGAAGGTGTTTTCTCTTTACCCCTCGAACCCATTCCTATATCAGCTATCCACCCCTTAGACATTATTCCTTTTGAACCACCTTCTTCCAAACCTGTAATTACTATCTCACCATCTGAGGAATCTTTTGAAACCTCCTCAGATGAATCAGATGAAGATTCTGACAACTCCTCACCTAACTTCAACAATGAAATTTACAGGGATGCAAAGTTGAAAGAGGTCGTCTCTCATCTTGAGAGTACGAGAATAAAGATCCCTCCAGGGATCTCTGCTGAAGAGCTCAAGGAGCATGAGCTGGCCCAGAAGCAGCTCGAGGATGCAAAGATGGATGCTCTGGCAGCTCAACAACTCGCTAAAGAGTTTGTCAGAGAGGATCCCGTAATAAACACTGACTCAATCAAAGCTCAGTAGGCAGCCCTTAAAGTCTTTGAGAAGTTAAGGGATCAGAGAGAGCTTACTGCTGAAGAAACGTATACAAGCTGGTGCCTAGAGAAGATAAATAAAAGAAGAAGACCAGGGAAGATTACCTCAGTGAAGCTGAATAAAACGAAATCTAAGAAGAACGTCCCCTCGTACGTAAGAATCACAGTTCTCAAGGAGAATGATAGAGATATCACACACTCACTGAGAACCTTAGAGGATTACGAACTAAACGAGTGGTATTAACTTTTTAGATGTCTGAAGAAATCAAGATGTCAGGCCAGACCTCAGGTGGAGGAACTACTTGGAAATCTTGTCAAAAGAGTTCAAAATTTCAAATTCAACCAACTCCCTGAGGTCCAGTAAGCTGCTCTCGCTGCATCAACTTCAAGACCTTCTACTTCTCAGCTATCTACATCAAGGCGTGGTGTCTCTGGCCCATGTTTTGTCCCTGCTGGTCCTTCCTCAGGCCTAGATCTCTCAATCCCAGAAGGTTTGTCTCTCTTTGAAAGGAAAATAATAAAGGAACCTGTCTATGGACTCTGCTTCGCTGACAGATTCAACAATCTGAAACTACAAAGATGCAGCGAGATTCCCATCTCCCCCACAATGCATTTGTTAAACTTTCTCGTATATGCCACTTCTGCTGATAACCCAACATCAGAGTTTTGCCAAGGGGATACGAGAAGAATTAAAGAAGAGAAGTATCGCTGGAGAGGACATAGATCAATTCTACATTAAAGAAGAACCTTTTGGATAACATGTTCTCTCTTTGTATTTCCTTTCAGTGACTTGTAATTTGTTTCTATCTGTATTGTAATTTTTACTCTCAAATGAAATGAATACAAGTGTTTATCTATCCCTGTTGTCTCCTCACTGAAAAAGATCACTGTTAATAGTTAAATAAAACAAGTACCTTTGACATGTTTTATTTCCTAACTATTACTTCTATACTTAGAACTTTTTTTAAGTTAATAGAACAAGACAACCTCTCTGTTGTCTTATCATTGATATTTAGGGGGAGATTGTTGATCCAGCTCCTCTCTGACTTGAAAAATATTAATGATCCTTTATCTAATAACTGAAAATACTTAGCACAGTGTTGATGAGTTGAAAACTTCAGCGAGCTTATCTCACTGATAGTTTAAACATCAGCGATCGCTGATTATCTGACTCCGCCAAGTAACAGTGAGAGCTAACATCAGCTAAGTATCCTTTGAAGACAAATAGTCATGTCACTAAGAAACCATCAGCACCATCTATTGATACAAGCTGATGATAGAGTTAGCGATGCTTATGATCTGAAGTTGAAATCAGTGACAGCAAGCTGACTACACTAACATGACGTTCATAAGAGAACAAGTCACAACGCCTCCCTGATCCTTCCCATGGATCAGCGATCCTAAGGCCTGATCAGTGACTTGTCCTTTAAGAATTCCATATTTGTCTTCTTGTCCTATATGCATAAAAAGGATTTGATTTGCCTTTCTGACAATAGTACAAAATGGGATGTCTCTTTACTGTTCCCTCCGTACTTATCACCCATAAGGCAACTGTTTACCATAGGCCATGACCCTACCAAGCATGGTCATTATTTTATGGTACAATAGTACAACAGACCCAATCTTTACATGACACGTGTAAAGTTGGGGATGGCATGCATTTAATGCATGGGGTATTAATATGAACATTGGGTTGTTCTTCAAACTACCTTGGTCCATTATTCTATACCCCAAATCCTTTCTTCCCTCTTATTCTCTTCTGAATTCTTTCTTACCTCTTCTTACTTGCTTTGTGCATAATCAAAGGCTTAGTGTCTAAATACTTAAGATTGTTTTAGATCTTGACATAGTCTTGATCTTGTTCAACAAACAATCTATTTAATCTAAAAAGACTCCATAGGAGTCATAGATTATTATAAGTAGAAGAAACTATGTTGATTGTATTCAACCCCCCTTCTACAATACAATTTATCATAATCTACCTTATTGGCCATCTTATTGGTACCAACAACCGCCACCCGCTTTCTTTCTTCTTTTCCTTCGCCACCATCAGTATGAAAAGGAGAAGCAGAAGGGCCACCGTGTGTGTCTCTTTCTTTCTTCAAACTTCCATGTCTTCCACCACCGCGCCACCGCCGCCGCCACCGCCGCCCTCTTTCTTTCTACTATTCTCATCGCACCACCAGTACTAGACGCAGAAGCGCCGCTATGTAAGTCGGAAGATAGAGTTTTCCAGTAGTCCATTTTTTTGGGTCGATCTGTAGATCTTAAGAGTTTTCAGAGTCTGGGTTATCACATATTAGTTCAGATCAATTTCAGATATAGAAGGCTCTGAAGACTTAAAAAAAAACAGTCTGAAAGTAGGAAGGTCTGACCGAATCAGACTTCAGACCCTTTTCAGTGAAAATATTGAACAACAAACAACCCCTAAATAACACAATATTCTGCATTATTCACTTTGAATAACACCTAATGATGTGTTATTCACTCTGAATAATACATGATTGTTTAAAGTGAATATGCCACGTGGTGTGCTCTCGGTTGTCCCCATGTTCGCAATGCAATTTGAGTTCGCAATCGTACTTTCGTCTATATATACTTATATATATATATAGAGGGATTTTCTTTTGTGAACTTATTTTTTGTGTGAACTTGTGAACTCAAGCTAAAACGACGATTTCATAGGTTAAATCTATGAAATTGGTTCACGAAATTGTTTAATATGATGAAATTATATTATATAATTCATTTTTTGATGACAATGTTTCGTATTTTGGTATTTTTTACGTAACTTTTCCATTCTTATGAAACTGTTTCATATATTTTTATGAAACCTTTTGATTTCACGTAAAATCACCGAAATATGAAACAATTTCAACAAAAAAATGTTTCATATAATATAATTTCATCATATGAAACAATTTCAAGAACCAATTTCATCATATAATCGTCTTTTTGGCGAAGTTCACAAGTTCACACAAAAAATAAGTTCACAAAAGAAAATCCCTCTATATATATATACAGGTAGGTTCATACAAGAACCAACCCTATTTGCAAGAACAAAGGGACCCATTTTGAGCCATACATTGATGTGGGCCTATATGGGTTTCACATGTTAAAAATCATATATGATTTAGTGGTGGGACCCACTTGAATCATATATGATTTTTTATTATATGGGAAACATAGGCTTACATCATATATGATTTAGTGGTGGGACCCACTTAAATCGTATAGTTTAAGTTTTAAACAAGTTGCAATTGTTACCAAGCTTTTAAACCTCATGTAAATACATCTCTAAAGCCATTAAGCCACTGTATTTTAAACATACAAAAAAGCCTCTAAGAATGAAAGGCTTGCGGCGGTAGGAATTCATTTACAGAAACAAAAGATAAAGATACCTAAAACCGTTGTATTATTTTATGTTGCATCTAATTAAATATAAAAAATGACACCAGGTACCCGGTATCGAAACCGGTTCCAAATGATGAGGAATTGATGTAAGCGGTTCCGGTTCCGGTTCCGGTTCCATAAAATAAGGGCGGGTACCCGGTTATGCTCACCCTAAATGACCATATTATATTATAAATTTATTTTTTCAATATATAATATATTTAACGGTACCCAAAAAGCTATTATGTATATCTACGTATTAAAAATGTTTTGTTTATTTATCAAACATTTACCTTTTTCTATTGTGTTATAAAATAACCTGCTACTTGCTTAGCCAGTAAACGATAGCCGGAGACCGCCGCCAACGACCCAGAACCGTTGTCCAAGATAACTGTTCCGAACAAAGATACGATCATGCATGCCACAACCACCACTACTTCATCGGAATTACAACTTTGCTCTGCTTCTTCGGATGCCTTGGAGATTTTACGGCTAACCCTCTCCGACGTCTCTGCCACAAACATTCAACCCATCACTGCAATCCGTCAATCCGCCCCCACCACCAGCAGACCCCAGGAAGAAACGGATGAAGATGATCAAGTTTTACAACAGCAAGGCGGCCGTTCTCGGGGATTCCAGTAGCCATTCCGGCATAATCGCGAAGAAGAAAACCGACCTAAGTGCTCCGAAGATCACCCTGCACCTAGTGCGGTAAAAGATTATGCTCGTGGAAAGCTCCAAAAGAAACCCCTTCCCGACACCACCACCACTTACCACCATCATTGTTGCCGTAAACCACTAAGAACCACCACTGCCATCGTCAAGAACCACCACCGAGATCGTCGCCACCCCAACCATCACCATTGCCACAAACCATCAGCATTGCCGCCAACCATCAGTGCTGCCGCAAACCATCACCGCTGCTGTAACCATCCATTCCGACGCTCAACCTTCGGCCGTCGTCCCAACTGCCGGTAAGCGGTTATAGCCGGTTGAAGGTCATCATACACACAATAGCAAGAAAAAAATGTTTGGTACATCGAAAAACATTTTTGATAGGTGAATATACACATAAACATTTTGGATATAGTTTAATATATTTTGAAGAAGTAAATGCTTATATATATATTTTATATACATATATATGAAATTTATGTAAGAGGAAAGTTCAAATGTGAACCACATTTTGGTTGTGAACATGAGGACAAATGTAGACCCTTGATCAAAGCCACTTTTGAGCTGATGGCTCACGTAGGAAATGGCTTCCCTCTGTGAAGTGATTTCTTTAAAGGTACCCTGTACGTGATTATCTCCTAAATTAGAACAAAGTAGATTAATTTCCTTTCTGATTTTTTGATTATCTTTCTTTGATTCATGAGTATATTCTTGCAGATTAGATTTTTGATTTGATTTCCTTTCACTACAATTGTTGATTTAACAATTATCTTGTTGATTTTTGTTTGAACACAATAGGGAAGCACACCATCGCCATCATCCGCTTCTCCATCTCTGATGAATTTCTTCTGTTCTCTCTACTTGATTTCTTGCATCTACATCGAATTTCATAACAAATTAGAGGCTTAATTTGATTCGTTTTTGTATTCATAAGATTTTCATCAAACTAGGTTACTTTGATTTGTTCTTTGTGTTCTTGAGATTTTCATTAAATTAGGTTAGTTTGATTCGTTTTTGGTGATTGTTACTTTACAAAAGTTGTTTTTAATTATAATTAGAGCAACATATTCGCATTTTAACAATTTTCGTGATGATTTTGAAAAATTGTGTTTGAAAATTGAAATTTTATGGTTTGTGTTCTTGAGTGTTCATCATATGTTCTTGAACAAAAAGTTAACAAATCTTAGTTTGATCTATTTTGGTTAAGTTTAGATGTTTTACTTGTGTTTAAATTAGAAAACACACACACTTGCACCTCTCGATACATACAACAGATTCACAATGTTTTTCATTCTTGTATGCACAGATTGTTGCAAACACATTTTTCATTGGTTTGAAATTCCTATTTGTTATTCAGATTGAAGAAAACTATAAATGTGAGCTTTATGGAAATGTTGATTGAAATTACTTGTTATTCATTTTGAACAATCTTTTTATTCAAATTGAATAAAATTGTAAATGTAAGCTTAATAGAAAATGTTGATTGAAATTGCATGTTATTCACTCTGAATAAAACTTTCTATTCATACTGAATAAAACTATAAATGTAAGGTTAATAGAAATGTTGCATGAAATTACTTGTTATTCACTCTGAATAAAACTATATATTCTGACTGAATAAAACTGCATATGTAGTGAAAACAGGTAATTATTGTTCAAAATAGAAAATGCAAGAGTTAGAGTGTAACTTGGGGGCGATTGTATGTAGTGTTCCTCGTAAAAATAGAGAAGAGGTGATGGAGTCGTTGCTTGGTGTGTCAAAACCAGAAAATATTGATGCTCATAATCCGAAAGCAATAAAAAACAAATGATGTGGTACGGGGTAAAAGGCTGAAAAGTGGCAAAAAAATAGCAATTGAAAAGAGTAAAAAAACGATGAAATTGTGTAGATTATGTAAAAAAATGTGTAATCGTGACTCATGGAATTGCCCGTCAAGAAATGATGTTGGTAAATCGAATTTCTTTTGTTGTAAATAGCGGAAATGATAATTCATTTTGTATTCATTCTTAATATTGAATAAAAAGGTGAATTGAAATATTTATTTTAATTTCATTTACCTAGAAATAAGTTTTGTTATTCGAATGAATAAAATACTCACTTTGAATGTTATATATTATCCAGGGTGAATAAAAACTATGAGCTATATTAAATTCATATCACTCTCAATATTGTGCTGAATAGAAGATATATTCACGCTGAATAATACACAATATTCAAAATGAATGAAAGAAGAATCTATATTTCTAGTTATATCTTCAAGTTATATTCAGTCTAAATAATATATATTATTAAGAGTGTTAGCTCAATCAAGGACTGATTTTGTAAAAAGTTTTATAAATGTAAGCAATTTGTGTATGTATTGAATTATAGTGTAATGGGCTTGGGAATTCAAAATATTAAGGGCTTGGGATTAGGATCCATATTTAGACATATATATAGGAGCGATTGATGTAATTAGGGAAAGAATCTTCACTTTTGTAATTACGGTTCTGCCGTAAACACCCTTTCAAGGTAATACATGAGAGTCGTTTGAAATTTTATTGTTCTTCGTTTTTGTTCTTCGTCATTTTCGTTTCTGTTGTTAATAATTTCTCAGTATTTCTTGTTATTCAATCGGTTTCTGTCAAGATTCCCATAAAAATCTCGTTCTACAGTTCTTTCAATTGGTATCAGAGCGGAACAGTTCAACAGTATCCGTTTTCGATCCTTTTAGATCGAGTTTTTGTGGGAAATAATCTGGAAATTCTTTGTTTCTTCATGTATCGTTTAGTTTCTGAGTTCGTTCTTCAAACGGTTTCGTCTTCGAAATATGTTTCTTCGAAGACTATTGTTTTTGGATTTTGGGATTTCGTTTCGAAAAACGTGTTTCAACGTGTTCTTGAGTTTCAGATGTTGATAAATTGTTCAGATCAGAGTTATTCCAGGTTCTGATTCTGTGTGATTTTCAAAAAGGATATCACACAAGGTGGTCTATCCCTCAACATGGATACTAAGGTTGGTTTCCTAGAGTCAATAGGTGGTTTACCTCAACTGAGTATCACCACCTACTCGAATGTGTCAAATTCAGACTAGAACCAACCTCAGAGGCAAATAAACCACAGAACCTCTGGCAGTGGTTACAGAACCTCTGGCGGACATCACAGAGCCTCTTGGTTGCTCGCTCTTACAGTCTCTATCAAAAGAGAGGCCATGTGATGGACTTGTCAGAACCTCTGCCAGTTGTTCTCATAAGCCTCTGACACTACCGCAGAGTCTCTGTCCGTTTTCTTTTTAACGTTGAGATAACTTTTTGATCTAATCAACTTGTTAGAGACATAGCTCCCGAATACTCTGCTCACTGTCTATAACTTGTTGAAAATATCTTGTAAAAGTTAAATCTCTATCCTCCCTCACAGAGACTCTGTTCGATCTTATTCGCTCTATCCTTTTTAATTCACAGAACCTCCATTCTGGTATTTCCTCTGATCCCAATTTAGGTCTTCAGATGTTTCTCAAATCTAAGATTTTTCTGAAAGACCATATCCAACAAATCCACAGAGGACTTAGTTCAGTTTCGAACACTGAACTTCCCTCAACTTCACAGAAGACAAAAACCACTCCTACACTAACCTCCATGCCCACCCCTCTGAACCCAGCCACATTTAAAATACAACACCATGTCAACCTTCCCAGCAGAGCTCTTAAAAGTCCACAAAAGTTTCCTAATTAAGCCAGCATGAACTACACTTATATTTCTCTGCCCTCTGTTGAGATATAGAGAGTCTGAAGACTTCACTGGACGGAACTTACTTACAGAGCTGGGAAAAGAATCTTCTGCTACTTCTCTTTGTCCAATATGAAGAATCGAAGATCCATCACTTGTTTATCTGCTAAGTCTAAACTCTACAGGAAGCAGAACCTCTGTCATTCACGCTGAGTTGCTTGGGATGCAATCAGTTGAGGCAAAAGTCAAAAGAGCAATGCTTCTTGACAAGTGAAGAAATCACAGAGCACAAGTCGAGGGGGAGTTCGTCATCATATGAATCTCAGAAGATGAAAATCCGGATAAAGTAGAAGTACCACAGAGCCTCTGCAACATATTTTAGAGCTTCTGTAACAATTCGTCACAGAGCCTCTGCAACATATTTCAGAGTCTCTGTACTCTTATGGAACTTAGATGAAGATTCAGAGTCGCACACGTCAAAAGTCACAGAGCTTCTGTCGATCATCTCAGAGGCTCTGTAAAACATCACAGAGACTCTGATGCATTCAAAGTAATACGATGATACTTCTGCCATTCTGCTCAACTTGCTACACGCATAGCTCACGAATCTATTTGCTCACTGCTTGCTCTTGTTGAAAAGTCCTACAGAGGATGAACCTATGCATTCGAATACATGAACTCTGTCGACACATGTCTCTGATGGTAAAGCTTTGAAGGTTAATACAAGTCTAAACCCTACAGAGCCTCTGACGAAAGCCACAGAGCCTCTGCAGAGTGATTCTCAGAGGAGTTAACCTTTAAGCTCTGCTAATATCATCTGAAGTTGGAAAGAAGATTCAAGACATGCTTCATTTATAAAACTTAGGGGAGATTGTTAGCTCAGTCAAGGACTGATTCTGTAAAAAATTTTATAAATGTAAGCAATTTGTGTATGTATTGAATTATAGTGTAATGGGCTTGGGAATTCAAAATGTTAAGGGCTTGGGCTTAGGATCCATATTTAGACATATATATAGGAGTGATTGATGTAATTAGGGAAAGAATCTTCACTTTTGTAATTACGGTTCTGCCGTAAACACCCTTTCAAGGTAATACATGAGAGTCGTTTGAAATTTTATTGTTCTTCGTTTTTGTTCTTCGTCATTTTCGTTTCTGTTGTTAATAATTTCTCAGTATTTCGTGTAATTCAATCGGTTTTTGTCAAGATTCCCATAAAAATCTCGTTCTACAGTTCTTTCAAAGAGCGAATAAAAACATAAACTATATTGAATTCATGTAACTCTTAATACATGATTATTCAAACCGAATAATACATGATTATTCAAACCAAATAATATATGATTATTTAGACTAAGAAATCAAGTCTCATTATTGCAATTATATTATCCATAACTGCATTACGTGCCAAAATTATTCTTCATATTAATAAAAAAATAAACATCAGTATAATTAACTAATCAAACAAAAACATAATTAATCTACAAAATGCCAATAAATGACATATTTAATGTCTTCTAAAAATCTACATCATATAATAAACTTACATATACCTGAAACTAACTAAAATCAACTATTTAGAAACCATAAACTAAATTCTTCCATTTTACTCATCAAGATCATATCAACCACATCCAAACTAATTAAAGCACCACAAAAACCCAAATTTAAACCACAACAACTATTTAAAATCAAAAAACCCCAAATGTTCATTATCCACCTTCTCCAAGCTCTGCTTCCAAATGATGTTGTTTAGCCGCTCCTCCTTAATCTTTTCTGCATTTTCATTTATTTCCTTTACCATCTTTGCACGTTGTTTCCCCTTTTACTTGCTTAAAGAAGAAGGTTCTTCATCTTCTTTTATTGCCTATATTTTTTAAGTTAAAACAGTTAGTAAATATTCAAACAACAACCTTTTATTCAATCCGAATATTTGGAATACAACATTTATTCAAAGTGAATGACAAGTTGTTTCAATCAGCCTTTTGTATTCAGCTTTCATTTCACTATTTTATTCACTCTTAATATAAAGCTTTATATTCAGAGTGAATAACAAGTAATTTCAAGCATATTTATTTCATTTCACAGTTTTATTCACTTTGAATATTGTTAGAAGCTGACTGGTTTAGTTGTAAAGAAGTCAGGGGCGTATTTTGAATATTTGTAATAGTTAGCTTTTGAACAATACTTTTGTGCGCCTCTTAAAAGAGTCATAGACTCTAGGGGTGCTTTGTGTAACTTCGACTCTATAAATATGGGTCGCTAGTTAACATTTTCTAATAATCAAGTAACTGACAACTTTCGTTATATGCTTTGTCGTGTTGTATATCTTTCATTCATATGCTTGATTACCGCTATTTGAGCGTCATTACGTCTTGTGATTGCTTGTAGTGGTCCATATATTGCATCATCGTTGATTATCGGACTCACAATTGGTATCAGAGCTCGTGTTTTGGTAGTTTCGGACAGAAATTTGAAGCAGTTTTTGCTGTTTTTGTAGACTCCCGAATCGGATCTTCAGTCCCGAATTGGACACTCGTGTCCCGATTCGGAACACTGAACTCCCGAATCGGATCTCTTCAACCCCCGAATCGGAACTTTTTGCCTCTCCCGAGTTGGAAATTTGATCTCCCGCATCGGGACTCTCATTTCCCGAATCGGGACTCTCATTTCCCGAATCGGACTTGGCTTAAACTCCCGAATCGGGACTCTCTCTCTCCCGTATCGGGACTTGCAATACTCCCGAATCGGGACTTGCTAATTTCCCGCCTTGGCCTTTCTTTTTGAAATTCTCGAATTTCTATAAAAGGAAACGCTTTAAGCGCGGAAGCTCTGTCCAATCAGAAAGCACCAACTACTCAAAACAGATCCTAATTCCGAGGACGCAATGTCAAAAGAAATAATAAGTATCGGTTCGGAAACCCGACCTCCAGTATTAGTCGTCGGCGAATACCAGCAATGGAAACGCCGAATGATTAACTTTCTTGATCTGCTGGATGACAAACTGATGGTCTCTATCACTGAGGGACCAATCAGACCGACGGTTACTGTAGCTGAAGTAGCCAGAACTGATGTCACTCCCCATCTACCTGCATATGAGGTTGAAAAACCTTACGACATGTTCTCTCATGAACAACGTGCCAGGGCAGCCATTGATAAACGTGCTCTTACGTTACTCACCATGGCTCTACCTA